>JARHVA010000235.1:4090000-4690000 GCA_037957365.1 Torreya grandis | reverse complement strand
AGTTATCAGGTTGGTTGAGATCATGTGTCCTATTTTTTGAGTGTCATGAATTTCTTTTGGTGGTCCTTGAGGTGGCTTGAGAAAAGAGGCTAGTAAGCTTGTGTGGTGGTTCTTCATGGTAAGTGGAGATCTGAAGGCTTTCAAGAGGTGCAATGGCTCAGATATATTAGGGGGAGTCCCTTTCAAAATTTTCTTGCTGAGTTATATCACATTTTAGTGTTTTTTTGTGTTCTTTATTCATTGGTTGCAGTGCTTAGTTGAAGAGAGTGTTGGCATGGAGCAAGAGGAAGTTGTCAAGGAAAGAAGAGGTAGGCTCAAGGTAAGGGGGAGTTTATAATATATTTCTAAGATGGTATTATCCTAATGGTAGTATTTTCAAGTCCTCAAGATTAGTTGGTGCCCAATTTGTCACTTTTTCAAAGGGTAAGAAAGTTCCTATTGTGTGAGTGCTTGAAGATAGAGAGGGAAGATGAGTTATATATTATTTTATGATGGGTGTTGACATCAATTATAAAGGGGGATATTTTTGGAGAGTTATTAATTATGTTATGGTGATGTCATGTAAGTGTCCAAGTGAGTGGATGAAGTGCCTTGATATTCTAATTGACAATGATAAAGTGTGCAATGTGTTTGTCCTAGTGTGCTTCAAGTTGGCTTGGTTGATCTTCAGAGTTTGACTATTTAGAGATGATTAGGGATGTGCTAAAGTATTGAGCATATGAAAGAGATATTATCAGTGTTCAAGGATTATTTTAGTCCTTATATTCATTAGTGGAATTAATATAATAGTCCTTAGATTTCATCTAGAAATTTTGGATCCAATTATAGAAAATATGAGTAGGCAGTTTGATGACATCATAATCACCACATGCAGATGAGTTAGGGGAGCTGGTCATATGGTTATGATAAAATTAGTCCCTAGTTGATATTTTATAAATTTAATTTCATTAAATTAAGTGTGAGAAAATATATGCAAGTGAAAATTTGGGATCCCAGGCATTTTGACAGTGTTTTCTATATTCAAACAGAGTTGAGTAAGCAATTTAGTGACATCATATCTCACATGTATGGAAGTTTAAGGAGAATGTTGATATGAATGAACTAATATATGATATAATATCTTATGTGATAAATATTATATTATTACACTAATCATGACAAAATATATTCAAGTGTAAATTTGGGTTCCCAAATAGTTTGATAGTGTTTTCCCATACTTAGCCAAATTTGCTTGTGGCAAGAAATGCTGAGTAGGTATTTTGATGTATTCATATTTTACACATGTGAAAGTTTAATAATGAATTAATCATATGGGTTTATTTAGTTTATTTAATATTTTATATGTTCTATTTTTTAGGTCATGCAATAAATCACATCAAAATATATGCATGTGCAAAGTTGGCCTTCTAGGTAGTTTTAGGCACAGTTGGCTTTGTGGCAGAAAAATTGAGTAATTAGATTAATGACATTATATATTGAACATGAAAACATTATAGGAGAATATTTTTATATTTTTGTATTATCCTATGTTAGGTGATTTATATTATCTAAATTTTATATCATGTATCTAAACACAACAAAAGTTATTGAGGTCCAAAGTTGGCTTTCTAGGCAAATTGCAATGGTTCCCATACTTAGTTGATTTTGAAAGAGATAAAGATCAGTACCAAATGAAGATCCAAAATTTCATGGGAGATAATATATATTTATCCAATTTTTCATTTTGATATATATTATAATAATTTCATAATTTTTAATGCTGAACAAAGGTAAAGGATAGCGATTAAATGGTCTATGTGTATTTGTATATATTTATCTAATGGTATGAGTGGAGTCAAAGTGGTCAAAGTGATATTAATTTAATAATGTTAAAGGTTGAGATTGTTAAAAAAATATTTAAGGTGCATGGTGAGGAGACAAGATGATAGTAGAGTATCTGAAGTTTAACTATGACCATTTGAATTCCAATATTTAAATTTAACAAAGGAAAGACTAGTGTCTAGTTTTTGAGCCATATCTTTTTATACAAGTATAATTTTTTGATGGTGTAAAAATAAAATTTATATAATAATCCAATTTTCATATATAAATATATATTTAAAGGTCTGAAAGTGTGTAAAATCAAAATTATGAAGGTTTAAAGTTGACTATATGTTTGACTGTGTTCTACAAGTGACCCGAGAAGGATGTTTGAGATTGTGTTGATGTTGTTTCGATGTCTCATGATGACTTAGATATTTGGGAATGTTTTATAATACATTAAGATGATATATATGTTATTTTTAGGTTTGACCAATTCATATTTAGTATTAATAATTGCTAAGAAGTTGACTATGTTTTCATTCATAATGACTATGTGTAGAGAAAGGTGTTTGAGCTAATTGAGTATTAATAGAAGAGTGATGTGATGGATATATAAAATCAAGGACCTATATATAATTTATCATGGTTCCATGTACTTTTAAATTGTTCTTGTGTTATTAATTTTCTCAATAAAGTATCAAAGAGATGAATGGGTCTCCATATGACCTCAAAAGTGACTTAGGCTTTTTTGAAAGAGAGTTTTGCTTAAGTGTGACCCATGTTAGATGTATTAAGGGTGAAGGCATGCCTAATATCTAACCAATAATATGTCTATCATGGAGAATATATATATATATATATATATATATATATATATATATATATATATATATATATATATATGAAACCAAAAGAGATGGTTTCTATATTTGTGTGAGGCTTGTGTGAGAAAAGTGTTCATTGAAGAGAAGGACAAAGAAGAGTAGGTGTGCCTAGTGGATGGGTTGATAAACAAAATAGATTAAGGAATGTATGTATGACCTATAGGTCATATTTATGATTTTATATTATTTATATTGTAGTTTTAGGATCAGATAAGGATAGGTGATGTTTGTGTGAGCTTGGAGGTTGATTTAAGAAGCAGATCAGAGTGTGGTTCTTGTGGATGACCCCATGGTCATGTTGCTTAGGTTATGATAGATTTGTTTTAGGTTTGTTGATTGTGTATAAGTAGAGAAGAGTAGAGTGATCTAAAAGGTGGATTTATATGCACTATGACTATAAGAATAAGTGAATGGGATTATGTTATTAGAATTCCATCATCAGGTGTTGAAAATATCAATTCTAAGGTGGAGGTGTTCATTTTAAAGAAGGGTTTAAAGGACTTGATCTTCTTTAGGGGTAGTTGATCCCTATGAAATAGGTGTTTCACTAAAGGCCTTAGGTAAAGAATACTTGATCAAGGTTTTGGGTCAAAAATATTTGACTAAAAGGTGGTAAGGAGGACTTGATCATCTTAGGGGTAGGTGATCCTTATGGAACATACATTTCACTAAATTCCAGTCTAAAGGGCTTGACCAGTCTCTTCTTTGTAATCTCTTATAGGACAAGTAGTCCATGTGTTGTAGGCTTAAGAGCGAGTTTTATTCCCCATGAGGGTTTTCCATAGGAACTATGTGTTATGTGTTTTATCTTGTGTATGCATTGAATGGATGAGCTCTCTTGCTAATGTTTCTTGATCAATTTGGTATATGTTTATTGTATAGTCATTTGAAAGGATTATAATTGAAATTAAAATATCTAGGCTCACTAATTCACCCCCCCCCCCGCCCTTCTTAGTGATTTTACCTATAAAAAATGACACAATAATATTAAATGAAAAAAAAAATAAGATATCTAAAAGGATTGTATTTTTATACTCACAAAAATAATAAGCATATCCTACATTGTAAAAAGAGGATATGACACATAATAATAAGCATAAATAGAAAAGTGAAAGGCAAAAATCACTCATAATAAAATAAAATTAGCTTCAACAATAATAACCTATTGACATCTCAAATATAGAGATGTTATAATAAGCATGGCCAAATATGTTAGAGTAATCATGGACAAACACAAAGGGTGAATAAGAAGAAGAATAAACATCATAAAATACCTCAATCATCAGACTGTATAATGTACAACAAAAAGCCATAGAAGTAGTTGCAAAAATAAAATGTTTGGAAGAAATAAATAAGTGGAAAGAAGAATAAAATAAATAAAAGGAGGCTAAATAAAGGAAATAAAAAATAAAATTAAAATAACAATAAGTAGATAATATGGATAAATAAAAGGAAGAATAAGAGGCCATGACAAATCAAAGGGAAGAGGTTGATAAAAAGTCTCAAGAAGATGAACTTACAAAATAAAAATTATTTGAGACATTAGTGGCACAAAAAAATAAATAAAATGAAGTGAGGGATAAAAAGGATAAGGAAGAGAAGGTATAAAAGGAGAAACATGAGGGATAAGAGAAGGAGAAAAGGAGAAAAAAGAGAAGGTAAAAAAAGAGAAAGAAGAGAAGGATAAAAAGGAGAAGGAAGAGATGGATAAAAATAATAAGGTAGACAAAAATAAAAAGAAAAAAATAGAAAGATAAGTGACATAAAAATATGAGGAAGAAAAGAAGAATAAGAAAGTGGCTAAGGAAACCAACAAACAAGAAGAAACTACATGACACAAAGGCAGGGAAGAAGCTAATAAAAATAAATTTATTCAAACTCCACCCCATAAATAATTGATTTCCACTACACTTTCCATCTATAGTCCAAAAATTATCACCACTTTTACCTCTCAATCCACTTCATCTATACCGAGTCCTCCACCCAAATAATCCCTCAATCAAATCAAAGCCATTCTATCATAGCACCATAAAATCAATGCCATCCTTCTTCCTCCCACTAAAACTAAAGCAACTCCATAGGTAATAAATATAGATTTTTACACATTAAACACTTGTATTAAGTATAACTTTAGAAATATATTATAGTAAAGTGTAAAATATGATTGGATTTAAATATTTAAAGTTTTAGAATAGAAAATAGTAGATACCATCTAAAAGATGACAAAGGTTATGCCATAGTTTTAAGTAGATCAAAAGCTTCCTATCACAAAGTGGTTCATAGACACTACACAATTTTATCAAACATCAATTAGTCTTAGAATGTAGAGAGATAAAACATTATGTAGATTTCCCTAGAAGTGTTCGAACATGAACAAAATGCAATTAAGTTACATGAGAAATTCTAGCATTGCAACACAGTGAGAATGCATATTGTTTCGCTACATAAAGAAATATGAGATGACTCCACATATTTTTATTTCACACTAGGGTGGATGGTAGTATCAATAAAGGAAGATAAATACTTAAAAAACTTAGAATAAAAGATAAACCAAACAACATCCTAGTATGATGTTCCTTAGGATCCAATGGGTGCCAAAAGGATGCATATTTTTGAACTTGGCATTAAATTTTTGGAACAAGAAAGAAATAGCACAAATAATAGTAAATATTGAATAATCAGGTGATCTCATCAATTGATTCATGGGTAATATTAAAAATTTATTTTAATGTTATTGTTAACCATCATACCCCTAATATTATTGTTAAGTTGTGGAGTTAAAAGCTTCACTGGTATGCAAATGTGGAGGCTACTGAGTTACAAAGTAACTGACATCAGTCAGGCCAACTGACATTAGTTATCTCTAGCTACATAGTAATTGGCATCAATTCTACTCAGCTGGCATCGGTCAGACAAGAATCGATGTCCATCACCTATTTGTTTCCAAAACTGGTCTAATTTTAGATGAATAGTTAGTTTGCATGTAAAGACTAATTTTAGTCTTGAGTCTGCATTTCTAATTATTGTTTGTTTTGGGATCTATTTAAGAGACCCATGAGGCTGTATTGTAATTAGGACTAAGAAGGATTAGATACTCAAGTGTAAGATCTAGAAGGTCTATAAGAGTTTAAGATCAGGAAGATCTACAGGTAAGTAAGGTCAGTTGATCTGTGGGGTAGCAAGATCAAGAAGATCTACGGGTGTGTGTGTGCAAGATCAGTTAGATATATGGGGTAGCAAGATCAAGAAGATCTACAACACACAATGTATGCAAGACCAATTAGATATGCAGGGTGTAAGATCAAGAAGGTCTGTGGATGAGAGTAGGCAACAACAACCATTGGGTTGATTGTCACTAGAGGGAACAACTCAGTGTTGAGTTTGTTGTAATTGATTGAGAGAGAGAGAGAACTCTTGAGGGATAATTACTGTATGCCCAAGAGGTGTGGGAAGAAGAATGAGATTTATTCATTGTATTTCCTTCTGGAAGAGTGTTAATACAGATTGTATTATTTCTCGTATCACCTATTCTTTGTTGTTTCTAAATTCTAGTTACATATTACTTCTAGTTTAATTCTGTGTTTAGTTGCTTATACAAAAGTAATCAATTGTACTCTTAGGAGAGGATCCTAATAGTTGGTATCATAGCTTGGTTCACTAACAAGTGGTAGAGCCTAGTTTATCAGAGCAGGTTAGTGTTTGTTGATTACAAGTTCACTCTCAAGGGTTTTTGATTGAGTGGGAGTAAAGCAATGGCAGAAGAAAGTAAACTAAGAATGGAGAAATTCAATGGCAAGAATTATCAATTATGGAGGATGCAGATAGAAGATTATATGTATCAAAAAGATCTATACTTACAATTGGGTGGAGTTTCAAGTAAGCCCACATATATGCAAGATGAAGAATGGAGTGTTCTTGATAGAAAGGCTCTGGGCACTATAAGGCTGAGCCTGGCATCGTCTGTGATTTCCAACTTATCACAAGCAAAGACAATGGTAGAGTTAATGGAATTTTTGGCAAATTTATATGAAAAACCCTCAGCTTCGAATAAGGTATTTCTTATGAAGCAATTATTTAATTTGCAAATGCAGGACGGTGGATCAGTATATAGTCATCTTAGTGATTTCTATGGATTAGTAAATCAGTTAGTTTCAGTCAAAATAGTTTTTGATGATGAAATTAAGGCTCTCTTAATCTTATGCTCTTTACTTGAAAGTTGGAATAGTTTGGTAATGGCAGTTAGTAATACTACGTCTGCTTCAAATATCTTGAAAGTTGATGATGTTGTTAGTGTAATATTGAATGAAGAAATTTGCAAGAAAAGCACAAGGGAAACATTAGGGAATGCTTTAAGTGTTGAAAGCATGGGAAAGCAAAGAGAGAAGATCGAGCAAGGGAAATCAAGGTCAAAGATAGGCAGTAGATCCAAATCCAGAAATAGAGGTATAACCTACTAGAATTGTGGAAAGAAAGGGCATGTAAAGAAAGATTGTTGGTTGGTAGAAGATAAGTATGAAGGAAATAAAGAAGCAAATGATGCAGGTATTGTTACACGGGATGCTCTTATATGTTCCTTGGATAAATTAGAATCTTGGGTTTTAGATTTTGGTGCCTCTTTCCATGTAACCCCAAATAGAGAATTTTCCATGATTATGTCCATGGAGACTTTGGAAAAGTTTATTTAGGGGATGGTGAGCCTTGTCAAATTGTTGGCAAAGGGAGAGTGCAGCTAAAATTGTAGACTATCAACATATGGGTGTTGAAGGATGTCATGCATGTACCCATCTTGAAGTAGAATTTGATTTTTGTAGGGAAGTTGGGTGATGAGGGTTGCACAGTAACTCTGACAGTGGAATCTTGTAAAGTTTCTAAGGGTGCACTTGTTTTAGCAAGAGGTAAGAAAGTAGGTACACTTTATCTATCTACTTGTATTACTTATTCTCCTTCTGTTTTATCTAATTTAGATGTAGATGTAAAGATGTGGCTCTGTAGGCTTGGTCACATGAGTGAGAAGGGAATGGATGTTCTTAAGTCAAAAGGTAAGCTTTCAGATTTGATAGACTGAGATTTTTGTGAGCATTGTATTTTTGGGAAACAAGAGAAAGTGAGGTTTCTTACAACTAGGTCAACAAAGAAGCACAGGTTGGAGCTTGTTCACACAAATATGTGGGGACTAGCTTAGGGAGCTTCTATTGGAGGATCACAATATGATGTTTCTTTCATTGATGATGCTACAAGAAAAGATTGGGTTTATTGCATAAAGAGGAAATCTGATGTTTTTGACATATTTAAGAACTGGAAAGCCTTGGTTTTCAAGGAGAAGATGATGAACAGAGATCAACTCAAGAGGTTGAATAATTCTAAGTAGGGAAATGTTGATTTGGACAAGGTTATGATCCAAAATGAGCTTGTGGGTAAAAATCATCACTCACAAGAAAACATAAACACCGACGTCGGTCAGGCAGAGACCAACATCAATCAAGCAGGAACCGACGTCGGTCTGGTGGAGACCAAAGTCAGTGATGTTAGGTAGGTGGAAACTGATGTCAATCAAGTAAGAACCAACATCGGTCAGGTCAGTCACATGCAACCGACATCGGTCGGGTGTAGACTGAGAGATGACTAGGATCGGTCACTGTTAGAATGAAATTTGGGCAGACAATAAGTTGTCAATGAGTTTCAAACACCCATGAGGAGGTCTAAAAGGGTAAGTAAGCCTCAAATTCATTATTCCCCTTCTTTATACTACTTGTTGCTCACTAATGGTGGAAAACCAAGAAGTTTTGAAGAGGCAATGTAGGTAGAATCTAGGAAATAGTGGGAGCATGGCATGAATGAGGAAATTGATTCCTTGAAAAAGAACCAAACATGGGATTTGGTAGATTTGCCAGCCAGAAAGAAAGCACTAAAAGAAAAATGGATTCACAGTTTAAAGAAAGGATAGAATGGATAGGTGAGATAGAAGGCTAGGTTATATGGTCTTGAGCAAGCTCTAGGACAGTGGTAGTTGAGGTTTGATAGGTTTATGAGAAAGCATGGTTTTAGTCAATGTCAATGTGACCATTGTGTTTATTTTACCAAGTTGGATAATGATAGCTACATTATTCTGTTAGTGTATGTAGTATATATTCTTGTTGCAGGGTCACACATGTAGGGAATTACTGAGCTAAAGGTAAAAGTAGCTCATACATGTGCCAGGAAGGATTTAGGAGCAGCAAAGAAAATCCTTGGCATGAGTATTTCTAGAGACAGGGAAAATCACAGGTTGATTTTGTCTCAAGAGGATTATGTGAATAAGTTAGTGGAGATGTTTGATATGCAAGATGCAAAATCAGTAAACACACGTATGGTTGGACAGTTCAAGTTAAGCTATGAATAGTGTCCTAAATCACATGATGAGGTTGGGTACATGGTATGTACTAGACCTGATATTGCCCAAGCAGTGGGAGTTGTCAGCAAGTTTATGGCCAATCCAAGAAAGGAGCACTAGAAAAAAGTTCAATGGATTCTCAGATATCTGAGAGGGACCAATAATAGGTATTTATGCTATGCAGGGTCAAGCATTTCTCTACATGGGTATGTAGATTCGGATATGGCAGGTGACTTGGATGACAGGAGAAGCACCATAGGATATGTGTTCACTATTGGTGGTTGATCTTCAAGATTGAACTTGAAGATGGAGATATAAGCCAGAAACAAATTAGAGGATGTATAGGTGCATGTACAGGTGCAGCTATTTATCTCTAAGTGGGAGATTGTTAAGTTGTGGAGCTAAAAGCTTCACTAGTATGCAAATGTGGAGGCTACTGAGTTATAGAGTAACCAACATCGGTCAGGCCAACTGACATCAGTTATCTCCAGCTACATAGTAACTAGCATTGATTATGGTTGGCTAACATTGGTCAGACAGGATCCGACGTTGGTCACCTGTGTGTTTCTAGAACTGGTCTAATTTTAGACGAACAATTAGTTTGCATGTAAAGACTAATTTTATTCTTGAGTCTATGTCTCTAATTATTGTTTGTTTTAGGATCTATTTAAGAGACCCATGGGGCTGTATTGTAATTAGGACTAAGAAGGATTAGATCCTCAAGTGTAAGATATAGAATGTCTGCAAGAGTGCAAGAACAAGAAGATCTACAGGTAAGCAAGGTCAGTTGATCTGCGGGGTAACAAGATCAAGAAGATCTATGGGTGTGTGTGTGCAAGATCAGTTAGATCTGTGGGGTAGCAAGATCAAGAAGATCTACAACACACGGTGTATGCAAGACCAACTAGATCTATAGGGTGCAAGATCAAGAAGGTCTGTGGATGAGAGTAGGCAACAACAACCATTGGGTTGATTGTCACTGGAGGGAACAACTCAATGTTGAGTTGGTTGTAATTGATTGAGAGAGAGAGAGAACTCTTGAGGGAGAATTACTATACGCCCAAGAGGTGTGGGAAGAAGAGTGAGATTTCTTCATTGTATTTCCTTTTGGAAGAGTGTTAATACAAATTGTATTGTTTCTCGTATCACCTATTCTTTGTTGTTTATGAATTCTAGTTACATATTACTTCTGGTTTAATTTCATGTTTAGTTTCTTATACAAAATTAATCAATTTTACTCTTAGGAGAGGATCCTGACAATTATAATTGAATTGATATCTTAAAATATATAGTTGGAATAAAAATTCCAATGAGCCACTAGCTATGTCACAGGGTGGAAATCATTTGACATAAGGTTCATCAATAAACATAGGTAATTTTTATCACAAGGACCATTTACTTAGATATTTTTCTAGATTATTCATTTTAGTTTATCTCATGGAAGAGACAAATGATTAATTATGGGGATGATGCTAGTAGGTTTTTTAAGGTAGATCAATTAATAGCCCACAACCCATTGAATTAAATATTTATATCATGGAATACATCAAACTTAGGCATCTATTGTGGCATAAATACTTTTGTGGAATCATAGAGAGCTAAAATATGATAGAGAGACACATAAAAAACATGAGTATTGGAATATATAATATTATTTATACTTAGTAAAATAGATAGATATAATATTATCTAATGTTATCTACTTTTGTAATCATAAATATCTAACTTGAGTACTATGTTCTAAGCTATCTTATGTAACTAATTTAAACTTATTAAATTTAATAATACATATATAATTCTAAGTCTCTATATGCATCATATATATTTAATGTTTCATTATTATTAATAGTACATAATCAATTTAATAGGATATTTTCTCTAGACGTTAACATAGACTAAAATAACAAACTATGAATTCATGGTTTGATGTCATTTTCTTCTCAAAGTATAGAATGGGAATATGGAAATTTTACACAATATATTACTAATTATATTATTAATTATCCGATTATATAGAAGATAAAGATATTTGACATGTAGATTGGGAAGATTCCCATTCTACATGACATCAAAATAAGTATACTTACCTCTTATAAAGAATCCAATATTCTTCTCTTATGTATAATGGGAACATGTTAATTCTTATAGGATTGTGTACATTGGGATTAATTGAAAATATAACATGAGATACATTAGTCCAAACTCTAGTGACACCAATTATGAATGTTACCTCAACAAGAGACTCCATGGCTAATTGAAACTAAGACTCTGTGCAATTATTATTATTATTATTATTATTATTATTATTATTATTATTATTAAATATGGCTAATTTTTTTAAGATATATTTTTTTTAATTTAATATTATATTTAATTTAAGATGTCCATCCACAACTTGCATGGTTTTTGACACATAGTGCTAATTTAGGCATTGTAAAACTAGATTGAGCTTCAAGGATGAGGTGACCACATACCAAGCTATTAGTTATTACATGGTTCTTGAACATTTTAAACAAAGAAATTTTTATAATTAATATGATAAAGGAATGTTTTTTAATATTATCTAAGTTTGTGTTAAAGTGTTATTTCTTATATTTTTTGTGGTTCATTGGGGAATTTCCATTAATTTGATATATCTATATTAAGCTAAGAATTTTATCAATTAATCCCATTCTACACAAGATAAATATATTTGATAGTTTATAATATTTTTATCTTGTGTATAATAGTCACATGACCATTCGTTCTAACCAGTATTCATTCAATCACATTAGTAATATTATACACAAGTTAAATATAAAAATATGATCAATTAATACTATTCCACACAAGGTAAATAATAATATGAACATCCACATTATAACAATTGATAATATTAGTAATAGACTTTTGTATAATATTTTACATGACATCGAGATAAGAATATTAGCCTCTTATAAAGAAGCCAATATTTTGACCTTGTGTTGAATTGGCACATGACCATTCTACAAAGGATATCAATTAATCCCATTCTATAACACAAGTTAGGAAGTAATAATATTATATATTAATCTCGATATGTAATACAAGTTAGGATTATTAAATAATATAAAATATATACATATTATAACATAATATAAGACCAATATTATCAATAGTGTGTAAAATGGGCACATGCCCATTTTATTCAATATTTTAATAATTTTATCAATTATTCCCATTCTATAACACAAGTTTGTGGGGATTCTTAAGTGGATTATTAAACATAAAAGTATACAGTGGAATCTTATGATGGCATCCCATCATCAAATAGCTACATATGTTTTTCATGGTATTGATTTCACCTCATAGCATCTCACAGATAATTAATCCTAACATGTATATGTGTGAAGATGAAATATTTTTGTTGATATTTTGTGTCATATTTAGTCTTATCAATGAATTGTAATAATGGAGATGAAATTGATATATCTAACTGAGCATGATTAAAACATATATACTTAAATTTATTCAATGATGTATTAATGAGAATTGAATTAGACATCATTATTTTGTAATTCATGGGATCTCACATAGAATTAGACTAAAAATGTATATACATGAAGACAATATTTTTCTTTTGATATGAAATTTGTATTATTGTTTGTGGTCTTAAAAATGAATTTTAATAATGGATATGATATTTTATATCTTATTAAAAATTGACATGTGTTTATTTTACACAAGATGTTAATAATTTTATCAACTAATCTCATTCTACAAAATATAGAAATATTTGATAGCTAATAATATTTTGAATTTTGTGTGGAATGGGTACATGCCCATTTCCAAAAATATAAGAATAATATGAATATCCAAATTCTAACCAATATTTAATAAATTATATTAAGAATATTTTACACAAGATAAAAATAAATAATACTATCAATAAATCCCATTCTACACAAACAAAGATATTTGACAATTGATAATATTGCTATCTGGTGTAGAAAACGTATATGCCCATTCTGAACAAGATAAGAATAATATGAACATCCACATTTTGACCAATATTAAATTAATTACATTAAAAATATTCTACAAATATAGAGATAAAGAATATTATCAATTAATCTCATTATACACAAGATAAAGATGTTTGATAGTTGATAATATTCCTATCTTGTGTAGAGTGGGCACATGCACATTCTGATTAAGATAAATAATAATATGAACATCCACATTCTAAAAATTTATAATATTCCTATCAAAATTATGTATAATATTCTAAATGTCATCAAAATAAAAATATTAGCATCTTAGTAATAAGCCAATATTCATATCTTGTGTAGAATGGGCACATGCTCATTCTTCTTAACATATTAATAATTTTATGAATTATGCCTATTTTGTAACACGATCTTTGGGGGATTCTTATATGAATTACTAAACAGAAAAGTATATTATGAAAACTTATGATGGTACTACAACATCAAAAAGCTACATATGTCATTCATGGTATCAATTTTATCTTGTGACATCCCATGGATAATTAGGCTAAAAATGTATACACAAAAGGATGAGATGTGTCTGTTGATATTTTATATTTTATTTGATCTTATCAATGTTTTGTAATAATGGAGATGAAATTAAAATGTCAAACTGAGCATGATATAAACATATATACTTAAATTGATTCAATAATGTATTAATAAGAATTGAATTACACATAACTATTTTGTAATTTATGGGATATCATAAAGAATTAAAACAAAAATGTATACACATGAGGACAAGATGTGTCTTTTGATTTTAAAATTGGTATTAACAATGAATTATAATAATGAAGATCATACTGATAAGTCAAACTGAGTATGATATAGACATATATAATAGAATTGCTTCAATGGTGTATTAATTAGAATTAAATTGTGAGTCTTTATTCTATAACATAAGATAGGATCAATATTATATTCTTGTTTATAATTGATACACTTCATTTTAAGTCTTATTAAAATCTTGTATTATCATCTTGTTAGAATATACAATGTTCCCATTCTTATTCCCTTTCTAAAATATAAATTATGCCCATTGTAGACAACCAATTAAGTCCATTCCACACAAGATCTGATTAATATATTTATAATATTGTTGTACAATGGGCTGACTATTAAACCTTTTATGAATAAGATAGGTTGAATATTCTTATCTTATTCTTGCTTAATTGAAACACAAATAAAAATGGCAATTTTATATGTATATAATGGTAAAATACTATTTATTTTAATATTATTTAAATGTCAAATTAATTTTGAGGTTTATGTGGTTATATTAATTATAATTAAAAGGTAATTAAAAAATATATCCAAAACTCAATTGATTCTGACATGTGTCACTCAATTTTTTTTCCACCTTACATTTATTAAATACTAATTACATTTTACAATTGTTTTTAAAAAATTTATCCAAAGGAAAATAGTGCTCGTCAAATGTTCAAATGTTCATGTAATCGAGGATAAAGATAGTTCATTAATATCACCATTTCTTTTAATTATTATATTATTCAAATAAAATCAAACTCACTTTATTTAGAACATTCAAATCAGGATGAAATGTAAAGCTTGATTTACTTAATTGTTCAATTTTGTGTAGTAAACTTTATAATATTTTGCATTGGCATATTTTCCTAAAAGTCCACAAATTTCTTTTAACTATCAGTAATATTTCACATGCATGAAGAGTATTCTCATTTAGTTTTATCACTAATAAATGTGGAAATTTTACCAAAATATAATGGTTAAATACTAACAATATTATTCTTATTTAACTGTTTAATTAATATATTAAATGTATGTGTCAAAATAATTTCTAAAACTAGTTTCATTTATAGTCATATCATTTTTATTAGTACTAATAATACTCCTAAATAGATTTTTAGAATTTGTGGACATTTAAAAAATATTTTATGTAGGTAATACAATAGATATTCAAATAATTTATAGCACATATCAAATAAGTACAATTATAAAATCATGTCATATTGATAATCCCTCCTAAATTGACAAACAAAGTGCAAATTTAACACAAACCATTATAGATTTCATAATTTAAAAAAAAAAATCAAATCGAGATGTATTTCATAATTTTTTAGTGGGGAGTTTTTCTAATTTTAAAATTTGGTGCATTGGTTAATTTATCATGTATTTTTCAAATTTTGAAATTTTTACACTCAAATGTTGGTTGGTATTTTTTTTCATTATTAGATGCATTATAAATTTTGAGTATTGAAAGAAATATATTTCCTTCCTTAATTTATTATCGATCAATCAAGGAAACCATATGACAGATAGAAATAGAGGTGAATCTATCCAAATGTCGATGATGCTACCACACAAAACGAGAGTGTACTAGCATCGACATTACCAAAAAAAAAAGTCGGGTTTCAATGATACCAACATCCATTTAAGAGTCTATTGACACTATAGATAGATGGAGATAGTCAGGTTTAAAAGATGATACCAAAAACCATCCTGAAGCCTATTGATAGCATAAAGAGATAAATGTAGTCATGTTTTAAGGATACTATCATCCATCTAGGTGTTTATCGATAGTACAAACATACAAATATAGTCAAGTTTTTAAGATAACAACATCCATTTGGAGCCTAGTGAAACCACACTAAATAAAATATGAATAATATGATAGAGAAATGACATAGATAAGAAGAAATATAACATCAATTTTTTTGTTTAGTTGGAAAGAATAAGAATAAATACAACATCAAGTTCTGTTGGCATAGAGAGTAATAACTACAACATCTACAACTAGATTTTAATTTTTTTACATATATACTATTCATTATTCATTGAAAATTACTTATAGTTTCTTCCCTTTATATATAACATATAAACTGCATTCATTTTTAAATTCAAATGTCAATTGTAATTAGACTCACTTAAACATTAGATTCCTTTTCATAATTTAAACTGAGTGTAACATTGACATAAAAAATGAAAATGATAAATACATGTGTAAATTCCTTGTAATTTCCTTGTGTAATATATTTTCAGATATAGTCTTACTAAGTTATCTAAAAATGCAATTTCACATTAAAAATAATAAGTAGAAAATGGGTCCTTGTGTAATCACCTTGTCAATTTCTTCCTGACTTTCAACTTTATTTTTCAAGAATGCCTCAACTCTTATCTAGCTGTAGATGTAGTTTTCACATAGAAATAATTAATATCATATGTTAGTGAGTCTTTATGTAATCCCTTTGTATATTATTTATTTATCTTTAATTTTATTTCCACTAGCTTGACTTTATCTGTATATAATTGTTGTACTATATAAAAACAATTATCTGAACTCCTTTTCTACTTAGTAATGACTTTTTCCTCCTCTAAAACAACAAATATAAAATTTTAAAATCATTACTATAAATTATTATGTAGTATCCCCATTGTGATAATTTTAACTTTATTTCATATTTTGATCTATGTTTATATAAAAGTATTTTTGATGAAAAAATACTTATAGTAAAGTGGTTTTATTTTAACAATAACACTTATTCATCTCTGAATGTGTACCAATATGTTATAATGAGTGGTTGATATTTATTTCTAAGAAAATAAATCTTTATTAATAATTATAGGCCTATATTATCCATAATATATGAAGCTTTGATTCTTAATTGATAAAAATATTTTAACCTATTTAAATTAGCATAGTTTCTTATTATATGCATGTCATGTAATATATTTTTAATATTATCAATTAATAATCCAATGGGATTTAGATGTGTGCAATTGGCATGTGCCTATGAATCCACATTATTAAATTAAGACTATAAATAAGAGTCCAGTATGCCCATTCTACACAACATATTAACTATATTATGAGCATATAATAAGAAGTGATAATGTTATGCCCCATTATACTAAATTATTAATAGTATTTTAAGAATATTACTAATAAATAATTCAATATTTATATCTAATGTAAACTAGGCATGTGCCCCTTCCACACAATCCAAAACTATTAGATCTTAAGTGATAATGTTAGACTTACCTTGATAGTGTAGAGTGGGCATATGCCCAAATATCTAAAAATGATAAACACATCATCAATTATGAATCTAATAGTATTTGGATTTTTAGGCTACTAGATTCTTAATTAATGATGAAATTCTTATATTTTTCAAAATAAATGTGTGCACATTCTATTAGAATCAAATTGTGCACCCTAGGATCATTATTTAATTTCCTAAAATTTGATGCAACATGGATTCATCTCTCAAGCTTGTGGGAGCTTGTGGGAGAGATGAATCTCTAGTATTGTTAGGGCTAGCTCCATAGATTTTCCTTATACTTATTCCAAACTACTCTAAAAACTTGATAATGAAAAGATTTTAAGGAAAAAAACTAAAAAACTAAGAGGTGATACACTAATTGAAATTTTCCTCACACTTGAATTAAAATTCTACTTGAATATGAATAATGTGCTTTTTACACAAGACTCATAACCTTAGAGCTATCATTGCATCAATGTTTCACAAACTAGATTCAATAAGGTGAATGATTCTTATAAAGGAAATGAATGAAACCAAAGGAATACATTCATGAATCACTTATAATATTTATAAACTTTAAATTAATACTATTAAGGACCTGCAACAACCATTTATCTGCAATTTGGTAGACCATCAAGAGTGCAAAGCTAGCAAAGACAAATTCACTAAACTAGACCAACATGATTCAAGTCAAGACACAATATTTAAATGTATGATTGGAATTAACACATGTATTATTTATTCAATATTCTTTCATGTACAAATTTTTCTATAGTTTCCCCATCAACCAACGGAGGTTGCTCAAACAAGCCAACATAATGCATATTTATAGCCCAAAGAGAGAGAACAAGTAAGAGGAAGTCCAAGGGTCACTTGGACATGTGTAATTATAAAAAAGAGATTTAAATTTTCATTTTAAATATATTTTATGTGATCCATGTCAATTTAGGAGGTACACTTGTCAAAACAAGTCACAAAGAAGGTGAAAATGGCACAAAACTATCAATTTTGCAAAAAAAAATTGCCTACTTGAGTAGCCTTCTAAAAATACTATTTTATATATAAAAACTTAATTATTATGGATATAAAAGACATTATTTTTTACTTAAAACATCATCCATGCATTGGACTGATCTCTAAGCACTCGTGCTATTGTGGGCATGCACAATCATCTCAGGTAGTTTCAAAAGAGCTCATTGTATGCACCCTTACCACTTGGCACTCCAAACCTTTCAAATATAAAAAAAAATTAATAAAAAATGTGGAATGACACATTTAAAGTCATTTTAAATCATTATTTGCAATAAAAATACTTTCAAAATCCCCCTTTACCACTTTTCATCACTTTACCTCAAAGTACACTATTTGGCTTACTAGAGTAGCCAAAAGTGAAAAGCCTATTTAGGAAAATTAGCAAAATTTTAATGAGTTTAAATAAAAGTTTGTGGGTTATATAAAGTGTATATATTCCTCTCAAAACTTATCTCATCTTTCAACTCCCTCTACCATTGACACACCATCAAAAATGGTGAAAACAAGCCTTTTTATCCCATGTTTTGTACATATCCATACAAGTAATTCACATTTATAGAATCTTGTGAATGTCCTCTATAAGTTTATATTATACCCATGGTAAAATTTCCCATTTTATTTCACTTTTTTCTTGATTTATACCATCGAGTCTGTCTAAGGGTTTTAGGAGGGTTTAAGGGGTTTTTGGTCTTAAGGATTGTTCATAAATTTGTGATATTGAAAACTACTCAAAAATGAAATTTTTTCACCTTTAGTACCTCTTTAAACTATCCTAAAATCCTTTAGGTATCATGCAAAATTTTAGAGAAGATACGAGCACAAGAAAGTGGCCTTCGAATGGGATTCTTGCATTCCATGAGGGTTCTACCACATCTAAGTTTTAAAAGGCCTTTCTTGTTGTTTCCATGCTAACAAAAAGGGCTCAAAAATTTTAAATTTATCAATAAATATGTCTAATCACTTTGGAAGGCTTGATAAGAGACCAAATTGGAGGTTTCCCTTGCTTTGGGAGAAGGACTATGCTTTACAAAGCAACCTATCTACCCCTTATGCACCAATAGATGACATTTTTATTCTTAAATGGACTCATAGAGTGTGATGTCATCCTATTTGACCATAAAAATATCAATAAAAGAATTATAAATCCTTGGGAAGTGTGGATTTTGAGTTGACACCCTACTTGGGGTTGGGAAAACATGTTTTTCCACTAGACCTTTATGCAAATATCCTTGTGTGGACCAAACCATTGATGCACAGACCTTATAGTTTGATTTTACAAATTCCAATAGGTGTCTCCCATATGTATACATCCCATTTTGTATTAAACCTTAGTTAAATCCTCCTATTAGCAAGATTTCTCAAATTTGGTCTTTTTCCTACATGCATGGACTGAGGTAGGTCTGAAACAAAAAAATGAGTATTATGCCTATTAATTCATGAAAATTGAATATATTTATAGATATAAGAGGTCATTATATTAATTTTTACAAATTTTTTATTAGATTACAAGTCTAGGTACCCAAACCAACTCAATCTTCCCAAAAAAGGCCACAAAAACCCTATTTTTGCATGTTTTTATCCATACTGACCTATAGCTTCTATTTTCAAGCATCCTTGTGTGTTTGGGACTATTTTAATGTATTAATAATGTCTAAATCAAGATTTTTTATATTTCAAAACATCTTGGAAACTTTTTTGCCTATGAAACCCCTTTTTGCTCTTTGGAATAAGGCCTAGGCAAGCTAACTGTACAGACTAAGACAATTAGGCTTGCATGAGAGGTTTTTGGATGGATAT
This sequence comes from Torreya grandis, assembly GCA_037957365.1. NCBI lineage: Eukaryota > Viridiplantae > Streptophyta > Pinopsida > Cupressales > Taxaceae > Torreya > Torreya grandis. The sequence continues at coordinate 4,670,085 of JARHVA010000235.1, read as the reverse complement.
TGAATGATTTTGTGGATTTCATCCTCTTCAATTGATACCTTTAGGTCTCCTTATCTCATTATAAATCATATTTATGCTTGTTTGGGTTTCAAACCCTCATGGACTACTCTTTGCTCATACCCTTAAATAATTGTGAACATCCCCTTAAGCTATGACTATAGGTGTTTTTATAATGATTTGTCATCCTCAAAATGAATTCAAACTTTTTTATTCTCTTTTTATCATCTCATTATGTCACCTTATCCATCTACATGCTTTGATTTGGTATGTTGACAACTATTGCAAAGTGTGTACAAGACTTTTCACCATCTAATTACCAAATTAAATTTCTTATGAAACTCATTTTTATACTTGTATTCACCCTACATATCATCTCACCTTGACTATTGATAATACTTATACCATGACTATTGGAAATATTTCTCCCAAGCTTGTAGGTGTGTTCTTGGAGGTATTTGAACCATGTTTGATCTTGGATTTTTGATGGTGCCTTATAACTCCCATAGGTTTTTCAAATCACTTAGCTTACCAATGAGATCCCTTCTAGCCCATTCAGGACCTTGAAATCTGTTCACATAACTTTATTTTCATGTTAGGATGTAGGTTTCTATTATAGTCAGACCTGTAGGTTGTTCCTATGGTGTATTAGGGGATAGAGGGAGTATTTAGGTCCCTCTCTTCCTTCCTTAGTTTTCAATCAGACATCCAAACCTCATTTCCTTTTGGAGTCCCTTATATCAATTTAAAACCAACACATTTTTGAAACTTTGTCCTCACTACCCTTCTCCCCTATTGTAAGGATAGGTTATGACCTTCCAAAGGTCATATTATGCCACTATCATTCCTTTGGTAGCCATCTACTCAAGAATGGCATTTGGCCTATTTGGGAATGTTTCCCACTTTTGAACAAGGTCTAAGACCTATACACATATTACAAACATCCAAACTCCCTTAGGATCCTGTAGGTATGATTGTTTGTCTTCAGTACTTTTTTGCCATTTTGGAGGAGCTCAAACCTATTTTCCACTTGGATTCTAGCTTTCAAGTTTGGCATAGTTAGACTAGATAGATAGGGCTACAAGGCCAAATCATTGGTAAAAGATAAAGTACCATCTACCCCTTCAAACATTAACTCCAAAAAGGCCTAGGACCTCTATTTTTTGCTTTTAGGGATTGAAAACCCAAATGTTTAAAAAATTCTATTTTGAAGTAACCATTGCTTGTGTGACATCTTGGAGTCTTATGATATAAAAAACATGCATTTTTGAGTTGATGAAAATTGATATAGACTCCAAGATGCTTTTCACTTCTCCTTCAACTCTGTATAATTCCAATGAATAGGTACAAGCTTGATTGAAGTTGACAGGGTAGTGAAACATGCTATTGTGAGCAAATCAACCTTAAAATGGTACTAGTTGAGATTTCCATTAGATGGTGTTATCTATTAATTTGACTCAAGAGAGGATGGTTACTATGATGTTAGTTCCAAAATGAAAATAAAATGAAAGAAACACACTAACTAGCATAACATCTCTAGGCTTAGACACTAGGGAGAGATTAATTAACAAACATGAATAAAACACAAAACTAAAATGTAAAAGAAACCTCTTTTACCTTCCTTTAATGATCTAAAATGCTTGTTGTAGTGGCTTGCTCAGTTTGTGGTCATGACATTTTCATCAAAGGAGGCTTGGTTATCTCCTCTTCTCCTTGGCACCTTGTGGCTTTGGCTTGTCTTGGATTGGAATCAATTTGGAATGGTAACACTAATTGTAATGGCTTTTGAAATCATTTTTGCATTATAAATTTTTATTATCAAGTCTTTTAGATGATGTTCATGGCCTCTCTATTTATAGATTTTAGAGAATGTCTAGAATCAACCTGAATCATCCATCTCAAGATTGAGATGTGTGGTTGAGGATTAATTTAATTTTTAGCATTAAGTTTGTAATTATCCTCATCATGACATTAGAAGAAGGGGTAATTAAGAGGCATGGAGGGCATCATGGAAGGCATTGATGAGGCATGGGAGGCATGAATCTTGATATTTATGGAATTTATGGCCTAGCGATGTCTTCCTAAGAAATGAGGTCACTTGAAGATGCATATACTAAATATTCATTTCCAAAACAAATTATTCATCAAGTTTCCATGGAATTATTAATTATGCCTTGATTTGGGTTAATTAGCTCTTAAGCATGTTTAAGCACCTTGTGCACAAATTACCCAAATTGATCATAATGCCTTGTTATTAGTCAAAAATTTAACTAGATTGGAGTTGGAAGGTGATGTTAAACACGTTGGAACTGTATTCCGATTTAGGATGTTTCCAACAAGAAATTACAAAGGCACACATCTTGTGAATGACATTTGATAGGAAAGAGCAATCTAGAGCACCTAGGTACAAAATTGACATTTTAATTTGAAATAATTTGATCAAAGTTAGTTATCCCATAAATTGCATTACCCCATTTAGGGATATCCTGGCCAAAATTGGCACTTGAATATGTCGATTTCAATTCTTTTAATGTATTTTAGTGCTTTTAGGCCAAATTATACATTTTGGGTGGAAATTAGTCAAAACCCTGATTGGAGATCATTGGTGGCCAAATTTAAGCGTCTATAGTTTGATCCTATTTGGGAAGATGTTGCAAATGATAGGCAAAGTAATGTCTTCTCAAAGAATGAGAAATATCTTGTATGCCAAATAAAAGATGATGGTTGAACAAAACTCCAAATGGTTTTCAAAAGCTTATGATAATGCCCCCTCGAGAGAGTGGCCATCACATTTGTTGATGGATGGTCCCTTGAAAATAAGAAAGAAGAAAGGTGGAATTAATTCTTGGTTAAGATTAATCCAAATGAGAAAAAAATTGCATACATTGATTTAAAAAAAAATATTGATTTGCCTAATGGTGGTTAAAATCAAGAATAAAATTCAAAATAATGATTTGCCCATTGGTGATTATAATCATTAAGAGGATCTAGATTGGCTAAATATTATTGTGCCCTAGTTAGGGTTGGTTAAAAAACATAACTCAAGGATATAACCTAGAATACATATTAAAGATGAGTGGATGCAAAGTGATGAAATAGAAGAATAGAAGAATACGATTGATCAATGTCAATGATTCAGTTGTACATTTTAATGAGGAGATGCTTATCCTAACTAGCAATGATATAACTAGAATAGTCATTGGGTTGATTTGATCAAGGGTAGGATAGAAAGATTTGCCAAGGTGCCAAGGAGAAACTTCTATGACTCTATTTATTGTAGACATTCTTGAAGCTGATTTTTGCTATAACATGTGATGGTAGGCTTCATGATAGAACACCATAAAGACTTAGCTAAAATATGCATAAGGACTAGTTGTCAATATCAAATAAACACTCAAAAATAATACACTAATGATAAAAACCATGATGATAATATTGACGTACAAATATGGATAGACTCAAGAATAATGTGCTCAAGGAACCATCCAATGAACACATATAGATTGAGTTGAGGCAACAATGCTAGAAGAAAAAAAATAGGCAAGTGAACAAACAAACATAAAATAAACAAACAACCTAAAGTAAATAAAGAAATAAAAAGCCTAAAAACAAAAGCAAAATAGAGCATCCTAACAATGACCATGCCCTAGTAAGGCAGATCGAGGATAACTCACTAGGTTTAGATAGGACAAATATTTTTGGATTTTGAAATATTATGAATGTTTTTGGCATTTTGAGGTATCTTAACTTGTTATAGAATGACAACATACCTGCTCACAAAATAGCAAGAGCATTTGGCTTATGTTACTTGCAAAATAGTGAGAGCATATGGAAAGGGGGACTGAGGTGACCTCACCATAAATTGAGCATGACCCACATAGTCTTGAAATGACCTCAAGTCATAGTAATTATATCCACAAAAAAGGTGAATAAAAACCAACTAGGTCCCAACAAGTTCTCAAATCCGACAAATGGCTAGTCAAATGAAAACATTAATGGCAAGGTGATGCAACAATGAATGATAAATAAGTGTTGCCCCTAGTTTGCCCATAGGTATTTATAACTAAGATACAATGGCATAGGTAAATGATACTAATTTTCCTATAGGTATTTATAATTAGTAGCAAGACTGGTGAAACACTGATTTACCTATAGGTAGTTATAATCAAGCTCACATAAACAAACGTGATAGGATGAAAGATATCTTGCTAGATCAACTATGAAAATAATTTCACAGACTATCATTGAAACATGGATTGGATTGATTGTTGAACCTTGATTGGAATCCTCTCACAAAAAGTGTGAGAAGAACCAAAGGAACCAAGATCAAAATATGATTGGGTAGGATGACTAAAAATAGGCTTTAGTCTACATAAGAATGGAATGATATGATGGTATGGTCTTGTTTAGGATAATGATGGTTTGATAATTGGGTTAAAATGGTATGAGGGTTTCCCTCAAGTGATGGAGTGAATGGCAGGATTCTATAATAATGAAAAATAGATATGTAACAATGGAAATGGCATGGCAATGTGAAATGGTATGGTACATGTTTTTGGCCTAGGTATGTTTTTTTTTAATTTTTTTGTTCTTGCTAATGGAGATGCACATCCTAATCAACAAATGATACAAATAGAACACTAAATCATGTTAATTGCTAGCCCACACCTCATCTTAATAACTAATCTATCAATAACTACCTATAGATTAGGTTGTTAAGAATACTTTTGTGATCTTCGTTGGTCATTGATTCTAATTATTTCAAGTGTCAAGATAAAGTATCGTTATAACCTTTTCAAAGGAAAGTGTGGATGTGGATGGTAAAAAAGGAAAAATAATGGATGGTAGGTTTGATTTTGAAATGTAATGGTAGATGATAATGGAATTTATAATGGTGGGGAAACAAATGAAGATCAAGATGTTCAATCACATGTAATGTTGCTAATGCTTGATTAAACATAACTTTGATTGTGGTGGGGTCAAAGACTTGTTCTCTCAATAGGACCACCATATTATTTTTTGTTTGATCTTGAGAGTAGATACCATATGATTAGGTTGTATATTAGAATCTATTCTTATTTGATATTTGATTTTGTCTTCATCAAGCAGTGAAAAAATTTTGTGCTTAGTTATTGGTGCCTCAAAAAGGTTTTCACCAATGAAATTGTCTTGATTTTCTCATATCACCTTCAAGAAGGTTTCACTAATGAACATTGGATTTTGACTTTGATTATCTTCTATCACTTCTGAAAATGTTTCACTAGAAGATGCTAAGTTTTGACTTTGATTGTCCCCTAGCACCTCCAAAAAGCTATCATTAGGAGAGTGTTCTTCTACTACATGAATGTTGTATTAGCCTCCTTGCTCTTATTCAACCAGTATGTCACCATGGATGCAATTTAATAAAGTGTGATTATATACATCCCAATTGACATTTGTGGGAGATGGAATGTCAATGATATGGCTATTTTGGTTGATGTTGATGGCTTGTGGAATGGTAATAGAATGGGGAGAGGCTGCACAATCCTTGTAGAAGATAGTAGGATAACTTGTATCGAATTTAAATTACTCATCCTAAAAAATTGTAGAAGGATCACAAATGTATTCAAATTTATTTACAAGGCATGTGTAACCAATGTTGTAACATCCCCAAACATATTCTTCTTCTGAATCTAATTCTAACTCAAGCGACTCTGAATCCAATGTTGATATTGATGTTGATTGTGATTTTGATGCTAAATCTAATGTTTGTTAAAGAATAGAACCTAAATCCAATTCTTATTCTTCATCTAATAATTACTCTATTATAATGATGTCTTGTTGAATATTTGGTATTAGATAAGTAACAACATGTGATGGCATAATGGACTCCACAAAAATTGGTTTGTCAAAGTGAAACTCCTCTAGGATGGGAAATAGGTCAAGACACAACTCCTCAAAGACTGGCTTGTCAATAGGAGGCTCTTGAAAAATAGGCACATGGTCAAGTTAATGATTTTCCAAAAGGTAGTTATAATCATTAAGAAGTGACTCAATAAAGACTAGCTTGTCAGTGTGAGACTCCTTGACAATTGGTATAGGATCAATAGGAAATTCATCACATGTTGACTTATCATAAGTGGTTAGTTTAATAGAAACATCTCATATTTGTTGGTTATTCTGGCCTTGGTTTAAAATGAGTCAAAAAATACTAATTTTGAACACAAATTGGTCTTTGAATGATTGGATGGGTTGAGGTTTGGATGAGATTGGTAATGGATGAGGAATGACTTGTGGTTGGATAATGGTAGGGCCTTGGGGATCATGATTGCTCACATGAGCCAAAGGAAAAAGTTATGAGATGGTAACAATAGGGTGTTATGGGGCTTAATTTCTCACACAATCTAAAGGACTATGTCTGGTAATGATGAAGGGGTGTTGTGGAGCTTGATTGCTCACACAAACCATATGACAAGGTCTTGGTATAGAAATGATTGGGTGTTGTGGAGCTTAGTTTCTCACACAAACTAAAGGATGAGGTCTTGGTATGGGAATGGTGTAACATTGTGGTCCTAGCATAGAAATGGTATGATGTGGTGGAGCTTGATTAGTCACATAAGCCAAAACATCCAAGTCTTTCTCATAAACCATATCATCCTAGTTGTGAGTTGGTTCATAAGTTGGTTCTTGACTATGTTCCACATACTGATTATTGAAAAGAGGGTATGGATTCATATCCCAAAAAACATTATCTATAATTAGGTCTTCAAATTACTCATCACAAGCCTCTTCATACGAATCAAGGTTTTGATTTAAATTTTGTGGATTTTGACTATGTTCCGCATATGGAGTATTGTAAGGAGAATAATAAAACTCCTTAGAAAATCTTTCTCTATAGGAGTTCCTAGTGGGATTTTGTGTGGCCATTCTATCATAAGTTGGATTGTACATGAATCCACCATAAGTGTAGCAAGACATATCCATATAAATGATGAAATATTTAAAAACAAAAAGGCTTAGAGTTCTATAAACTCTAAAAAATGATCCAAAAGACAAATGGTTCAAACTTGGTCCAACTTGGTCGAAGGGGTGGAGTTGTATCTCCAAAATGATTTATGCAAAGACTTGGCATAAAATAGTATAACATTAAATGTCAATGTCAAATATCATATGCACAAAAGGACAAGCATTTGAATAAAAATTGGAATGTCAAAGGTCCATGTCAAAGTGTTACAAATAAGGTCTAAACTAGGAAAGGGAAAAGTTGAGTTGCTAGGTATTTTGTCCAAATACGAAGTCAAAAGCTAGGCTCAAACAAACATGCATATGCTAGGACTTTTGGCCAAACAATGTCAAAATCTAGACTTGAAACAAAGGCTAATGTGATTTGATTTAATCTAACAAGTTTGAAAATAAATTTGACATAGACTCGACACATAGAATCAAACATAAACATGATCAGTTGGCATAAGGCATAAGATAAAAGGCTTTTTGAAGAAGAACTGTGTTTTCCCAAATAAATGCACAAACAATGATAAAGATAGGTACTAAAAAAATAAAACATTAATAGTTTTCAAATTTGGGTAAGAGATTAACCAAAGTTATGCAACCCAAAAGATAAAGATCTATGTATCAGCCCCATGAATTGAGGTTGAAATATATTTCAATTAATGTTTAGATCCAAACTTGACAAGGCTAATTTAAAACTCAATGATGAAAACTAAGATTTGACTAAACAAGCTAGACAAGATTGGATAGCATGATGGCATAAGACAAAGGTCCATATGGTAGACATGAAATGGTTTGAAACAAATGGTTTTGATACAATGGTAAAAAAGTCTTGAAATAAATTTAGCATCCTAACAACATAAGCATACTTGAATAATCTGGTCAATGTTATGTTTCAAATAATTAAAATGCTCAAAATGTTTTGACATGATTTAGGTAGCATAACGTTACCCTCTTCAACTCAAATGACACACACACAAACAATTTTTTAAAAAAATTCAAGGCACAAGTGTGGTGTAAAATGACCAACATAATGCCTCTTTAGACAAAAAAGTGACGTATATACAAATTGGTTTTGACATGGCTTATGAACAAACAAACAATTTTTAGTCTCAAAACATACCAAGCAAAAATGACCAAAATATGCTAAGTATAATCATCCAAATCTTAGCAAGGGTATGTCAATGTGGGGTTGACTAAACTATCAAGCTTCAAACATCTCTAGGGTGATCATTTACACAATGACTTTCACGTCAAATGATGCAAGATACAAGCATGGAAATTAGGTGATCACAACATTGGCTAGTTGTAAAAAGGTCTAGTCCTTTTTACAACCACTACATCCAACTATTTTCTTAGTGTAGTGTGATGTCCAAATGCATATACATCCCATGTGCAACTCAGAAGGATTAAGTGAAGTCAATTCCAGGAGATTAAACCCTTACTCAAAGCTTCCCTAAAGAACTTGTGGGAGGTAATGATGTCCCCCTCATAATCAAAGATGTAATGAAATGAAAGATATAAAAATAAAGACTTTAGGGTCATTTTCAAGGTCACCCAAACTTTGACAAGGTTTTGGGGAGTGATTTAGACAACTTTTTTTCTAAGCCTTAAACTAGGCTACTTTCAATAGGAATGGAACTTTTGATTCCAAGGGTTCTCTAAAGGGGAGAAATGGAAGAGCATACACGAAACATCCCTATTTTTGCCAAATAAAATTATATCAAACAAATATTGAAGAAAAAAATGATAAGTGAATTTAATTTTAATCCCAAATGAAAGATTCGGTGGTGTTCTTTTGACCCCTTGGTCTTAAGATCGTGAACTTTGAAAACATTCATCATAAAAATCTATTTTTTTGTTAAACAACAAAACAAGGTTCCTAATTTATTTTTAAGCATACAAAGGTGATATAAAACATGTTTTAGAAAATTTCAAGCTTGGTCCTGCAACAGAAATGTTAGCATGTCCTTTAGCATTAAATCTCTTTTTGGTTTGAAATAATAAACATTAAAAAAATATCTCTTGGGTTTATGTTTTAAGGAAAACACAGTGACCAACATCAATTATATACAACCATTATGGTTACTTTGGTTAACTGATGTCAGTTATCTAATTGACATTGGTTATATCAATGTGACTATCTCGACAGATATCTAACTGATGTCAATTTTGCTAACTGACATTGGTTAAGCTATGCAACCAATATCAGTCTTGTTGACATTGGTTATTGTGTAAACCCGTCGCAAATAAAAATAATAAAATAAAGTTAAAAAATCAATTTACAAGATTTTTAAGGGTCAAAATGAATATTTTTTAGCTAAAAATGATTTTTTTTATGTGTGGGATGTGTCTAGTACCACCGGGCATGTCATTATGTGATCTTTGAATTTGACTTAAGAGAGGATGGTTAGTATGATGTTTGTTCTAAAATGAAAATAGAATGAAAGAAACACACTAACTAGCATAGCATCTCTAGGCATACACACTAGGGAGAGATTAGTTAAAAAATATGAATAAAACATATAACTAAAATTTAAAAGAAACCTCTTTTACCTTCCTTGGATGCTCCAAAATGAGTGTTGTAGTGGCTTGCTCAGTTTGTGCTCAGGAAGTCTTCATCAAAGTAGGCTTGGCTATCTCCTCTTCTCCTTGGCACCTTGTGGCTTTGGCTTGGATTGGCTTGGAATCAATTTGGAATGGTAACACTAATTTTAATGGATTTTGGAATCATTTTTGCATTACAACTTTGCATTATCAAGTCTTTTAAATGATGTTCATGGCCTCTCTATTTATAGATTTTTTAGATTGTCTAGAATCAAACTAAACCATCCATCTCAAGATTGAGACATGTGGTTGAGGATAAATTCAATTTTTGGAATTAATTTTGTAATTATCTTCATCATGAAATTAGATGAAGGGGAAATTAAGAGGCATGGAGGGTATCATGGAAGGAATTGATGAGGCATGGGAGGCATAAATCCTAATATTTGTGGCATTTATGGCCCAGGGATGTCTTCCCAAGAAATGAGGTCACTTGATGATGCACATATTCAATATTCATTTCCAAAAAAAATTATTCAACAAGTTTCCACGTAATTATTAATTATGCCTTGATTTGGGTTAATTAGCTCTTAAGCATGTTTAAGCACCTTGTGCACAAATTACCCAAATTGATTAGAATGCCTTGTTATTGGTCCAAAATTTGACTGGAATTGAATTGGAAGGTGATGTCAGATGCATTGGAACTGCATTCCCATTTAGAATGTTTCCAACAAAGAATTACAAAGGCACATGTATCATGCAAGAAATTTGATAGGAAAGAGCAATCTAAAGCACCTAGGTGCAAAATTGGCCTTTTAACTCAGAATAATCTAATCAAAGTTAGTTGGCCCATAAATTACATTGCCCAATTTAGGGATACCCTAGCCAAAATTGGCACTTGAATATGTTAGTTTCAAATCTTTTAATGCATTTTAGTGTTTTTAGGCTAAATTATGCATTTTGGATTGAAATTGCTCAAAACCCTGATTAGAGGTCATTGGTGGCCAAATTTAGGTGTCTACAAATGAAAGCATGGAAAGACTCCTTACCAATGAAAATAAAAAATGTTATTACTATCACAAAGCTTTTTGAATGCTTTTGAATACATAATTTTAATTCAACCTTGGAACTCTCACCGAACTAGCACCCTTTTTTCCCAATCCTTAAAACATAAAGAGGTGAAGTGTTAGATATTGACAACATTAGTAAGTGGGACTTATTACAACCTAAAGTCACATTATCAATCTCACTTAGCTCCAAGGATCACTGAAAACTCAAAACAAATGCATAATTCTATCCCTCATGGATGTAATTATTCAAAAAGCTTCTTGGATTGTTAGTGATTTTTCATAAAGGAGGCACTAAAATATAAAATCTTATTATTAAAATTAATTAAATTTAAATTATAATCCACCTATAGAATCACTCCCTCCAATTCTACTTGTGCCTTACATACCAAGTCTTTGGAGTTGAGCCTTCTTTATGTGCCAAGAGGAGAGAATAGGAAAATGAGTTGTAGAAGAAACTTTTTGAACTATCCTTCAAGTATAATCATGAAAATGGATGTGGGGAGATGAAGAGACACCCCACCCACATTTTTAAATAGAGATCAGATGGTGTAGGTTGTACAAGTGCCCAAGAAGGCCTAAAATAGAGGATAAACTACCCTTTCTAACTTCTAAATGAATCTTGGCCTACCAAAACCTACCACTGACTCCCTCTAACCTTTTCCACATTTATTCTCTACATGGAGTTGACCTTATGCAACTGCCATCCATATAAGCCCTTGAATCTAGCTCAAAGTGGGCCCACAAGTTCCTTTTGCACATTGAGAATGAAATATGAAAAAAAATTACATAAAAAGAGATTTAAACATGTTATAAACTAAAATAAGACCTAGAACACATATTTACATCCTTTGAAAAAGTTTAACTCTATTTAACTAGAGTTGACTTTCCTTGACTTAACTAGTTCTAGGCCTAGACTTTCGACCAAGGATGGACTATGGATAAGTAGATGTTTTAGAATAAAAATACACACCTATAGGAAATTGATGAACTTATACAAAGTTTAAAAATATAGGGGTTGACCAATTTTAACCAAGGGTCAAGATTGATCAACATTTTTGGCAACTCTTGGGGTAAACATGCTTGATTATGTTTTGAGACTGGTAGCCTTATCCAACTAAGGGACAATGGAGTCAAAGTGATCCTAAAGATGACTACAAGGATATGCCAAAATAGAAACATAAAGTAAACACTCCACACAACACAACAAGATCAAGCAAAACAAGACAAAACAAAACCAAAACAACACACACTTGTGCACAGGTACTTAGGGAACACATAAGAAAAGCAAGAAACCATGTACAAGGTGAGAAGAGAACCTTAGTAACAATTTTTGATGTGTATCCCATTGACTGGGATATGAATCTCTTCTCCATCCAACTTTGAAAGTTAGAAAGCATTATGTGGCTTGTATTGAGTGATTACATATGGTCCACTTCACAAAGCATCAAACTTTGTGTGTTTTCTAGGTTTGTCCCTATCATCATCCCAATTTATGACAATGTCCCCTTCCTTGAAACTTCATATCTTGGATCTCTTATCAAAATAATTCTTTGTTTTCTCTTGATGAGTGGTCATAGTTTTCATAGCTTGATCCCTTGTCTCCTCACGCTCCATCAACTCACATAACCTTACTTCCATGCTCTCATTTTCCATTAATTATAGCTAATAAGTGAGGTCTAAAGCTGGTAATTCAAGTGAGATATGAAGCCTAACTTCCCTTCCATACACAAGTGTGTATGGTGAGTTCCCAATTGCTCTCTTTGGGGTGATTCTATCAGCCCAAAGGGTTGTCTTTAACTTTGAATGCCAAGTCCTTTGATTCTCCTCCATTGTTCTCTTTATGATCTTAATTATATTATTTTTTGTGGACTCAGCTAGTCCATTCCCTTGTGGATAGTAGTTAGATGAGGTGCTAAGGTAGATGCCATGCTTTAAAGCCCATTCACTAGTCCTTATTCCTCAAAAAGCCAATGTATTATTTTAAATAATTATTTAAGGAGATTCAAACCTTTTCACTATACCTTCATAGAATTCAAACACTACACTTTCATTTACCTCTTTAATATTTATTGCCTAAGTAATCAATGGCATTCAACACTCACTTATGACTAGCACTAGAAGGAGGATTGATTAGGCCTATGAAATCCAAACCCCATTGCATAAAAGGTTGTTCAACTTGATTGGGATGAAGAGGTATGGAAACAAGATTTTATTTTCCATCAAAAGGGCACACTTTTGACATTTTCTTACCCAATTGTGAGTGTCCTTGAATAATCTAGGCCAAAAGTATCCAACCCTCATTATCTTGGCAGTAGTGGCTTTAGGAGCAAAGTGACTACCAGATGATCCATCATGGAACTCAAATAGTATTTTGTTAATATAATTAGAATCAATACACCTCAAAAGAACACCTGAAAAGTCCTTCCTAAAGAGCACACCATCAACAAGTACATATGGAATAGATTGCAATCTATAATACCTTCTTCTAGCTCTATCAAGACCTTGTGGACACCCATTGATTTGGAGAAAATGAATCATGTCTTGTGTCCAAATTCTCATGAATGAGGTTGTAACTATATTAAGGTCATCATGGAGTGCTAGGATAACTTTTCTTTGCTCCCTAAATTTGGAAGTAAGGTGTTCACATAGCCCTTTACCTCTCACTAGTTTAGTTGTCTTGATATCAACATCATATTCTATCACCTTAGTGATCCAACCTGCACTTTTCTCATTCAAGTCCCTGCTCAATAGAAAGTCCTTTACACTAGGATGAGGCACAAATATGTGAATATTTGTATTTTATAGAATAAGTCTAATTTTTTTTTAAGCTTCTCATAAATGAAAGTACTTGTTTCTCAACATATTTATACTTTACCCCATACCCCTCAAAAATTTAGCTAAGGAAAGCAATAGGCTACTCCAAATTATCATCATTGGCTTCAGTAATCATGGTAGAAATCACTTCCTCATTACCAAAAGTGTATAAATTGAAATCATTATAGAATTTTGGGCTTACAAGAGTAGGATCTTGGGCAATAGCTTGTTTGATTTCTTCAAAACTTTCCTTTCTCCTTCCTATCCAAGTGAATGTCTCATCCTTCCTTAACATAGATGTTAGAGGTTTGACCAAACTATAAAATTAAGGAATGAATCTCCTAATGAAATTGATCTTATAAAATAAGCTTTGTAAACCCTTCTTATGTTTAGGCAAAGACAATGGGAAGATGGCATTCACTCTTTCTTGATCAATGGATAAGCCCTTCTTGAAGACAATGTGTCCTAGTAGTTTGCCTTCATGAACAATAAACACACACTTCTTTGGGTTTATAGAGATTCCATATTCTCTAAACCTATAAAATACTTGCATTAAGTGCTTCAAATGATCCTTTACTTCCTTAGATAAAATTGTCACATCATCAAGATATACTGATACGATATCATTGATTAGTCCTTGAAAAGCCATATCCATAGCACGTTGGAAAGTAGACCCTGCATTTGACAATGCAAATGGAATTTTTATATAGGCATAGGTACCCCATTTAGTGTTGAAGGCTATACTTTATTGGTCACTTTCATTTACCAAAATTTGATTATAATTGGAATACCAATCTAAAAGAGAAAACCTCTTACTACCAGCCACAACTTGTAGGATTTGCTTCATAAATGGAAGGGAATAATGATCTTTAAAAGACACCCTATTCAAGTCACTAAAGTCCACACATAACCTGATATCTCAGTTTTTTTTTCTAACATGGACTAAATTGGCCAACCAAAAAGAATGTTTGATAGGGAATAATATTCTAGACTCAACTAGCTTGGTGAGTTGTTTCTTCATAAGAGGCTCAATCTTGGGATTGAATGATCTTTATCTTTGCTTGATGGGTTTGGAATTCTCATCTAGCTCTATGGTGTGTTGAGCTAGGCTAGGATTTAAACCATTCAAGTCACTATACTCCCATGTAAAAATGTCACTAAACTCTTTACATAATTCAATGAAATCATGCTTCTCTTGATTAGTGCATACCTTCCCAAATGCAAATAGATTATGTTTGAAGATCTCCACCCTTTCATAGTTATCTTGCTTAGTATACATACCTATCTTTTATTTCTTGAGCTAATAATTGGAGAATTTCCATTAATTTGATATATCTATGTTAAGCTAAGAATTTTATCAATTAATCCAATTCTACATAAGATAGATATATTTGATAGTTTATAATATTTTTATCTTGTGTAGAATAGCCACATGACCATTCATTATAACCAGTATTCATTCAATCACATTAGTAATATTATACACAAGTTAAATATAAAAATATGATCAATTAATACTATTCCACACAAGGTAAATAATAATATGAACATTCACATTCTAATAATTGATAATATTAGTAATAGACTTTTGTAGAATATTCTACATGACATCAAGATAAGAATATTAGCCTCTTATAAAGAAGACAATAATTTGACCTTGTGTTGAATTGGAACATGACCATTCTACAAAGGATATCAATTAATCCCATTCTATAACACAAGTTAGGAAGTAATAATATTATATATTAAGCTTGATATGTAATACAAGGTAGGATGCTTCAATAATATCTAATATACATATATTATAACATAATATAAGACCAATATTATCAATAGTGTGTAAAATGGGCACATGCCCATTTTATTAAAGATTTTAATAATTTTATCAATTATTCCCATTCTATAACACAAGTTTGTGGGGATTCTTTAGTGGATTATTGAACATAAAAGTATACAGTGGAATCTTATGATGGCATCCCATCATCAAATAGTTACATATGTTTTTCATGGTATTGATTTCACCTCATAGCATCTCACAGATAATTAATCCTAACATGTATATGTGTGAAGATGAAATATTTTTGTTGATATTTTGTGTCATATTTAGTCTTATCAATGAATTGTAATAATGGAGATGAAATTGATATATCTAACTGAGCATGATAAAAACATATATACTTAAATTTATTCAATGATGTATTAATGAGAATTGAATTAGACATCATTATTTTGTAATTCATGGGATCTCACATAGAATTAGACTAAAAACGTATATACATGAAGACAATATTTTTCTTTTGATATGAAATTTGTATTATTGTTTGTGGTCTTAAAAATGAATTTTAATAATGGATATGATATTTTATATCTTATTAAAAATTGACATGTGTTTATTTTACACAAGATGTTAATAATTTTATCAACTAATCTCATTCTACAAAATATAGAAATATTTGATAGCTAATAATATTTTAATTTTGTGTGGAATGGGTACATGCCCATTTCAAAAAATATAAGAATAATATGAATATCCAAATTCTAACCAATATTTAATAAATTATATTAAGAATATTTTACACAAGATAAAAATAAATAATACTATCAATAAATCCCATTCTACACAAACAAAGATATTTGACAATTGATAATATTTCTATCTGGTGTAGAAAACGTACATGCCCATTCTGAACAAGATAAGAATAATATGAACATCCACATTTTGACCAATATTAAATTAATTACATTAAAAATATTCTACAAATATAGAGATAAAGAATATTATCAATTAATCTCATTATACACAAGATAAATATGTTTGACAGTTGATAATATTCCTATCTTGTGTAGAGTGGGCACATGCACATTCTGATTAAGATAAATAATAATATGAACATCCACATTCTAAAAATTTATAATATTCCTATCAAAATTATGTATAATATTCTAAATGTCATCAAAATAAAAATATTAGCATCTTAGTAATAAGCCAATATTCATATCTTGTGTAGAATGGGCACATGCTCATTCTTCTTAACATATTAATAATTTTATGAATTATGCCTATTTTGTAACACAATCTTTGGGGGATTCTTATATGAATTACTAAACATAAAAGTATATTATGAAAACTTATGATGGTACTACAGCATCAAAAAGCTACATATGTCATTCATGGTATCAATTTTATCTTGTGACATCCCATGGATAATTAGGCTAAAAATGTATACACAAAAGGATGAGATGTGTCTGTTGATATTTTATATTTTATTTGATCTTATCAATGTTTTTTAATAATGGAGATGAAATTAAAATTTCAAACCGAGCATGATATAAACATATATACTTAAATTGATTCAATAATGTATTAATAAGAATTGAATTACACATAACTATTTTGTAATTCATGGGATATCATAAAGAATTAAATCAAAAACGTATACACATGAGGACAAGATGTGTCTTTTGATTTTAAAATTGTATTATTATATTTGGTATTAACAATGAATTGTAATTATGAAGATCATACTGATAAATCAAACTAAGTATGACATAGACATATATAATAGAATTGCTTCAATTGTGTATTAATGAGAATTAAATTGTGAGTCTTTATTCTATAACATAAGATAGGTCCAATATTATATTCTTGTATATAACTGATACACTCCATTTGCAGTCTTCTTAAAATCTTTTATTATCATCTTGTTAGAATGTATAATGTTCCCATTCTTATGCCCTTTCTAAAATATAAATTATGCCCATTATACATGACTAATTAAGTCCATTCCACACAAGATATAATCAATATATTTATAATATTGTTGTACAATGGGCCGACTATTAAACCTTTTGTGAATAAGATAGGTTGAATATTCTTATCTTATTCTTAATTAATTGAAACATAAATTAAAAATGGCAATTTTATATGTATATAATGGTAAAATACTATTTATTTTAATATTATTTAAATGTCAAATTAATTTTGAGGTTTATGTGGTTATATTAATTATATTTAAAAGGTAATTTAAAAATATATCCAAAACTCAATTGATTTTGACATTGTCACTCAATTTTTTTTCCACCTTACTTTTATTAAATACTAATTACATTTTACAATTGTTTTTAAAAAATCTATCCAAAGGAAAATAGTGCTTGTCAAATGTTTAGATGTTCATGTAATCGAGGATAAAGATAGTTTATTAATATCACCATTTCTTTAAATTATTGTATTATTCAAATAAAATCAAACTCAAATTATTGAGAACATTCAAATCAGATGAAATGTAAAGCTTGATTTACTTAATTGTTCAATTTTGTGTAGTAAACTTTATAATATTTTCCATTGGCATATTTTCCTAAAAGTCCACAAATTTCTTTCAACTATCAGTAATATTTCACATGCATGAAGAGTATTCTCATTTAGTTTTATCACTAATAAATGTGGAAATTTTACCAAATTATAATGGTTAAATAATAACAATCTTATTCTTATTTAATTGTTTAATTAATATATTAAATGTATGTGTCAAAATAATTTCTAAAATTAGTTTCATTTATAGTCATATCATTTTTATTAGTACTAATAATACTCCTAAATAGATTTTTAGAATTTGTGCACATTTAAAAAATATTTTATGTAGGTAATATAATAGATATTCAAATAATTTATAGCACATATCAAATAAGTACAATTATAAAATCATGTCATATTGACAATCCCTCTTAAATTGATAAACACAGTACAAATTTAACACAAACCATTATAGATTTCAAAATTTAAAGAAAAATCAAATGGAGATGTATCGCATGACTTTTTGGTGGGGAGTTTTTCTAATTTTAAAATTTGGTGCATTGGTTAATTTATCATGTGTTTTTAAAATTTTTAAAATTTCACACTCAAATGTTGGCTGGTATTTTTTTCATAATTAGATGCATTATAAATTTTGAGTATTGAAAGAAATAGATTTCCTTCCTTAGTTTGTTATCGATCAATCAAAGAAACCATATGATAGATAGAAGGGGAGGTGAATCTATCTAAAATTTGATGATGCTACCACACAAAATGAGAGTGTACTAGCATTGACACTACAAAAAAATAAAGATAGGTTTCAATGATACCAACATCCATTTGAGAGTCTATTAACACTATAGATAGATGGAGATAGTTAGGTTTAAAGGATGATACCATAAACCATCTTAAATCCCATTGATAACATAGATAGAAAAATGTCATGTTTTAAGGATACCATCATCCATCTATGTGTTTATCAATAGTACAAACATATAAATATAGTCAATTTTTTAGGATAACAACATCCATTTGGAGCCTAGTGAAACTGCATTAAATAAAATAGGAATAATTTGATAGAGAAATGACATAAGAAGAAATATAACATCAATTTTTTTCTTCAGTTGGAAAGAAGAAGAATAAATACAAAATCAATTTCTGTTGGCATAGAGAGTAATAACTACAACATCTACAACTACATTTTAATTTTTTTACATACATACTATTCATTATTCATTGAAAATTACTTACAGTTTCTTCCCTTTATATACAACATATAAACTACATTCATTTTTAAATTAAAATGTCAATTGTAATTAGACTCACTTAAACATTAGATTCCTTTTTAGAATTTAAACTAAGTGTAACATTGACATAAACAATGAAAATGATAAATACATGTGTAAATTCCTTGTAATCTCCTTTTATAATATATTTGTAGATATAGTCTTACTAAGTTATCTACAAATATAGTTTCACATAAAAATAATAAGTATAAAATGGGTCCTTGTGTAATAACCTTGTCAATCCCTTCCTCACTTTCAACTTTATTTTTCAAGAATGTCTCGACTCTTATCTGGCTGTAGATGTAGTTTTCACATAGAAATAATTAATATCATATGCTATTGAGTCTTTATGTAATCTCTTTGTATATTATTTATTGATCTTTAATTTTATTTCCACCAGCTTGACTTTGTTTCCACTAGTTTTCACAAAAATAGGAGGGGAACCCTTGTCAAGTCAAAACACGTATATAATTGTTTTACTATATAAAAACAATTATCTAAAAGTAACTCCTTTTCTACTTAGTAATGATTTTTTCCTCCTCTAAAATAAAAAATATAAAATTTTAAAATCATTACTATAAATTATTATGTAGTATCCCGCTTTTGAGAATTTTAACTTTATTTCATCTTTTGATCCGTGTTTATATGTAGAAGTATTTTTTATGAAAAAATACTTATAATAAAGTGGTTTAATTTTAACAATGACACTTATTCATCTATGAATGTGTACCAATATGTTATAATGAGTGGGATATTTTTATTTTCTAATAAAATAAATATTTATTAGTAAGTATAGGCCTATATTCTACACAATATATGAAGCTTTGATTCTTAATTGATAAAAAAAAAATTAACCTATTTAGAATTAACATAATTTCCTATTATATGCATGTCATGTAATATATTTTTAATATTATCAATTAATAATCTAATGGGATTTGCATGTGTGCAATTGGCATGTGCCTATGACTCCACATTATTAAATTAAGACTATAAATAAGAGTCTAGTATGCCCATTCTACACAACATATTAACTATATTATGAGCATATAATAAGAAGTGATAATTTTATGCCCCATTATACTAAATTATTAATAGTATTTTAAGAATATTACTAGTAAATAATTCAATCTTTATATCTTATGTAAACTAGCAATGTGCCCCTTCCACACAATCCAAAACTATTAGATCTTAAGTGATAATGTTAGACTTACCTTGATAGTGTAGAATGGGCATATGCTCAAATATATAAAAATGATAAACACGTCATCAATTATGAATCTAATAGTATTTGAATTTTTAGGCTACTAGATTCTTAATTAATGATGAAATTCTTATATTTTTAAAAATAGATGTGTGTCCATTCTGTTAGCATCAAATTGTGTACCCTAGGATCATTAGTTCATTTCATAAAATTTGATGCAACATGGAGTCATCTCTCAAGATTTTGGGAGCTTGTGGGAGAGATGAATCTCTAGTATTATGAGGGCTAGCTCCATAGATTTTCCTTGTACTTATTCCAAACTACTCTAAAAACTTGATAATGAAAAGATTTTAAGGAAAAAAACTAAAAAACTAAGAGGTGATACACAAATTTAAATTTTACTCACACTTGATTGAAAATACTACTTGAATATGAGCAATGTGCTTTGTACACAAGATTCATAACCTTAGAGCTATCATTGCATCAATGTTTCACAAACTAGATTCAATAAGGTGAATCATTCTTATGAAGGAAATGAATGAAAACAAAGGAATACATTCATGAATAACTTATAATATTTATATTCTTGAAAGGAATACTATTAAGGACCTGTAACAACCATCTATCTACAACTTGCTAGACCATCAAGAGTGCAAAGCTATCAAAGACAACTTCACTAAACTAGACTAACATGATTCATGTCAAGACATAATATTTCAATGTACGAGTGGAATTAACACTTGTATTATTTCTTCAAGATTATTTCATGTAAAAAAATTTCTAGAGTTTCCCCATCAACCAACAGAGGCTGCTCAAAGAAGCAAAAACAATACATATTTATAGCCTAAAGAGAGAGAGCAAGTAAGAGGAAGTCCAAGGGTCACTTGGACATGTGTCCATCTAAAAGAGAGAGTTAAATTTTAATGTTAAGTATGGTTGATGTGATCCATGTCAATTCATTAGGTAAACTTGTCAAAACAAGTCACAAAGAAGGTGAAAAGTGGCACAAAACTACCAATTTTGCACAAAAAATGCCTACTTGGGTAGCCTTCTAAAAATCTTATTTTATATATAAAACCTGAATTATGATGGATGTCAAGGACATGAGTGGTTACAAACAAACTAATACATGCATTGGTCTAGTCTCTGAGCACTCCTACTATTATGGGCATGCACAATCATCTCAAGCAGTTTCAAAAGAGCTCATTCTATGCACCCTTACCACTTGGCCCTCCAAACCTTTCAAATCTACAAAAAAAATCATAAAAAGGTGTAAGGAAACATTTAAAGGCCTTAAAAATTATCAATTTCAAGAAAAATTCTTTCAAAATCCCCCTTTACCACTTTTCATCACTTTATCTCAAAGTACACTATTTGGCTTACTAGAGTGGCCAAAAGCGAAAGGATTTTTAGGATAGTTAGCACAATTTTAATTAGTTTAAATAAACTTTTTGGGTTATCTAAATTGTATATATTACTCTCAAAACTTATTTCATTTTTCAAATCCTTCTATAATTTACAGACCATCAAAAATGGTGAAAACAAGCCTTTTTCTCCCATGTTTTGTACATATCCGTACAAGTAATTCACATTTATAGAATCTTTGGAATGTCCTATATAAGTTTATATTATACCCTTAGTCAAATTTTCCATTTTAGTGTACTTTTTTCTTGATTTATACCATCAAGTCTGTCTAAGGGTTTGAGGAGGGTTTAAGGGGTTTTTGGTCTTAAGGGTTGTTCATAAAGTTTTGAAATTGAACACCCCTTATAATTGAACTTATGTCACCTCAAGGACATCCTTCAACTTTCCTAAAATCCTCTAGGTCTCATGAAAATTTTTAGAGAAGATACAAGCACAAGAAAGTGGCCTTTGAATGGGATTCTTGCATTCCATGAGGGTTCAAGCACATATAAGCTTTAAAAAGCCTTTCTTTGTGTTTCCATGCTAACCAAAAGGACTAAAACCTTTTAAATTTATCCGTAAACAATTATAACCACTTTTTGAGGCTTTCTAAGAGACCAAATTGGAGGTTGCCCTTGCTTTGGGAGAAGGACTATGCTTTGCCAAGCATCCTATCTGCCCCTCATGCACCAATAGATGACATTTTTATTCTTAAATGGAATCTGAGTGTGTGATTTCATCCTATTTTACCCTTAAAACATCAATAAAATCATTATAATTCCTTTGGAAGCATGGATTTTGAGTTGACACCCTACTTGGGGTTGGGAAAACATGTTTTTCCACTAGACCTTTATGCAAATATCCTTGTGTGGACCAAACCATTGATGTAAAAAAATTATAGTTTGGTTTTTTAGGTTCCCCTAGGTGTATTCCATATGTATACATCACATTTTTTTTAAAACCTAGTGAAAGCCTCATATTAACAAGATTTCCCAAATTTGGTCTTTTTCCTGCATGCATGGACTGAGGTAGGTCTAAGACAAAATAATGAGTATTATGCCTATTAATTCATGAAAATTTAATATTTTTATATATATATGAGGTCATGATATTAATTTTTCAAAAATGGTTTCATTATATTGCAAGTATAGGTTCCCAAACCAAATAAATCTTCCAAAAAAAAGGGCCACAGAAACCCTATTTTTTGCATGTTTTTATCCATACTGACCTATAAAATCTATTTTAAAGCATCCTTAATATTTAGAGACTATTTTAATGTTTTAATAATTTATAAATAAATATTTTAGATGTTTTAAAACATCTTGGAAACTTTTTTGCATATGAAAACCCCTTTTTACTCTTTGGAATAAGGCCTAGGCAAGCTAACTGTACAGACTGAGATAATTAGGCTTGCATGAGAGGTTTTTGGATGGATATTTAATGATGTTTTGGAATTAATAATATTAAATTTATTCCTTTATGTCTCATTATCTCATTACAAATCATATTCATGCTTGTTGGGGTCTCAAACCCTCATGGACTACTCTTTGCTCATACCCTAAAATGACTGTGAACATCCCCTTAAGCTATGGATATAGGTGTTTTTAGCATGATTTTTCATCCTAAAAATAAATTAAACCTCTTAATTTCTATTTTAATCACCTCATTATGTCACCTCATCCATCTACGTGCTTTGATTTGAGTTCAATCCACCATTGGTCATTGACTAAGCTTATCATAAATAAGCTGGTTGTAGGTGTTTTTTGGTATGTTGACAACTACTACAAAGTGTTTACAAGAATTTTCACCATATAATTAACA
The DNA here is from genome assembly GCA_037957365.1 of Torreya grandis. Classification (NCBI taxonomy): domain Eukaryota; kingdom Viridiplantae; phylum Streptophyta; class Pinopsida; order Cupressales; family Taxaceae; genus Torreya; species Torreya grandis. The sequence goes on along the minus strand of JARHVA010000235.1, from coordinate 4,646,670 downwards.
AAATACATTTATTATTAAACTATTTGTTATGATTTTATTCACCCTACACATCATCTCACCTTGACTATTGATAATCCTTATACCATGACTGTTGGCAATATTGTTCCCAAGCCTATAGGTGTGTTCTTGGAGGTATTTGAACCATGTTTGATCTTGTATTTTTGATGTGACTTATAACTCCCATAGTTTTTTAAAATAACTTATCTTTCTAATGAGATCCCTTATATCCCATTCAGGACCTTGAAATCTCTTCATATACCTTTATTCTCATGTTGGGATGTAGGTTTCTATTATAGTCAGACCTGTAGGTTGTTCCTAGGGTAAATTAGGGGATAGAGAGAGTGTTGAGGTCCCTATATTCCTTCCTTAGTTGTCAATAAACCATCCAAACCTAAATTCCTTTTGGATTCCTTTATATCAATTTTTAAAAAAACATATTTTGGAAAATTTGTCTAGACTGCCCTTATCCCCTATTGTACGGATAAGGTATGACCTTCCAAAGGTCATATTATGCCATTATCATTCCTTTGGTATCCAGCTACTCAAGAATGTCATTTGGCCTATTTTTGAATGTTTCCCACTTTTTAACAAGGTCTAAGACTTCTAAACATATTACAAACATCCAAACTCCCTTAGAATCTTGTAGGTATGACTATTTGTCTTCAGTACTTTTTTGCCATTTTGGAGCTCAAAACCTATTTTTCACTTGGATTCTAGTTTCACATTTGGCATAGTTAGACTAGATAGATAGGGCTACAAGGATAAATCATTGGTAAAAGATAAATTACCATCTACCACTTCAAACATTAACTCCAAAAATGCCTAGGACCTTTATTTTTTACTTTTAGGGATTGAAAACCCAAAAGTTTAAAAAAGTCTCTTCTGAAGTAACCATTGCTTGTGTGACATCTTGGAGTCTTAGGATATAAAAAACATGGATTTTGGAGTTGATGAAACTTGATATATACTCCAAGATGCTATTCACTTCTCCTTCAACTCTGTACGCTTCTAATGAATATGTACAGGCTAGATTGAAGTTGATAGAGTAGTGAAACATGCTATTGTGAGCAAATTGACCTTAAAATGGTACTAGTTAAGCTTTCCATTAGATGGTGTTATCTAGTAATTTGACTCAATATGGGATGGTTACTATGATGTTAGTTCCAAAATGAAAACAAAATAAAATAAACACACTAACTAGCATAACATCTCTAGGCCTAGACACTAGGGAGAGCTTAGTTAGCAAACATGAATAAAACACAAAACTAAAATGTAAAATAAATATCTTTTACCTTCCTTGAATGCTCCAAAATCCTTGTTGTAGTGGCTTTCTCAGTTTATGCTCATGAGATTTTCATCAAAGGAGGCTTGGTTATCTAGTCTTCTCCTTGGCACCTTGTGGCTTTGGATTGGCTTGGATTGGAATCAATTTGGAATGGTAACACTAATTTTAATGGATTTTGGAATAATTTTTGCGTTATAAATTTTCATTATCAAGTCTTTTAAATGATGTTCATGGCTTCTCTATTTATAGATTTTAGAGAATGTCTAGAATCAACCTAAATCGTCCATCTCAAGATTGAGATGTGTGGTTGAGGATTAATTAAATTTTTGGAATTAAGTTTATAATTATCCTCATCATGACATTGGAAGAAAGGGTAATTAAGAGTCATGAAGGGCATCATGGAAGGCATTGATGAGGCATGGGAGGCATGAATCTTGATATTTGTGGCATTTATGGCCTAGGGATGTTTTCTTAAGAAATGAGGTCACTTGATGATGCAGATATTCAATATTAATTTCCAAAACAAATTATTCATAAATTTTCCATGGAATTATTAATTATGCCTTGATTTGGGTTAATTAACTCTTAAGCACTTTTAAGCACCTTGTGAAAAAATTACCCAAATTGATCAGAATGCCTTGTTATTGGTCTAAAATTTGACTGGATTAGAATTGGAAGGTGATGTTAGATACATTGGAACCATATTCCCATTTATGATGTTTCCAAAAAAATTACAAAGGCACATGTCTCATACAAGATATTTGATGGGAAAGAGCAATCTAGAGCACCTAGGTGCAAAATTGGCATTTTGACTTGAAATAATCTGATCAAAGTTATCTATCCCATAAATTGCATTGCCCCATTTAGGAATACCCTTATCAAAATTGGCACTTGAATATGTCAGTTTCAAATATTTTAATGTATTTTAGTGATTTTAAGCTAAATTATGCATTTTGGGTGGAAATTGGTCAAAAACCTGATTGGAGATCATTGGTGGCCAAATTTAGGTGTCTACAATTTGCCCCTATTTAGGAAGATGTTGTAAACCATCGGTAAAGAAATTTCTTCTCAAAGAATGAGAAATGGCTTGTATGCCAAAAATAATATGATGGTTGGATGAAACTCTAAATGGTTTTAGGAAGCTTATGATGAATCCCCCTTGAGGGAGTGGCCATCACATTTTTTTATGGATGGTCCATCAAAAATAAACAAGAAGAAATGTAGAATTAACCCATGATTAATATTAATACAAATGAGAAAATGTTTGCATGCATTGATTTAAAGAGATTACTAATTTGCCTAATGGAGGTTATAATCAAGAACAAAAGTCAAAATAATGATTTTCCCATAGGTGATTATAATCATTAAGAGGACCTAGATTAGCTAAAGATGATTGTGCCCTAGTTAGGGTTGATTAAAAAACATAACTCAAGGATATAACCTAAAATACATATTAAATATGAGTGGATGCAAAGTGATGAAATAGATGAATAGAAGAATAAGATTGATCAGTGTGAATGATTCAATTGTACCTTACAATGAGGATATTCTCATACTAACTAGAAATGATACAACTAAAATGGTCATTGGGTTGATTTGATCAAGGGTAGGATGGAAGGATTTGCCAAGGTGCCGTGGAGAAACTTCTATGGCTATATTGATTGTAAACCTTCTTGAAGCTAATTTTTGCTATAACATGTGATGGTAGGCTTCATGATAGAACACCATGAATACTTGGCTAAAATATTCATAAAGACTAACTCTCAATATCCAATAAACACTCAAAAATAATACACCAATGATAAAAACCATGATGATAATATTGATGTACAAATATGGATAGACTCAAGAATAATGTACTCAAGGAATCACCTAATGAACACATATAGATTGAGTTGAGGTAACAGTGCTAGAAGAAAAAAAATAGGTAAGTGAACAAATAAACAAACAAACAAATATAAACAAATAAACAAACAACCTAAAATAAACAAACAAATAGAAAGCTTAAAAACATAAGCAAAAGAGAGCATCCTAACAATGACCATGCCCTAGTAAGGTAGGTCAAGAATAACTGACTAAGCTTAGACAGGACAAATATTTTTGGATTTTGAAATATTATGAATGTTTTTGGCATTTTGATGTATTTTACCTTGTTATATAATGACAAAATACCTACTCAAAAAATAACGAGAGCATTTGGCTTATGTTACTTGCAAAACAGTGAGAGCATATGGAAAGGGGGACTGAGGTGACCTCAACATGAACTTAGCATGACCCACATAGTCCTGAAATGACCTCAAGTCATAATAATTTTGTCCACAAAAAAGGTGAATAAAAACCAACTAGGTCCCAACAAGTTCTCAAATCTGACAAATGGCCAGTCAAATGAAAATAGTAATGGCAAGGTGATGCAACAATGAATGATAAATAAGTGTTTCCCCTAGTTTTCCCATAGGAATTTATAATTAAGATAAAATGGCATAGGTCAATGATACTAATTTTCCCATAGGTAGTTGTAATTAGTAGCAAGACTGGTGAAACACTAATTTGCCTATAGGCAGTTATAATCAAGCTCACATAAACAAACATGATAAGATGAAAGATATCTTTCCAGATTAACTGTCACACTAATTTCATAGAATATAATTCAAACATGGATTGGATTTATTATTTGAAAATTGATTGGAATCCTCTCACAAAATGTGTTAAAGGAACCAAAGAAGCCAAGATCAAAATAAGATTGGGTAGGATGACTAAAAATAGGCTTTGGTCTAGATAAGAATGGAATGATATAATGGTATGGTCTTGCTTAGGATAATGATGATTTGATAATTGGGTTAAAATGGTAGGAGGGTTACCCTCATGTGATGGGGTAAATGTTAGGAATGTATAATAATTGTAAATGGATATGTAACAATGACAATGGCATGGAAATGTGAAATGGTATGGTACATGATTTTGGCCTGGGTGTGGTTTTTTTGATTATGTTGTTCTTGATAATGGAGATGCACATCCTAATCAACAAATGATAAAAATATAATACTTGATCATGTTAATTTCAATCCCACACCTCATCTAAATAATTTCTCTATCAATAACTGCTTATAGATTAGGTTATCAATAATGCTTTTGTGATCTTCATTGGTCATTGATTCTAATTATTTTAAGTGTTGAGATAAGGTATCCTTATAGCCTTTTCAAAGGAAAGTGTGGCCATGGTGGTAAAAAAGGAAAAATAATAGATGGTAGGTTTGATTGTGAAATGGAATGGTAGATGATAATGGAATGTATAATGGTGGGTAAATAAATGAAGATCAGGATGTTTAGTCACACGTAATGTTGCTAATGTCAGATTAAACATAACTTTAGTTATGGTGGGTTCAAAGACTTGTTCTCTATATAGGACCACTAGATTTTTTTGTTGTTTGATTTGGAGAGTAACTACCATCTGATTAGGCTGTATATTGGAAGCTATTTTGATTTGGTCTTTGATTTTGTCTTCATCAAGTAGTGAAGAAATTTTGTGCTCAGCTATTGGTGCCTCAAAAAGCTTTTCACCAATGAAATTGTCTTGATTGTCCCATAGCACCTTTGAGAAGGTTTAAATAATGAACATTAGCTTATGACTTTGATTGTGTTCTAGCACTTTTGAAAATGTTTCACTAGAAGATGCTAAGTTTTGACTTTGATTGTCCCCTAACACCTCCAAAAAGGTTTCACTAGTAGGGTGTTCTTCTGCTACATGAATGTTGTATTGGCTTCCTTACTCTTATTCAGCCACTATGTCACCATGGATGTAGTTCAATAAAGTGTGATTCTATAGATCCTAATTGACATTTGTGAGAGATGGAATGTCAATGATATGGCTATTTTGGTTGATGTTAATGGCTGGTGGAATTGTAATGGAATGGGGAGAGGTTGCACAATCCTCGTAGAAGATAGTAGGATAACTTATGTTGAAGCTAAAGCACTCATCCTTAAAAACTATATAAGGATCATAAATGTATTCAAATTGATTTACAAGGCATGTGTAAGCAATGTTGTAACATCCTTGAACATATTCTTTTTCTGAATCTGATTCTAACTCAAGGGACTCTGAATCCAATGTTGATATTGATGTTGATTATGATTTTGATGCTAAATTTGATGTTAGTTCAAGAATAAAAATTTAATATAATTATGATTCTTCATCTGATAGGTACTATATTATAATTATGTCTTGATAAATATTTGGTATTGGCTAAGTACCAACATGTGATGGCATAATCGGCTCCACAAAAATTGGTTTATCAAAGTGAAACTCCTTTAGGATGGGAAATAGGTCAAGAGACAACTCCTCAAATATTGGCTTGTCAATAAGAGCCTCTTAAAAAATAGGCACATGGTAGAGATAATGATTTTCACAAAGGTAATTATAATCATTAAGAAGTGATCAACAAATACTAGCTTGTCAGTGTGAGACTTCTCGACAACTAGTATAGGATTAATAGGTAATTCATCACAGGTTGACTTATCATAAGTTGTTGTTTCAATAGAAACATCTTGAATTGGTTGGTTATTTTGGCTTTGGTTTCTAATGAGTTTGAAAATACTAGTTTTGAACATAGCCTAGTCTTCAAATGATTGGATGGGTTGAGATTTGGATGGGATTGGTAATAGACGAGGAATGACTTGTGGTTGGATAATGATACGGCATTGGGGAACATGATTACTTGCATGAGACAAAGGAAAAAGTACTGAGATGGTACAAATAGGGCATTATGGGGATTTATTTCTCACATAATCCAAAGGACAAGGTCTTGGAATGATGAAGGGGTGTTGTGGAGCTTGATTGCTCGCACAAACCAAAGGACAAGGTCTTAGTATCGAAATGATTGGGCATTGTGGAGCTTGGTTGCTTGCAAAAACTAAAGGATGAGGTCTTGGTATGGTCATGGTATGAAATTATTGTCCTAGCATAGAAATGGTATGATGTGGTGGATCTTTATTAGTCATATAAGCCAAAACATCCAAGTCTTTCTCATAAACCATATCATCCTAGTTGTGAGTTGGCTCATAAGTTGGTTCTTAACTATGTTTTATGTACTGATTATTGAAAAGAGGGTATGGATTTATATCCTAAAAAAACTATCTATAGTTAGGTATTCAAATTCATCCTCACAAGCCTCTTCATACCAATCAAGGTTTTGATTTGGATTTTGTGGATTTTGACTATGTTCCCCATATGGAGTATTGTAAGGAGAATAATAAAATTTCTTAGAAAATCTTTCTCTATAGGGGTTCATAGTGGGATTTTGTGTGGCCATTATATCATAAGTTGGATTATACATGACTCCACCATAAGTGTAGCTAGACATATCTGCATAAATGATGAAATATCTAAAAACTAAAAGGCTTAGAGTTATACAAACTCTAAAAAATGATCCAAAAAATAAATGGTTCAAACTTGGTTCAACTTGGTCAAAGGGGTGGAAATTTATATCCAAAATGATTTGTGCTAAGACTTGGCATAAAATAGTCTAAAATTAAATTTCTAGTGTCAAATTTCATATGCACAAAAATTCAAGCGTCTGAATAAAAATTGGCATGTCAAAGGTCTAGGTCAAAGTGTTCCAAACAAGCTCTAAACTAGGAAAGGGAAAAGTTGAGTTCTAGGTCTTTTGTCCAAATGAAAAGTCAAAATATAGGCTCAAAAAAACAAGCTTATGCTAGGAATTTTGGCCAAACAACATCAAAATCTAGACTTGAAATAAAGGCTGATGTAATTTTATTTAATCTAACAATTTTGGAAACAACTTTGACATAGACCCGACACACAGAATCAAACATAAACATGATTAGTTGGCATAAAGCATAAGAAAAAAGTATTTTTGAAGAAGAACTATGTTTTACCAAATAAAATCACAAAAAATGATATGGATAGGTACTAAACAAACAAACCATCAATAGTTTTCAAATTTGGGTAATCAATTAACTGAAGTTATGCAACCCAAAAGAGAAAGATTTGTGTATCAACCCCATGAATTAAGGCTTAAATAGAAATCAATCAATGTTTGGATCCAAACCTGAAGAGTCTAATTGAAAACTCAATGATGAAAACTAATATTTGACCAAATAGACTAGACAAGATTGGATAACATGATGGCATAAGACAAAGGTCCAAATGGTAGACATGACATGGTTTGAAACAAATGGTTTTAATACAATGGTAAACAAGTCTTGAATTAAATTGAGCATCCTAACAACATAAGCATACTTGAATAATGTGGTTAATGTTATGTTTCAAATACATAAAAGGCTAAAAATGTTTTGACATGATTTGGGTAGCATAACGTTACCCTATGTAACTCAAATGACACACACACAAGCAAGTTTAGCAAAAAATTCATGGCACAAGTGTGGTGTAAAAGGGCCAGCATAACACCTCTTTAGAAAAAATATTGGCATATAAAATAATTGGTTTATTCATGGCTTATGAATAAACAAACAAGTTTTAGTCTCAAAATATACCAATCAAAAATGACCAAAATACACTAAGTATAATCATTGAAATCCTAGCAAGGGTATGTCAATGTGGGGTTGAGTAAACTATCAAGATTCAAATGTCTCTATGGGAATCAATTACACAATGAATTTGAAGTCAAATGATGCAAATGACAAGCATGGAAGTTAGGTGATCACAACATTGGCTAGTTATAAAAAGGTCTAGTCTTTTTTACAACCACTACATCCTACTATTCACTCAGTGTAGTGTGATGTCCAAATGCAGATACGTCTCATGTGCAACTCAAAAGGAGTAAGTGAAATGCTGGGAGATGAAACCTTGAGTCAAAGTTGCCATAAAAAACTTGCAGGAGGTAATGACATCCCCCTCATAAGTAAAGATGCAATGAAATGAAAGATATAAAAATAAATACTTTAGGGTCATTTTTAAGGTCACCCAAAATTTGATGAGTTTTGGGGAGTGTTTTAGATGACTTTATTTCTAAGCCTTGGACTAGGCTACTTGCAATAGGAATGGAAATTTTGATTCCAAGGGTTCCCTAAAGGGGACAAATGGAAGAGCATACATGCAACATCCCTCTTTTTGCCAAATAAAATTACATCAAACAACTATTGAAGACTAAAATGATAAGTGAATTCAATTTTAAGCCCAAATGAAATATTTGGTGGTGTTCATTTGACCCCTTGGTCTTAAGATTGTGAACATTGAAAACATTCATCATAAACATTTAATTTTTTTGTCAAATACCAAAACAAGGTTCCTAATTGATTTTTAAGCATACAAAGGTGATCTAAAACATGTTTTTATAAAATGTCAAGCTTGGTCCTGCAACAAAAATGTTAGCATGTCCTTTAGCTTTGAAGCTATTTTAGGTTTGAAATAGTAAACTTTAAAAAAATAGCTCTCAGGTTTGTGTTTTAAGAAAAACATAGTGACTGGCATCACTTATATACAACCAATGATGGTTACTTTGGCCAATTGATGTCCATTATGTAACTAACATCAGTTATACCAATGTGGACATATCAACATATATCTAACTGATGTTGGCTTTGCTAACTGACGTTGGTTAAGATATGCAACTGATGTCAGTCTTACTTGCTGATGTCGATTATTATGTAAACCCGTGGTAAATAAAAATAGAAAAATAAAGTTAAAAAATCAATTTGTAAGATCTTTAGGGGTCCAAATGAATATTTTAAATCTAAAAATGATCTTATTTATGTGTGGGATGTGTCTAGTACCACCAAGCATGCCATTATGTGATCTTTGAATTTGACTCAAGAGAGAATGGTTAGTATGATGTTAGTTCTAAAATGAAATAAACACACTAACTAGCATAACATCTCTAAGCCTAGACACTAGGGAGAGCTTAGTTAACAAAAATGAATAAAACATACAACTAAAATGTAAAATAAACCTCTTTTACCTTCCTTGGATGCTTGAAAATTCTTGTTGTAGTGGCTTTCTCAGTTTGTGCTCATGAAGTCTACATCAAAGGAGGCTTGGCTATCTCCTCTTCTCCTTAGCACCTTGTGGCTTTGGCTTGGATTGGATTGGAATCAATTTGGCATGGTAACAATAATTTCAATGGATTTTGGAATCATTTGTGCATTACAAATTTGCATTATCAAGTCTTTTAAATGATGTTCATGGCCTCTCTATTTATAGATTTTGGAGAATGTCTAGAATCAACCTGAATCATCCATCTCAAGATTGAGATGTGTGGTTGAAGATTAATTCAATTTTTGGAATTAAGTTTATAATTATCCTTATCATGACATTGGAACAAGGGGAAATAAAGAGGCATGGAAGGTATCATGGAAGGCATTGATGAGGCATGGGAGGTATGAATCCTAATATTTGTGGCATTTATGGCCTAGGGATGCCTTCCTAAGAAATGAGGTCACTTGATGATGCACATATTTAATATTAATTTCCAAAACAAATTATTCAATAATTTTCCATGGAATTATTAATTATGCCTTGATTTGGGTTAATTAGATCTTAAGCATGTTTAAGCACTTTATGCACAAATTGCCCAAATTGATCAGAATGCCTTGTTATTGGTCCAAATTTTGATTGGATTTAAATTCAAAGGTGACATTAGATGCATTGGAATTGTATTCCTATTTAGGATTTTTCCAAAAAAAAATTACAAATTCACATGTCTCATGCAAGAAATTTGATAGGAACGAGAAATCTAGAGCACCTAGGTGTAAAGTTGGCATTTTGACTCAGAATAATATGATCAAAGTTAGCTGGCCCATAAATTGCATTGCCCCATTTAGGGATACCCTGGACAAAATCGACACTTGACTATATTAGTTTCAAATCTTTTAATGCATTTTAGTGTTTTTAGGCCAAATTGTGCATTTTGGATTGAAATTGGTTAAAACCCTAATTGGAGGTCATTATTGGCCAAATTTAGGTGTCTACATATGACAGCATGGAAATACTCCTTATGCATGCAAATCAAACATGTCATTACCATCAAAAAGATATTTAAATGCTTTGGAATACATAATTTTCATTCAACCTTGGAACTCTCATAGAACTAGCACCCTTTTTTCCCAATCTTTAAAACATAAAGAGGTGAGGTGTTAGATATTTAAAACATTAGTAAGAGGGACTTATTCCAACCTAAATTCACATTATTAAGCTCACTCAGCTCTAAGGATCTCTGAAAACTCAAAAAAAATGCATAATTCTACCTCTCATGGATGTAATTCTTCAAAAAGTTGCTTGGAATGTTAGCGATTGTTTATAAAGGAAGAGGCACAAAAACACAAAATCCTATTATGAAAATTAATTAAATTAAAATTAAAATCCACTTGTAGAAGCACTCCCTCTAATTCTACCTTTACCTTCCATACCAAGTGTTTGAAGTTGAGCCTTCTTTGTGTGCCAAGAGGAGTGAATAGGAAAATGAGTTTCAGAAGGAAAATTCTGAACTATCCTTCAAGTATAAGCATGAAAATGGATGTATGGAGATGAAGAGACACTCACACACATTTTTAGCTAGAGATCAGATGGTGGTGGTTGAACAAGTGCCCAAAAGGGCCTAAAATAGAGGATTAAATACCATTTCTAACTTTATAAAGGAATCTTGGCCTAAAAAACCTACCATTAACTCCCTCTAACATTATACACATTGATTCTCTACATAGAGATGAACTTATGCCACCATCATCCATACAAGCCCTTGAATCTAGCTCAAAGTGGGCCCACAAGCTCCTTTTACACATTGAGAATGAAATATGAAAATAAATTACATAAAAATAGATTAAAACATGTTATAAACCAAAATAAGACCGAAAACACATATTTCCATCCTTTGACCAAGTTTGAATTTATTTGACTAGAGTTGACTTTCCTTGACTTAACTAGTTCTAGGCCTAGACTTTGGACCAAAGATGGACAAGTAGATGTTTTAGATTAAAAATACACCCCTATAAAACATCTATGAAATTATATAAAGTTCAAAAATATATGGGTCGACCAATTTTTACCAAGGGTCAAGATTGATCAATATTTTTGGTAACTCTTGGGGTAAACATGCTTGACTATGTTTTGAGATTGGTAGCCTTATCCAACTAAGGGACAATGGAGTCAAAGTGATCTTGAAGATGACTACAAGGATATGAAAAAATAGAAACATAAAGTAAACACTCCACATAACATAACAAGATCAAGCAAAACAACACAAGATAAAACCAAAACAACACACACTTGTGCACAAGCACTTAGGGAACACACAATGAAAGCAAGAAACTATGTACAAGGGGAGAAGAGAACCTTAGTAGCAATTCTTGATGTGTATCCCATTGAATGGGATATGAATATCTTCTCTATCCAACTTTGAAAGTTAGAAAGCATTATGTGGCTTGCATTGAGTGATTACATATGGTCCACTCCACAAAGCATCAAACTTTGTGTGTTTTCCCCTATCATCATCCCAATTTAGGAAAATGTCCCCTTCCTTGAAACTTCTTGTCTTGGATCTCTTATCAAAGTAATTCTTTGTTTTCTCTTGATGAGTGGTCATAGTTTTCATAGCTTGATCCCTTGTCTCCTCAAGATCCATCAACTCACATAACCTTACTTCCATGCTCTCATTTTCCATTAATTATAGATAATAAGTGAGGTCTAAATCTGGTAATTCAAGTGAGATACAAAGCCTAACTTCCCTTCCATACACAAGTGTGTATGGTGAGTTCCCAATTGCTCTCTTTAGGGTGATCTTATCAGCCCAAAGGGTTGTCTTTAACTTTGAATGCCAAGTCCTTTGATTCTCCTCCATTGTTCTCTTTATGATCCTAATTAGATTATATTTTGTGGACTCAGCTAGTCCATTCCCTTGTGGATAGTACTTGGATGAGGTGCTAAGGTAGATGTCATGCTTTAAAGCCCATTCACTAGTCCTTGTTCCTCGAAAAGCCAATGTATTATTTGAAATAATTATTTAAGGAGATCTAAATCTTTTCAGTATACCTTCATAGAATTCAAACACTACACTTTCATTTTCCTCTTTAAGATTTGTAGCCTAAGTAATCAATGGCAGTCAACACCCACTTATGACTAGCACTAGAAGGAAGATTGATTAGGCCTATGAAATCTAAACCCCATTGCATAAAAGGTTTCTCAAATTGAATGGGATGAATAGGTATGGAAACAATATTTTATTTTCCATCTAAAAGGGCACACTTTTTACATTTTCTTGCCTAATTGTGAGTGTCTTTGAATAATCTAGGCCAAAAGTATCCAACCCTTATTATCTTGGTAGTAATGGTTTTAGGAGCAAAGTGGCCACCAGATGGTCCATCATGAAACTCAAATATTATTTTTGTTAATATGATTAGAATTAATACAACTCAAAAGAACACCTAAAAAGTCCTTCCTAAAGAGCACACCATCAACCAGTACATATGGAATAGATTGCAATCTATAATACCTTCTTCTAGCTCTATCAAGACCTTGTGGACACTCACCGGTTTGGAGAAAATGAATCATGTATTGTGTCCAAATTATCGTGGATGAGGTTGTAACTATATTAGGATCATTATGGAGTGCCAAGAAAACTTTTCTTTACTCCCTCAAGTCTGAATCAAGGTGCTCACATAGCCCTTTACCTCTCACTAGTTTAGTTGTCTTGATATCAACATCATATTCTATCACCTTAGTGATCCAACCTACCCTTTTCTCCTTCAATTCCTCACTCAATATAAATTCCTTTAAACTATGATGAGGCACAAATATGTGAATATTGTTATTTGATATCATATGTCTAATTTTTTTTTAATCTTCTAATAACTGAAAGTACTTTTTTCTCAACATATGTATACTTCACCTCATACCCCTCTAAACTTTGGCTAAACAAATAATACGCTGCTCCAAATTCTCATCATTGCCTTTATTAAGCATGGAGAAAATCACTTCCTCATTTGCAAAATTTCACAAATTAAAATCCTTAGAGAAGTTTGGGCTTGCAATAGTAGGATCTTGGGCAATAGCTTTTTTGACTTCTTCAACACTTTTCTTTCTCCTTCCTGTCCAAGTGAATGTCTCATCCTTCCTTAACATATATGTTTGAGGTTTGACCAAACTATCAAAGTTAAGAATTAATATTATAATGAATTTGATCTTACCAAATAATCTTTGTAAACCCTTCTTATGTTTAAGCAAAGACAATGCCAAGATGGCATTCACTCTTTCTTGATCAATGGATAATCCCTTCTTAGAGTCAATATGTCCTAATAGTTTGCCTTTATGAATATTAAACACACACTTCTTTGGGTTTAGAGAGATTCCGTATTCTCTACACCTCTCAAATACTTGCCTTAAGTACTTCAAATTATCCTTTGCTTCCTTAGATAAAATTGTCACATCATCAAGATATACCAATACAATATCATTGATTAGTCCTTGAAAAGCCATATCCATAATACATTGGAAAGTAAAACCTGCATTTGACAATTCAAATGGAATTTGTTATAGGCATAGATACCCCATTTAGTTTTGAAGTATATCTTGTATTGGTCACTTTCCTTCACCAAAGTCTGACTATAATTAGAATATCCATCTAAAAGAGAAAACCTCTCACTACCAGCCACAACTTGTAGGATTTGCTTCATAAATGGAAGGGGATAATGATCTTTAAATACACCCTATTAAAGTCCCTAAATTACACACATAGCCTGATCTCCCCATTGTTTTTTCTAATAGGGACTAAATTGGCCAACCAAAAATAATGTTTGATAGGGAAGATTATTCTATACTCAATTAGCTTGGTGAGTTATTTCTTCATAAGAGGCTCAATCTTGGGATTGATTGGTCTTTATCTTGGCTTGATGGGTTTGTAATTCTCATCTAGCTCTATGGTGTGTTAAGTTAGGCTAGGATTGAAACCCTTCAAGTCACTATACTCCCATGCAAAAATGTCACTAAACTCTTTATATAATTCAATGAAATCATGCTTCTATTTATTAGTGTATACCTTCCCAAATGCAAGTATCTTATCTTTGAATATCTCCACCCTTTCATAGTTATCTTTCTTACTATACATACCTATCTTTTCTTTCTTGAGATAATCATACTCATTTAAAATGGTTTCAAGAGTCACTAGGCCTTTGGGAAGCTTATTGGACTTCAATTGGATAATCTACCCCCATATTACTGTTGTAGGTTAGACTAATTTTTCATAGAGAACTCAACTTATTATTATAGGAAAAGGGATATTTTTTGGTCACTTTCAAATACCTACCAATTAGTGACATTATCTGGTATTGAGGGTCTCATAATCACCTTTAAATGAGGTTTATTCTTCTCTTCTTTTATGCTCTTTGGAACATCAAATTGAGGACTAATAGATGCCAACCTATCATCATGATTGTTGTCTTCTCTTAGATTAGACTTAATGTTAAAATCCATGAAGTATTATACAATATCCCAAACTCTATTATTATAAAACTTAAGCAAGGAGTTCTTGGTCAAAAATTTCCCCCTAACTTGATTCATAACAAGTTCACTATCTCCATACACTTGAAGTTCTCTAATTCCTCTTTTTCTAGCCCATTCAAGGCCATGGATAAGGGCCTCACACTCTGATACATTACCAACGCATGATAACTAAAATATAAAGGTTGAGTAATACCTTTCCTTGGAAGGTGAAACTAACATAGCTCCACCACCTACCCTAATATTGATTCTAGACCCATTAAAGAATAACATCCATAAGCCATTCACATCCTCATGCAACTTCATCAGATTTGGCATGAAAGAATATTTCTCATTCATATAATAGACCCAAGACTAGATTCCTCAATGAACTTGTATGGATCAAGACCATAGTGCTCATCTCCCCATTCATCTAGGAACAAATTTGAAACTCCCTCAAGAGAAGATGGTGGAGATTGGTCAATGTGAAGCTCCTCCTCATCAATGATGGCATAGTTAACTTTTGTAACCTTGGATGATTATGGCTCTAAGTTATCTTTGTGGATAGGCTCTGAATAAATCTTCACTTTAGTACCATATTTTCTCCTAAACAACATGTAGGACCAATTGGCTACCAAGTATCCCCTAATATTGGATGTGAAATCCCTTAACAATCAAAGAGAAAAATAGGGAGGTAAATCTGACACCACTACATCATGAGGAATTGGAAAAGTAAGACAAGCATGAAGGATAAAATTCAAACCTTTGACTGCCCCCAAGGTCCTAGCTAGTGATCCATCCAATTGTAAAACTCCTTTAGTCATAGGCTCATACTTGAGGCCTAAATTGTTTGTTATACACTTGGGCATAGCTTATGTACTTGATCCATTATCTGTTATGAAATTATGGATTAAGAAATCAACAATAATTAGAGATAAATAGAAAGGGGGATTTTTCTCATCTTTCTTTACTTTTCCATCCATAGCTTGAGTTCCATTGACTAGAACCACATTATCATTTCTAGGTGGGCCAGCTTGTTTACCCAATCCATGTAATTATTTTTGTAATATATCTTTCTTCCCTAGTATTTTTATAAAATCCCAAAATTATATGTTCATATGTATCTTTTTCATCTGATCCATAACATTGATAGAAAGATTACTTACTTTAGGAAGCTCTTTAGTAGCACTAGAACCTTGTGATGTAACTTGTGAAGGTGGACACATAGGAGTTGTCTTCATGCTTTGTAATATCTAATTTTCTTGAGCCTTAGGATTTGAATTAGGCCCACTTCCCATATGATCTGATTAAGGATTTAAAATAGGCCCTTGGCTGGTCCCTTGAGTCTCTTCAATAGCCCTCCTTTTGGACCTAGTGTTGGAAGCAACACTAGTATTTTGATTATTTGCATTTCCCACATAGTTAATAGCAAAAAAATCACCCTATAAATGATTTATGAGGGTGAAATCAGTCTAAGGTTGTCCATTCATCATCACACCTTTCATAGATAATTAAAAATTTGGATCTTGAAAAGATTGATCACCTTGCATTGCCATGCTTTGATTTTGCATTTCACTTGCATAAGTCACTTGATCTTGACCATGTTCAAAGGATGGATAATTGTGTTGATCTTGGAAAAAAATATTTTGAGTGAGAGAAAGGGATTTGGAGGTTAAGGGAGCATTTGGATTTTATCTTTGGTAGGCTTAACATGAGTGATTTGACCTTGTCCTTGTGTATTATTTTAGAAAGGAGGTCTGCTTATTTTCCCAAACTAATTTTATGTTTGATATGGCCTATAACCTTGATTTTTTTGCCTTTTAAGGGAAAATAACTCATTTTTGACACTTTGAAGCAAGATATTCAGTTCATGGATTTCATTTGAAGGAGTAATGACAGACCTTTCTTGGTTAGTCAAAGGGGCTAAAGTAGGCAATGCACCTTGACTAGGATGATATAAATCATGGAAAACTGGCATTGGAGGTATAGGAGCTATCTTTCCCAATTGAAAAATAAAATTTCAGAATTTATGGATATTTCATTAGTATCAAGCAGTGTGTTCCCACCCATGGATTGAATCATCATGGTAATGTCACTATTCAATGCTTTTAAGTAGTATAAACATGCATAGTTTGGGGTGGGTCTCACAAGAGCTGGGATTCTATCCTAATTTTTTTGGAATATAGTATAAAGTCTTGAATAAATTCATGAGGTACCATTTTAATGGTGGTAAATTTATCAACTAGGGATAATTGATCACTCTTCTCCCCAAACCTACTAGTCAAAAGGTCTCCTAATGCATCCCATGAGCCAATGGAATTCACTGGTAAGGTCCCATACCAGTCCAAAACTTTTCCTTTGAAAGACAAGGCCAAAAACCTAATGGCTATAATTTATTGGGTGATGTTATGAATGTTATAAAAGTTTTATATGTTCCTAATGTGCTCAATGGCATTAATAGGACTATCACCACTAAAATATGGGACACTTTTAAGCACTGCTCTTAGAATTTGATCATATTGGACAAGTTGTAAGGGAGATGTCCTAGTGTAAGGCATAAAGGGTTTCCTTATAGACATCTTGGAAATATCACTATGAATATTAGGAAATGAATGCAACACAAACTTATAAGGTTTATACACCAAATCTCTTTGATAAGGATGAGTAGTTACAAACCTAAACCTTTTGATGGAGTATGGGGATAGTTAGACAAAATCAACAGGTACTCCTTTAGAAATAGATATTTTAGTCACCTTTGTCATGGAATTTTAGGACTAATCATCAACCAAATAATTTTGATATTCAATAGAGTCACTAGATACTGAATGTAGATGTGTCTTCTACCTTCAACTATGCCAATACCAGCACCAATCTTGAACAATCTTTTAGGACTTCTTGGTCCCACTCGGCATGCGAAAACTATTAGCATCAAATTATGCAACCTATGATTATTATTTCATTTCATAAAATTTTATGCAACATGGAGTCATCTCTCAATCTTTTGGGAACTTGTGGGAGAGATGAATCTCTATTATTATGAGGGCTAGCTCCCTATATTTTCCTTGTACTTCTTCCAAACTACTCTAACAACTTGATAATGAAAAGAGTTTATGGAAAATGAATAAAAAAACTAAGAGGTGATACACCAATGTAAATCTTCATCACACTTGAATGAAAATACTACTTTAAGATGAACAATGTGCTTTTTACACAAGACTCACAACCTTAGAGCTATCATTGCATCAAAGTTTCACAAACTAGATTCAACAAGGTGAATGATTATTATAGAGGAAATTAATGACACAAAATAAATAAATTAATGATTTAATTAAAATATTTATAAACTTTAAAATAATACCATTAAGGACCTGCAACAATCATCTATCTGTAACTTGGTAGACCACCAAAAGTGCAAAGCTATCAAAGACAATTTCATTAAACTAGACCAACAAGATTCAAGTCAAGACATAATATTGAAATGTATGAGTGGAATTAAAACTTTTATTATTTATTAAAGAGTATTTAATGTACAAATTTTTATATATTTTCCCCATCAACCAATGGAGGCTGCTCAAACAAGCCAAAACAATGCATATTTATAGCCCAAAGAGAGAGAACAAGTAAGAGGAAGTCCAAAGGTCACTTGGACATGTGTACATATAAAAAGGTGAGTTAAATTTGAATTTTAAAAAGGTATGATGTGATCCATGTCAATATATTAGGTAAACTTGTCAAAAAAAAATCACAAAGAAGGTGAAAAGTGGCACAAAATTGCCAATTTCGAACAAAAAACTGCCTACTTGAGTAGCCTTTTAAAACTCCTATTTTCCCTAAAAAACCTAAAGTTTAATGTCTATAAAGGACATGAGGGGTTACCAAAAACATCATCCATTCATTTTTATAGTATTTTAGCACTCCTAATACTATGGGCATGTACAATCATCTCAAGCAGTTTCAAAAGAGCTCATTCCATGCACCCTTACCACTTTACTAGTTTTCATCACTTTAAAAATCCTTTAAGAATCCCCCTTTACCAGTTTTCTTCACTTTACCTCAAATTTCACTACTTGGCTTACTGGAGTGGCCAAAATTGAAACCTTATTTATGAAATTTAGAATAATTTTCATGAGTTGAATTTTTTTTTGGATTATCTCAAGTGTATAACTTCCTCTCAAAAATCATTTCATATTCTAAATCCCTCTACAATTCACACACCATTAAAAATGGTGAAAAGAAGCCTTTTTCTCCCCTATTATATATGGATCCATACAATTAATTCAAATTTATGTAATCCTTGGAATGTCCTATACAACTTTCCTATTATACCCCTAGTCAAGTTTTCCATTTTAGTGCACTTTTTGCTTTATTTCTACCATGAAGTCTATCTAAGGGTTTTAGGAGGGTTTAAGGGGTTTTTGGTCTTAAGGATTATTCATAAAGTTGTGATGTTTAATAATCCTTAGAATTTAAATTTTTTCATCTCAATGGCATCCTTCAACTGTCCTAAAATCCTTCAGGTCCCATGCAAAAGTTTAGAGAAGATACAAGCACAAGAAAATGGCCTTTGAATGGGATTCTTGCATTCGATGAGGCTTCTAGCACATCTAAGATTCAAAAGGCATTTCCTAGTGTTTCCATGATAAAAAAAATAACTCACGGCTCTGAAATTTATTCATTAACATTTATAATCACTATGGAAGGCTTGCCAAGAGACAAAATTGGAAGTTGCCCTTGCTTTTGGAGAAGGACTATGCTTTGCCAAGCAGCCTGTTTGCCCCTTATGCACCAATAGATGAAATTTTTATTACTTATTGGAAACTTGGAGTGTTATTTAATCATATTTTACCCTTAAAACATCAATAAAATAATTATAACTCCCTAGGAAGTGTGGATTTTGAGTTGACACCCTGCTTGGGGTTGAGAAAGCATGTTTTCCAACTAGACCTTTATGCAAAGCTCCTTGTGTGGACCAAACCATTGATTTAAAGACATTATATTTTATTTTTTTAGGTTACCCTATGATTTTACCAGATTTATACACCCCCTTTTGTTTTAAAACTTAGTTCAAGCCTCCTATTAGCAATATTTCCCAAAACTAGTCTTTTCCTGCATCCATGGACCGAGGTAAGTCTGAGACAAAATAGTGAGTATTTGGCATATTAATTCATGAAAAGTGAATATTTTTGGATATATATAGGAGGTAATTATAGTTATTTTTACAAAAAAAATTTAATATATTCCAAGTATAGGTACCCAAACCAACTCAATCTTCCCAAAAAAGGCCATAAAAACCCTATTTTTTGCATGTTTTTATCCATACTAACTTATATATTCTAATTTAAACAATAATTCCATGTTTTTGAATCTTATAATTTGTTCCTCATGTATAAATAAATATTTTTTAGCTCTCAAAACATTTGGGAAACTTTTTTTCATATGAAAACCCGTTTTTGCTATTTAGAATAAGGCATAGGCAAGCTAACTATACAGACTGAGACAATTAGGCTTGCATGAGAGGTGTTTGGATGAATCTTGAATGATTTTGTGTATTTCATCCTCTTTAATTGATTTATTTATGTCTCCTTATCTCATTATAAACCATCTTTATTATTTTTTGGGTCTCAAACCCTCATCGACTACACTTTACACATACCCTTAAATGATTGTGAACATTCCCTTAAGCTATGGTTAAAGGTGTTTTTAGCATGATTTGTCATCCTAAAATTAAATTAAACCTATTTCATTATATTTTAATCATATAATTATGCCACCTCATCCATATACATGATTTTATTTGATTTCAACCCACCATTGGTCATTGACTGAGCTTGTCATAAATAGGCTAGTTGTATGAGTTTTTAGCATGGCTATAGGTGTTTTTTGGTATGTTTAAAACTAATACAAAGTGTTTAAAAGAATTTTCACCATCTAATTACCAACGTAAATCTCTTAGGAATGGCATTTGGCCTATTTGGGAATGTTTCTCACTTTTTAACAGGGTCTACGACCTCTAAACATATTGAAAACATCCAAACTCCCTTAGGATCTTGTAGGTATGACTATTTGTCTTTAATACTTTTTTGCCATTTTGGAGGAGCTCAAAACCTATTTTCCACTTGGATTCTAGCTTTCAAATTTGGCATAGTTAGACTAGATATAAAGGGATACAATGCCAAATCATGAGAAAATTATAAATTAATATCTATCACTTCAAACATTAATTCAAAAAAGACCCAGGACCTCTATTTTTTGCTTTTAGGGACTAAGAACCTAAAAGTTGAAAAAAGTCTCTTTTGAAGTAACCATTGCTTATGTGACATCTTAGAGTCTTAGAATATAAAAAACATGGATTTGGATTTGATATAACTTGATATGGACTCCAAGAATATTTTAACTTCTCCTTTAACTCTGTACACCTCCCATGAATAGGTACAGGCTTGATTGAAGTTGACAGGGCAGTGAAACATGCAATTATGAGTAAATTGACCTTGAAATGGTACTAGTTGAGCTTTACATTAGATGTAAGCATGTACAGACTCATTATTCATGAAAATAAAATATGTAATTACCATCATAAATATCTTTGAATGCTTTGGAATACACAATTTGCATTCAACCTTGGAACTCTCATGGAACTAGCACCCTTTTTTGCCAATCCTTCAAACACAAAGAGTTGAAGTGTTAAATATTGAAAAAATAATTAATATGGAATTAATAAAACCTAAAAACACATTATAAATCTCACTCAACTCTAAGGATCAATGAAAACTCAAAATAAATGCATTATTCTACCCCTCATGGATGTAATTCTTCAAAAAGCTACTTGGATTGTTAGCAATTTTTCATAAAGGAGGAGGGAAAAAAACAAATAATATTATTATGAAAATGAATTAAATTGATATTAAAATCCACCTATATAATTACTCCCTCCAACTCTGCATGTACCTTTTGTACCAAGTGTTTGAAGTTGAGCCTTCTTTGTGTGCCAAGAGGAGAGAATAGGAAAATGATATGCAAAAGAAAATTTTTAAACTCTCCTTCAAGTCTGAGCATGTAAATTGATGTGGGGAGATTAATATACCCCCCAACCATGTTTTTAGCTGGAGATCAGATGGTGGTGGCTGTAAAAGTGCCTAAAATTGTAGAGAAACTACCCTTTCTAACTTATAACTGAATCTTGGCCTACCAAAACCTACCACTAACTCCATCTAACCTTCTCCACATTTATTTTGTACCTAGATCTAACCTTATGCCACCTTCCATCTATACAAGCCCTTGAATCTAGTTCCAAGTGGGCCCATAAGCTCCTTTTACACATTGAGAGTGAAATATGTAAGTAAATTACATAAAAAGAGTTTAAAACATGTTATAAACTAAAATAGGACCCAAAAAACATATTTTAAACCTTTGACCAAGTTTGACTCTATTTTACTAGAGTTGAGTTTCCTTGATTTAACTAGTTCTAGGCGTAGACTTTGGACCAAGGATAGACTATGGATATGTAGATGTTTTAGACTAAAAATACACCCCTATAGGACATGGATGAACTTATACAAAGTTAAAAATGACATGGGTTGAAAATTTTTGACCAAGGGTCAAGATTGATCAACGCATTCTACACAAGTGAAAATTTTATAAGCATTGAGTAAGAAGTGATCATATTAGGACCCTTTATACATAGGTTTAGTATAGTAGGACTATTATCAATTAGGAATCCAATATTTATATTTTATGTAGAATGGGAACATGTAGATTATACACAAGTGAATATTATTGTATTTCTTAGTTGATAATGTTCTTATCTAATGTGTGGAATGGGCACATGCCCATTCTACACAAATTAATACTACTAGATTCTTAATTGATGATAACATTCTTATCTTTTTCAAAATGTATATGTGCCCATTCTATGCAAGACAAATACATTATTAGAATTAAGAAAGAGTTTATTATATTATGCCCCTTTCTACATAGGTCTAGTATACTAAAAATATTATCAATTAAGAATCCCAATTTTCTATTTTATGTAGAATAGGAACATGTAGATTCTACACAAGAAAATACTATTAAGATAAAAACATGTAGAATACTTTCATTAAAACTAAATAGAAAGCTTCCATAACAATTTGTACCTTTTGTGCACATAGACTTACCAATCTTCATTTAAAAAGATAAGGAGGCTACCAAGGAATTAGAATTATGGCTACACATTCTAACTAATACATTCATTATTTTTAGGGGAGCACATTATCAATTCTTTTGCACTAGTATTAATTCACAAAATAGGAAAATAGTAGACAACAACCATGAAAAAAATTACAACTTGAAATAAAGCATAAATTTTATTATTTTGAAAGGCTTTTTTTACAAAAGTGGTTACTCATTTATGAGAATTTAAACTAATATATCTAGAAGGATGAGATTCATCTCCTATTATCAAGAGATCAACATATTTATCCATAATGACCTCAAGTGTTTGTTACAAGTTATTTCATAGAATATTCCCACTATATCCAAAAAGGATCTTCCCAAGATCACTAAGAAAAAACACTAAGTGGTCATGTATGGACCACCTCCCAATCTACTAAGAAGTGTCTCATTATTTTCTAGTGAAAACACCACTAATTTTAACTCCATATCCATATTTCCAAGGTTCATAGGTGGTTCTCACAATATTACCTTAGCTTGGGCCAACAACTACTCATGGACTTAGAGTGGGGCATCTAAGGAAACCTTTATCTCAAAAACTTGGATGATATTCGTTTTTTATTGGGTTGTGATCTTCATAAATACCTTGGTCCCAACCCTATTGGATTTCACCACCTTTCTCCACATGACTTAGTAAAATTGGTCTAGGATGACTTTGAAATCTTCTTTGTATAAAAAGATTTTATCCAAGTGGAATAAAATAGTGATGTTAACTTCCTTGAAATAGGTTAACATCTACTACTTACTCTTCTCAAAATGATTGATCATTATTTATACCATATCAAACCACTCTTAAATTGAGATCCTCATTCCCTATCATAAATTTATTAGAGTTTTAGCTCCACTAGAGGCATGATCTTAAGCTCTAGGAGCATTACTTTTATGAAGAATCACAATGAACTTATTGTACTTACTATCCATGTGGGTAACTATTTCCAAATATCTAGAGTGCATTAGAGGTGCTCTTTTCTCATGTACATGTATCTAGTCACCTTTCCAAGAGATGTGAACAACTATGCAAGGTATTATGCAACTCAACTAATGAGCCTTAATAGGAAAGTACTCCTTAGCTATGACCCAAACACTCAAAATTACTCTTTCATATCTTCCATGAGATTCTCCATGAGGTCATTTGTGGCTCATAGCACTCAAAATGGGTCCTATTCTACTTTATATACTCCACTTATGGTCATCACTTTGGTGAGGAAGAATAGATCTTGATCAACCCACCTTACAACAAGGTTCCCCTCTTAAGAGAAATTTTTCATGGGAACCCTCTTCATACTCTTGGATGTTGTATAAAACTACAATTATATGTCTAAGTCCCCATGATAAACCATATCTGTTATTTTTGCACTTAAATTCTCAATGGGATTACCTAACTCGCTACATTTAATGTTCCCAAAGTAGAGGAAGGCTGAACAGGAGGGGTAAAAGTGATGGAAGTGGAAGGTGGAAGCTTGGGGTGAAGAGGAAGAGTTAAAATAAAGGGAAATAAGGAATAACTAATTGGAGGAGGAGGATTCATCATATTGAAAGGAGGAAGAATGAATATAAACCCCCATGGGAATAATTAGTCATACTATAGGTCCTAGGTCCTGTTAACCTGTGGATAAATGGCACATGAGAGTGGGGTGTTTAATAAGAATGAATAGATTAAATATGAATCCTTGGGACCTTGGGGTGATAAAAAGGGAGGGATTTGGATAAAATATGGGAGCATGTGGATTTTAAGCATAGGGATCTAAAGGAGTCACCTTTTGATTTTTATTGAGCCTTTCAATTGAACTAGTTGGAGCCAAGATTGGAGCTCAAGTAGTTGAGGTAGTAGTTAGAGCCTATATCAACTTCACAACAAAGTTTACCTTATTCTTCCTTTTGGGAATTATTATTAAACCCTCCTACATGAAAATTATTGAAGGATACATTATGGTAATTATGGTTAGACTGACTTGGGTGGATATAATAATGACTATAAGGGCTGTAAAGCTGGGCATCAATTGAATTGTGCACATGAGTTCACTTACCACTGAGGTGGCACTAGGATAGTTGAGGTGGGGAAACTAGGAGGAATCCACACTAAAGGAGTATATAATGGATCTAATACAATGGCATCCATGGTATATGTTAGCACTACAAAACTAGGAGCCACTAGAATATAACCCCTCGCTAGAGTTGTAAAGGTGGCATGAATTAAGCCAAAAATAGGAAGGGATAAGGGCCATAAAATCAAGGATATTATAGAAAAAAGTGGGGTCATGGGGATTTTTTTGATATTAATGGGATGAGAAAAGGGTAGATGGGAAGTCATGGGTACTTGAATGAATTATGTGGTGTATGCAATAGAGATTGAGGGATGCATCATTAGAATGGGCCTGGTAAGGACATAAAAACCTAGGGGTAGTCCCATATTCTACAAAGGAATGGTAGTAATGGGTAAAGACTGTTTAATGCCACATAATGTTGTTACCTCTCCAAGATTTATTCAAGACTCATATCAATATCAAAATTTAGCATTTGCAACACATGTAACTTATTGATATGTGGGGGTAGAGGTGGTGGAGTCATATTCAAATCTAAGAATAGGGGAGGTGAAGCCCATGGAGGTGAAGGTAATGGGAGCCCTTGTATTATTATGATTTAAGTTTTGGGTGAAATTTATTGAATATCCTCTCTTTGATAAATTGGTATAGGACATAGGGATAGTTGTAGTGAGAGTGACTATATTGGGGGAAACTATTGAGGTGACATAGGTTGGCCTTTAGGGACTAATATGAGTTTAGCCTAATTTTTCTTATTCTCCTTCCCCTACACCCATGCTAATACATCAACATCACTGGCTAAATTTATATGAACATCATCATACTAAAGAGGATCATGGTGATATGTGATATTGATCTGGGTCATGTGGCTCACCACATTAGCATGGATAACCTTTCATGAATCCCATTATATATGTTATACCATTCCTAAGGCATGAGAATTCCTATATTTATGATGTTAGATGAGAACTAAGAAATATGAACATGCCTTATGTCAATAATCAAGTGAGTGGCCCATGATTCCCTTAACCAATTGATAAATAATTTCTTGCTACATATTTTATAGCAGAGATAGATTCCTATATTCATGATGTTAGATGAGAATTTAGAAGCTCAAACATGCCTTATGTCAACAATCAAGTGAGTGGCCCATGATTCCCTTGACCAATTGATAAATAATTTATTACTATACAAGGTGATATGAGACCTAATAGGGAAATAAGGGACATGATTGATGAATTCTTTCCACCTATATGATGGTGTGTTCCCTATAATGATAGTAGGATCCTATGGGTAGGAACATACTCATCATTTTTTGAAATTTTCAACATGGGCATCTCATTAATGGTCATTTATACTATAGGTTAGAATGACTAATAGATTTCCTAAATGCATTTATTGTAGTGGTTAAATACAAATTATAGAAGACCATGTGAACTACATAAATGTAAGGGATACATGGCAGAAACATATAAGTATTGAACATAAAGGTGGCAGAGACCATGTCCACGAGATATATCATCATATAAAAGTTTTTACCTCCTCTCTCCTCACTAACGCTCTTGACCAAGTTGAAGTTAATTATAATCTTAAGGTTTATGACTTCTTTCCTTTTGAGGATGATGCTGAGTAGAGGCACCCAAAGAGGGTTGACATGTATAACATCACTCTCTCCAAATAATTGATTCAGTGGGAGCATCCCAACCTAAATTAATTCTTGAAATGTACCAATAGTGTATAAAATTATGTCATCCCTCTTGACACACATTTTAAGGTCAATGACCTAGTCTTCCAGGACATCATATATTTGGTGGGCCTTAGTCTAAGCATCTACTACATTCTATGCATAAACTAGGGTGAAATTTAAGAGGTTTTAGTATTACTTTAAGGCATCTATGGTAACGTCTATAAGTTTATTCTAGGACCCCACAAAGTGTACTAGGTCTTGGGTAGTATCATATACATGAACAAAGTTTCACAACATGTTTTCAAAGAGATTAGTGCATAGGAATACCTCCGATTTAGTAACATCCTTATGTAGTCTTTAATTTTAATAATTTATGAGTTTTTCAAGGAACTTGGCTTCATTATCATCATCATCATCCGAGATGGGTTTTTATACCTCCTTAATTTTCTTGAACACTTATTTATAATTCTCAAAATGCATCAATTTTGTTGAGAAGGTGGTATCTCTATATACAGGCTTAATTTTTGGGTGAGAGGATGATGTAGTATGGACAAGACTTGGGATTTGATTAACACAAAAAATTTGTCCCAAGGGAAGTGTTTAAATATTGAGAAAGAACTGAAGGTTATGATTTTTGGGTGTTGGGAGTGGAAATGCTAAATTAAATTTCTTTGATAACTTATCTAGCTCTTCAAATATTTCCTATATTATTGGCATTTGGAGGCTCACCTTGTACAAATTAATATTTTATTTGGTTTCATGATTCACTTAATCATTCCATGATATTTCATTAACTTAGAGAATTTAAAAAATGCACTCTCAATTTAGATATGGTGATGATAATGGGATGCCCATAAGTTTTCAAATTAGATCTTAGTTACCTAAATTGGTTAATACAATGGTGTGTTATGCACATTTACACTTTATCCCCCATGTCACCTCATCTATACTCTAGTTAGGCCATGTGTCCTTTACTGATTGGGTGCTTTCATTTTTTTCTATGATTGGTTTTAGGCTCTGAATGTACTTATTTTATGGCTTAATCAAGATTCTTAAGACATTTTTCCATTGCTTTATATAGGAGTGACATGTGGTGGCATGTGGTTTTTCAAGCTCTCTTAAGATTCTAACAAGTCTGATAAGTTCCACATGGTCTATTCTCATTCATCATGCTCTCTCATATACCTATTAAGCATTATTCTTATTTTTGAAAGTTTGGCATTGATGTTTTCATTAATGTCAAAGGTTCTTAAGAAATGTGTTCATGAGGCTATTGAATAATGTTCTTATTTGATATAATTATTGAGAGGTATGCCATTATTTGAGGATCATGAAAGGCATGTGATCAAGGTGTAGAATCATCAAGGAGTGTTTCAAGGTCAATTATCAAGCTTCAAGTGCTTGAGAAGCCTAGTCATGATAATGGTCATTGCATAAAGAGACATTGTGAGAAGGTATGAGCTTTGTGGACTTATGATATGGATGCATAGAGGCATAATATGATTTATGAGATTGTTTGAGAATGCATATAAGGCATTAGAGCACTCATGAGAGTCTCAGATTAAGCCTACAAGGGTAGGACCTATAGATCTAGCATGCAACTAGACTGATTCTAGACCCTGCTTACCTAATAAGGTGTCATGAGGTATTATCAATGCATATTAAGAATTTTTGGAAGTTTTTAATCATTATAAAATGTATTTTGACATGTATTTTAGGTTTTTATAGCTTGGATAGTGTCTAGAAGGTCAGTTTCAAGGCATACTGAGACTTGCAGGTCAAGGCCTAAAAAGCAAAGAGAGAAGGAATGGCCAAATGAGGTATGAGTTTCATTTTTCAAGATAATAATGAGTATTTTATAATTTTAAGTGTTTTTATAGGTTTTCCTAGGTTTGTTGACCATTTTTTAGGCCAAAGTTTACAATAAAATGCATGAAAAATGATTTTGAGGTTTCTCGAGTGCACAAAATGAAGGATTCTCAACCTAAGAAGGAATTTAAAATGTTCATTGAAAAGTATAACCTCTAAATTTGAACCTAATATATTAAGGATATATGGGTAAGGTTCATATCTAATATATATATATATATATATATATATATATATATATATATATATATATATATATATATATATATATATATGCATTAGTTTTGGAAATGAGGGGTAGTCCTTTATGAACAATCGTTAACACCAAAAATAGTGTAAACTCTCTATAAAACTCTAACACTAACCCGATGTGAAAGATATTGTTAAAAAGAGCCCATTATGGATTATTATGGATATATAGGTGCTTTTAGGTTGTATTTAACTCTCCCAAGCATATTTAGGGGTGATTAGTTTGTCAGGTGTGTGAGTGGACCCTATAAGAAAAGCCTTATTTCTTAGAGATTTATTATAGCAGTCAGAGTTGCTAAATGGATGAATTTTTAATATTGAGATTTATTTTTTAATGTACATTGTGGTTTTGTATCATTTTATATCCCTCAAATATGCTAAACTAGTCATATAAGTTGACCAGTTACTAATAGACCTAATGGTGCAAATAGTGAGAAAACCAAGAAGAAGTGAGAAGGTGATTAAGGATGTGTTATCATGGATTAGGGATAAATAAAAATTCATAGATATATTTTTAAACACATGTAATAAATTTTCATTTTGGATATATGTTTTGGAGGATAGTGGATATGATGAAAATTTTAGTCATAGTTAACCTATCTAGTTCAAATGAGATAGTGAGGTATAAGACTATGAGATTAGTCTATAAAACTAATATTTCCATTTTAACATATTATATATCTATTTTATAATGGTATAATTACCTAATAGGATCATATAAATTCATTTTAATTATCTAAAAGTGGTTTTAAATGTGTTTTAGGTTATTGTTTCCATGACTATGTTTTGTGGCTACTTAGTAGTTTTGATTGGGCTATTTGTAGAGAAGGGTTTGAGCTTTTTTGCCCTATGTAATGAATTATAATTAACTTGGTTATTTTTTTTAGGTATTTAAGGATATATTTATATTATTATTTTCCATTATTGTTTGAAAAATTTTCATTTTTTCTTCAGTTATTTAGGATATACTTTTTGGATATACACAAGCCTAATTGTGAACAATGCTAATGGTGTGCTTCAAGTGGTGGTTGGAGATAAAAGTTTTTATGGACAAAATATATGATTGGTATGGTTATATTTTAGTGACATATTATATTTTATTTTATTTTGAGTATTTTTAAAGTTTTCTTAGGATTTTAAAGGGTAACATGTGATAATAAAGGCCTAATTGAATTAGGTCTCTTTAAGGCCTAAAAGACGTTTTTGGTACTATATTCTATGAAAAATATATTTTAATGTTTTTGGCATGTAATAAGTCCAATTTTATTCAAAATATACATTTTTAAGTCTGTATGGTCGACCAAGGGGTGTATGAGCAAGAACCTAGTATAAGAACAAGGCTTAATAGGCCAAATTGACTAGTTATAAAATGAGTGAGTTGAAGTAGAAGATATAACAATTTGAAGAACTGAATAAGTTATTTTATACCATAAAAATGGTGAATAAAAATTATCATGAATATCTAACATAGGTACTATATATGACTATCAAGGTCAAATTCATTTGTCCTTAAGATACCTAGTTGAATGAAGGAGCCTAGAAGGCAGTTTGAGAGGGATAAAAGTGTGAAGAGATGGAAAGGTGGTCATAATAATTTGGTTTATAAATAATATTTTATAAATATGATCAATTAAATTAGGTTTTTGAGTTGGTTTTGAGTCATTTAGGGGGTTGGTTACTCATTACAAGTAGGTTCTTGCTAAATCCTAGTCAAGTGGGTGCCTAGCTAGTTGGGCTTGGTGACCCAAGTGAAGTTGGTGCTTCACTAAATATTGGTGTTTGTCTTATAGGATTGTATTCCATTTTCATCATTAGTGTGTTTTATTCTCATTTAGGTTTTATCACTTAGATAAGTGTTCTATGTGTTATGCTCTTATCTTATGATCATGGATCTTAATGTGTTGTTATTTCACTATATTATTTTGATAGTTCATGAATGATATAGTAAAGTTGTAAATTTTTTTGAAGTTTGATTCACCCCCTCCCTCTCATTAATTATGATTCTCAAAACTATTATCATAACCTATTCCTTTGAGGAAAGTTTAACATCTTGAAGATGATCCTAAGAAGTATAAGAATGTCTTATGATCAATAGGAAGAAGAAAACATGTTTGATGAAGAAGTCTAGTATGAAAAAAAATATCGAGAAGCTAAATTATACCTTGAAGATGAGATCATTAGTGTCATTGATGATTTAAATCATAAAATAATACTATCAAGGATATAAAGAGTCAATTAGAATGGGTCAACACAAGGTTTAAGTTGAAGCAAGTTGAGTATGACCAATTGAAGATAGAGATAGATTCCTAGAAGGTTGAGCATGAAAAGCTCATAAAAAATGAAAAAGTTGAGAGAGAACATGATAAATAAGAATAAATAAAGAATACCAACATCAAAATACCAATTAGGAATCCCAATGCAATAAAGGATAAGTCATCATGGAACCATAGTAAGAATAATAATGTTGTTTTCTACATCTATCACAATATAGGATACATTGCAAGATTCTTCTCTAATAGAGTTGTAAGGCCCAGAATATTATATAGGACATATGAAGCTCCTGTAATTCATAATAAGGATCAAACATTGGTATGGAATCCAAAACAAGTTAAGACAAATCATATTGAGATTAAGAGACAAGATGGACTATTTGTCAAGGAGGAATAAAAGACCAAATAAGATTATATACTTTCTTAGGCTACCTTTCAAATTCAATATGAAAGCATGAAATGGTATATATAAATTGGTTCATATTCCACATGATAGGAGACAAAAATAAGTTCATCTCACTAAATAAGAATGCTGCAAGAATAGTGAGGTTTGGGGACAACATAACAACCAATATAATTATCAAGGGTGTCTTGAGTTTGTATAATGGAAAGACCAAGACACAAAAAGTGTTTTATGTGGAAGGTTTGAAACATAAACTACTTAGTGTAAGCCAAATATTCAGTCAAGGATACACACTAACCTTTCATGACAAAGGGTGTGAGATAATGAGATCCAAATTAGGAATGTTAATATCCAATGCCAAGAAGATTAAGAAAAAATATATGTATTGAATGAGATCAAGAAGGAGAAATGATTCATAAGTAATATAGATGAAATTTTGATATGACATAGAAGGTTAGGTCACCTAAGCTTTGACAACTTGGTCAATATTATCGCTAAGACATTTTTGAAGAACATGCCTAAGATCATCAAACATACTTTGTAAGACATGTCAACATGGTAAGAAAACAAGAAGAAAGTTCAAGTCCAAGGAGTATGCTACTACAAGACCCTTGGAGTTAATACACACTAGTCTCTATGGGCCTACAATAATTCAAAGCATTCAAGGAGATAGCTACTTCATGTTACTTATTTATGATTACACAAGAATGACTTGGGTTTCACTCTTGAAAGAAAAATCAAAATCTCTTGAAAAGTTCAAGGCATTCAAGGATCTTATTAAGAATGAGAAGAATGAAAAGATCAAGTGCCTAAAATATTTTAGAGGAGGATATTTTTGGTCCAATTAGTTTTATGACTTATTTGAGGTTCATGGAATAAGGATAAATTCTTAGTAGCTAGGACACCTCAGCAGAATGGGTTAGTGGAAAGGAAGAATAAGATAGTTCAAAATATGGATAAAACTATGCTAAATGAGTCCATATTATCTGATGGATATTGGATAGAGGCATTAAGCACTATTGTCTACATTTTTAATAGAGGACATATAAGGGATAATGAGAACAAGACTCATTATGAACTATGAGAGGGAAAAACTACCAATGTGGAACACTTTAGAATGTTTAGAGCGCATGTTTCATCAAAAGAGATGATGAATACTTTGGAAATTTTGATTCTAGATCTGATGAAGGTGTGTTATTAGGATACTCATCAATGAGCTTAGCCTATATATTTTATAACAAGATACTACAAATAATATTGGAAAGAACCAATATAAAGAAGAATGAGAGAAGGAAATATCACTCACAGTCAAAGAACACTTTAGAGAATCTAGATTTCAAGAATTAAGAGGATACTATAGAGGTTGATGAGGAAGAAGAAGAAATTAAAGTGAGATAGGACTCAAAAGGACCCTTAAGACAGATTTAAAGAGATCACCTTGAATCTCACATAATTGGTAATAAGAATGTAGATATGAAAATAAGGAGAAGACTAGTAAGTAATGCAAATCAAGATAATGTTACTTTATCATCCAAAATTGAACCTAAGAGTCTTATAGAATAAAGAAAATACAAATTTTGGATAGGTACTATTAATGAGGAGATATACCAAATAGTTAAGAATGAGATTTGAGAACTAGTTCCTAGGCCTAAAGACAAGAATGTCATTGGCACAAAATGGGTGTTTAGAAACAAGTTGAATGAAGATGGAGAATTCATTAGGAATAAGGATATATTGTTATGAAAGGGATATGAAAAATTTTAAGGGGAATAATTTTAGGATACCTTTACACTAGTAGTAAGACTGGGGCCATCAGATTATTTCTAACATATATAGAATTCAAAGGATTTAAGGTATACCAGATGGATGTCAAATCTACCTTTTTGAATGGGAATTTAGAATTTGGAAGTGTACATTGAGAAACCTAAAGGGTTATCACTATTAGATGATAGATTATATTTTTATATTCAAAAAGGATTTCTATGGTCTAAAGTAATATCCTAGAGCTTGGTAGGCTAGGTTTTACAAGTATCTATTGGATCAAGGATTCAAAAGGGTAGTTACAGATAGTAATTTATACATCAAGATAGAAGATGAACATCAATTGATAGTATGGAGTATGATGGTACTATCCATATATATTCTGATAATATTAGTGATATAAGCATCCCAAATAACCATTTCATGCACTCAATAACTAAGGACATTCCCATTAGGTATCATTTTATAAGAGAGAGGATTAATGAACAAAATGTCAAACTAGAATATGTTTAAACATAGGATTAGATTGTATAAATTTTAACCAAACCACTTTCAAGGGTAACTTTTGAACACCTAAGACATGAATTAGGGGTAATTCCTACCCCTAGAAATCATTCAAAAAGTCAAGTGGGAGCTAATAATTCTCATTATCTCCAAGAATAGGTGAGTTGTTCCAAGAAGTCATGCATGCATATAGGGGGATAATGTTTGTATTATGTCTCAAAAACTCATAATTCTTGTGTGTTGAGTAATTTGGTTGTAAGGAGTGTGATCCAAAGAGTTGAAAACATCACTTTTTAATTAATGTCAAAGTGGGAGAAAGACCAAAATGGGAAATAAGAATGATTAATATACAATATGTTTTTCCATCAATGACAAAGGGGGAGATTATTAATCATTGTTATTGTTATTGAAAGTTTTGAATTGATGTTGTCATTAAATAATATTCTTGTTTGATAGCATTATTAAGAGGTATGACATTGTTTGAGTTGTCGAGAATTGTCATTGATTTTTGAGCTTTACCATTGATGTTTTCATTGATTTCAAAGGTTCTTGTGAAGGTGCATGGTTAATTAAGTTTTGAGGAATGTGTATGATGAGTTATTAATCATGGTGAATGAGTTTTATGTCAAGTAGTTATCTTTAAGGAAATCTAATGTCTCTCTATTGAGAAAGAATGTGAAGGCTTCAGAAGTCATCAACAATTTTGGCATCACCTTTTTGTCAAAATTTTTGAAGTCTTAGCATAAAACATAGTGAAATATGAAAATACATTAGTCAAGATTTGAATATCTACTACATAAGTAGTTCTGAAGATCCCTAGTCAAGATTTAAAGATCTACATGAGTAGCTTCAAAGATGCTCCATCAAAGATACAAAGATATTATGTTAAAGATCTAAATAATATTGATTGTATAAGGTTATTTGAATCATATATAAGAAGCATTCGATCACTCAAGAGAGTTTTAATGTGAAGCTTATAAGGGTAAGTACTTTAGTCCATGTCTGTAACTAGACTAGTTCTAGACCCTGCTTGGCCTAATGAGGAATGATGAGCTATTGAAAAGTCATATGAAGAATTTTTGATAGTACTTAATCATGATATGAGATTTCATGGAATGTACATGAGATTCCAAGAGCTTAGAAAGTGCCTAGAAGGTCAATTTCAAGGCCTAAAAATTAAAGAGAGAAATGGTGGATAAATGGGGTATCAAGATTAGTTTCCAAGGCATGGGTGAGTAGGTGATCATTGAAAAAGGTGATTCAAGTTTTTTTAATCATTTTCATGAATTTTTAGGTCATGGTTTGCAATAAAAGGCTTGAAAAAGTGTTTTAAGGTCTCTTGAGTGCATAGTATGAAGAGTTGTCTACCCAAGAAGGTGTTTCAAGTGTTTTTTGGAATGTACATAATATACATGAGGATATAAAATATTCATTGTATATGGGGAAGGGTCATATCTCAAAGTTCCAATAATTTTTTTTTGGAATAATATAATAAGCTATATGAATGATCGTTAAGACTATAAGATGGTTTAAACCCTAAAAAACCCTAATAGTGACCCAATGTGAAATAATTTATTATAAAGTGCTTATAATGGATATTTTTGGCTAGTTTAACTATTGCATCATGAATTAAACTATATAAATAATCTCTTGCTGTGATGTTTTTATTAGGAGAGTGAATGGAACCTATAGGAAAGGACTTGTTTCTCAAAGATTTGTTATGGTAGGTAGAGTTGATCGAGTATAAGTTGGTAATTGGATAAATGTTTAATATGGATACTTTTATCTTATTTCCATGGTTTTGTATAATTATGTTATATACATTATGGGTTATAAATTTATCATACAAGTTACCAATCACTAACAAACCTATTGGGGTAGACAGTGAAAAAACTAGGCAAAAGTGAGAAGTTGATTAGGGATATGTTATCATGGATTAGGGATGAATCCAAGTGAATAGATATTTTTAATAATAAATATAATACATTTTCATGTTATATTTATGTTTTTTAGGTCAGTGGTGATGAAAATTTTGCTCATAATTTGACTTGTCTAGTGCAAATGAAATAGTGAAGGTGCAAGGGTATGAGATTGGTCTATAAGAGAAATATTTTTGTTTGAATATGCTATATTTATATATAAATAAGGTATAATGATATCATAATAAAATAAAAATTTATAAATAGTATATTAAAATGGTCACACATGTGTTGTAAGTCAAAATCACCATGATTGGTCTTCAAGGCAAACTGGCAGTTCTTGGCAAGCAAGTAACAATGATGAGTTTGAGAATCCATGCCAAGAGTTGATGAACATAATGCAAATTATTTTGTTTTTTCAAATTTAAATTACCTATTAATTATTTTTGTAATATTTTAATTTAGTATAATAGGCTGGAACATTGAAGTAAAAATGGCTTGTCTAAATGAGTAAGGCCTATGAGAGAGAAGGTCAAAACATTGGTCTACAAGACTGATATTTTCCATTATTTATTATGATATTTTATATGGAGATTTATATAATTATTTTATAATATAATTTTATTTAATTTTAATAGCTTAAGTGTGTTACTATAGGTGTCAAAATTTCAAGGTTCCATGACACTATGTTTTGAGACTAGTTGGTAGTTTTGAGTAAGTTACTTGCAGAGAAGGGTTTGAGCAATTTAACCCTATGTAATGAAGTATAATGAACTTTTTTTAAAATTTTAAGGTCATGTATATTTTTTATGTGTTATTTTTTTCCTTGTTTTTTTAAAAAATTGTGTTTATGCTTTAGTTATTCAAGACACACTTTCTGGGTATGCTCAAGCCTTATATAAACAATACTAATAGTGTGCTCCAAGTAGTGGTTTAAACTAAAAATTATTATTAAGACCATATAATATTATAAATATTATATTGGAGTGACATATTATGTTTTATTTCCATTTAATTTGTTTTAATATGCTCCAAGAAGATTAAATGGTAACGTGTGCTAAAGTAGGCCTAATGAAATTGGGTCTCTATGAGACCTAAAGGAGAGATAAGGCCTACTTGTAGTAAGTCAGACCTAAAGGGACTCAAAGAATGTTTTATCCATGTATATTATATGTCTTAATATCCATTCCATGTATTACCTAATAATATAATAATGTTTGGATAACTAAGAAGAATATGATCAAGTGACTTGTATAAATACTAGTAAATTTTATGCCTATTTTAGGGAAGAGAAAGTGTAAAGAGTATAAGCAAAGAATATAACACTTGGTAATCATAGTAAGGTATTATATACCATTATATTATTATATAGGATCAATTATTCATCTTTGAAAGAGGTTTTGCATATGAATATCAAGGTCATATGTCCAAATCAAGTCAAGAAGAGGGATAGTTAAGCAAAGAAGGCTAAAGGTCAGATTGAGAAGGATATGAGTGTGCAAAGAGATGAATAATAAGATCATCATATGTTATATGAAAAATAAGGTATTTTGAATATGATCAATTTTTTTAGGTGGTTGAGTTGGTGCTAAGTTATCTAGGGGGTTGGTTCATCCTTGCAAGTTGGTGCTGGTTAAAGCCTAGTTGATTTGGTGCTCCATGTGAAGTGGGTGATTCACTAAAATTGGTGTTTGTATTATAGGACTATAGTACATGTGAATCATCATTGTTTTTTCTTCCCCTTGATGTTTTCCCACATATATACTATATTCATGTGTTTCATGCTCTTATGGATTGGTTTTTGTGCTTTCTATGACGTACATGCTTGTTTAAATGATCTATGATTGCTTAAGTAAGATTGTTAAAGAATTTTTTTAAATACTAATTCACCCCCCCCCCCTCTCTATAATTTTTATTCCAATAATTTCTATCAAATTTTGGTCCTTTGTGATAGGTATAATAACTTGAAGGTGATCTTAAAAAGCACAAGATGTCTTTTGATCAATAGGGAGAAGACAACATGTATGATGAAGAAGTATACTATGATAATGCATAAGGAGAAGCTGAAGTAGACCTTGACATTGAGCTCATAACATCCCTTGATTATTTGAAGCACCAAAATAAGACTATCATTGTTCTAAATAGTCAGTTAGAAAAATGTCAACATAAGGTTCAAGGTAAAGGAATTTGAGTATGACTAGTTGAAGGTTGAGCATGTGAAACTAATAGACAAAATGAGCAAATTTGAGAGACAACATGAAAATTTAGAACAAGTCAAGAATATCAACATGAAAAAACCAATTAGGTAGCCTATTGAAATGAAGTATAAATCATCTTATAACTATGGTAAGTATAGGAATGCTATTTTCTACATCTATCACAATACATAACACATTGTAATATTCTACTTTAATAAAGTTGGAAGGCCTACAAGATTCAAAAAGACATATGAAACTCCTAGAATACACAAACATGATCGAACATTGGTATGAAATCCAAAGCAAGTTAGGATGGATCATATTGAGTTGAAAAGGCAAGATATACTATTTTCCAAGGAGGAACAAAAGACTAAATAGGATTCTATGTTAGCTCAGACTACCTTTCACATTCAAGATGAAGGCATGAAATGGTATATAGGTAGTGGATAATCAAGCCACATAATAGGATAGATAAATAATTTCATCTCAATAAATAAGAATGTTATAGGAACATTAAGGTTTGGAGATAACACAACTACCAATATAGTTAGCAAGGGTGTCTTGAGTTTGGATAATGGAAATATCAAGACCCAAAATGTGTTTTATGTGAAATATTTGAAACATAACCTTCTCAATATAAGTCAAATGTGCAATCTAGGACAAACACTACCTTTTATGATAAAGGGTGTGAGATAAGGAGATTCAAATCAGGAAGGCTAATTGCCAATGCCAAGAGGACTAAAACCAACATATGTGTATTGAATGAGATCAATAAGAAGATATGTTTCATGAGAAAGATAGATAAAATTTGGGTATGGAACAAAAGGCCAAGTCATTGAAACTTTGACAATCTAGTTAGAATTGGCACTAATACAATCAAACCTATAAACATACTTTGCAAGGCATGTCAGCATGGTAAGCATACTAGAAGAAGGTTCAAGTCCAAGGACTCCTCTACCACAAAAACCTTGGAGTTAATCCACACTAATATTTATGGGACTAAAATAACTCAAATCATTTAGGGAGATAGATAATTTATGTTATTCATTGATGATTACACAATAATGACTTGGGTTGCATTCTTGAAATAGAAATCATAATATTTTGACAAGTTCAAGGAATTCAAGGCCCTTGTTGAGAATGAGAAGAATGGAAATATTAAGTGCCTAAGATATAATAGAGGAGAAGATTTGTATTCTAGTGAGTTTAATGACTTATGTGAGGTTCATGGAATAAGGAGACAATTATTAGTAGCTAGTACACCTTAGCAAAATGGGGTAGTGGAAAGGAAGAATAGGACAATTCAAGACATGGATAGAACTATGTTTAATGAGTTTATATTATCTGATGGATATTAAAAAGAGTCATTAAGAATTATTGTCTACATTTTGAATAGAGGATAGATAAGGAGTAATGACAACAAGACTTCTTATGAACTATGGAAGGACAAACCTACAAATTTAGGACACTTTAAAGTGTTTGGGAGAAAATGTTTCATCCAAAAAGATGATGAAGACTTGGGTAAGTTTTATTTCATATCTGATGAAGTCATATTCTTAGGATACTCATCAATCAACTCAACCTATATATGTTATAACAAGAGACTACAAAAGATAGTGGAAAGTACCAATGTGAATATTGATGAGACAAGGAGATCTCACTCATAGTCAAAGAATACTTTAGATAATCTAGCCTTCAAGGTTGATGAGGAAGAATAATAAGTTGAAGAGAGATAGGAATCAAAAATACCTTTCAGATAGATTCAAAAAGATCATCCTAAATCTTAGATGAATAGCAACAAGAATGTAGGTATGCAAATAAGGAAAAGACTGGTAAGTAATCTAAATCAAGAGAACATTTCTCTATTATCCAAGATTAAACATAAGAGTCTTATAGAAGCAAGAAAAAAAAAATTATGGATAGGTGTTATGAATGATGAGTTAGATCAAATAAATAATAATGAGAGTTGGGAACTAGTTCTTAGGCCTAAAGATAAAAATGTCATTGGCACAAAATGGGTGTTTAGAAATAAGTTGAATGAAGATGGATAAATCTCTAGGAATAAGGCTAGATTGGTATGAAAGGGATATGCACAAGTTAAAGGGGTATAATTTGAAGAGACATCTACACTAGTATCAATATTTGAGGCCATCATATTATTTATATATTATGCAAGATTCAAAGGATTCAAGATATACCAGATGGATGTTAAATCTACCTTTTTAAATGGGAATCTAGAAGTGTATACTGATCAACTTGAAGGGTTATCACTATCAGATGATAAATACTATGTTTGTACACTAAAAAAGGCTTTCTATAGTATAAATCAAGCTCATAGAGCTTGGTATGCTAGGTTGGACAAGTATCAATTAGATCAAAGATTCAAAAGAGGAGTTATAGATAGTAATCTATACATCAAGACAAAAGATGACCATTAGCTAATAGTAGTTGTCTATGTGGATGACATCATATTTGGTGGAAATAATAATAACATGACAAAGGCCTTTGTAGAGGTGATGAATAAATAATTTGAGATGTCTATGTTATGAGAACTATCATTTTTTCTTGGGATATAAATCACTCAATGTAAAAAGGTATATTCATCTCACAAGCCAAATACATAAGAGAGATGTTAAAGAAGTTTGAGATGGAAGATTTCAAGGTAGTTATTACACCCATGATCATAAGATGTAAGCTAAGATAGAAAGATGAGTCTTAAAATGTCAATCAGATGGCATATAGGTCAATAATTATAAGTTTGTTATATACCATTGCATCTAGACCTGACATCATGTAAGCAGTAAGGCTTGTGGGAAGGTTTCTGGCAGATCCAAAAGAGAATCATCTGCAAGTAGTCAAAAGGATACTCATGTATATCAAGGGGACTATGGAGTACGTATTGTGGTATCCAAGAATCAAGGAGTTCAATTTAAAACCCTATATAGATGTAAATTGGGCAAGAAGTATAGATGATAGGAACAATACCAATGGAAGGGACTTCTTGTTAGGTAGGTGCCTAGTCTCATAGATAAGTAAGAAGCAACCATCAATAACATTATCCACTCATGAAGCAAAGTAAATTATAGTAGATTCATGTTTTACTCATGTCCTATGGATGAGATAGAGCCTAAAATACTACAAGGTGGAGTATGATAGTCCTAGCCCTATCTATTATGACAATCCAAGTGGTATAAGCATCTCAATGAAACCTATGATGCACTCAAGGACCAAACATATTCCCATGAAGTATAATTTTATAAGAGAGTAGGTAAATGAAAAAAAATTAAAACTTAAATATCTTTCTACATAGGATCATATTACAGAAATCTTGACCAAATTACTTCCAAAGCTAATTTTTGAACACCTAAGATAGGAATTGGGTGTAATTCCTACCCTTATCAATCATTAAAAAAATCAAGTATTGAGCAGGAGATAATCATGCTCATTAACTCCAATAATAGCTAGGAGAATGATCTAAAAAGAGAGGATAGTTTAGAATGAGGGAGAAGTGACCTAATTGAGATAAGTTTCCTAATATTGTGTGTCATCTAGTGTCTTTGAGAGGTAGTA
The DNA here is from genome assembly GCA_037957365.1 of Torreya grandis. Lineage (NCBI taxonomy): Eukaryota > Viridiplantae > Streptophyta > Pinopsida > Cupressales > Taxaceae > Torreya > Torreya grandis. The sequence continues at coordinate 4,605,264 of JARHVA010000235.1, read as the reverse complement.
TTAGCTCAGGGGGAGAAAGTATTATTCTATTAGTTATAGGTAACCATTTTTAATTAATATAAAAGGGGGAGAAATATTATAAAGGGTGAGAAAATGAAATAGATAGATCTAGGAGATGATTACCATCAAGAGTGGTTTCCATGGTTTTCTAAGTGTGTTTGGAATCAATGACAAAGGGGGAGATTGTTGAACATTGGCATTGATTGTTGAGTTTTGTCATTGATGTTATCATTTATGTTAAAGGTTCTTATGAAGGTGAATATTGAAGTAAGATTTAAGGTATGTGTATGATGATTTATTAATCATGGTGAATGAGTTTGATGTCAAGTAGTTTTTTTTAAGGTAATATAATGTCTCTCTACTGAGAAAAAAATTGAAGGCTTGAGAAGTCATCAATAGTTTTGGCAACACCTTTTCATCAATAGTTTTAAAGACTCAACATAGAAAACAATGAGATACAAAGATCCTTAGTCAATATCTAAAAATATACATAATTATCTCTGAAGATACTCCATCAAGATATGAATATCCCTAGTCAAGCTTTGAAAATATATGTAAGCAACTGTGAATATTATCCATCAAAGATATGAAGATGTTTTGTTGAAGATCCAAATAAGTGTGATTGTATAAGGTTGTTTGAATCATACATAAGAGGCATTTGATTACTCAAGAGAATTTCAAGGTGAATCATATAGGGGTAAGGCATTGGAGTGTTTAAGTATGATATAAAATTTCATGGCATGTACATGACGTGCTAAGAGCTTGGACAATGGCTAAAAGGTCATTTTCAAGGTCTAATGTGACTTGCATGTCAAGGCCTGGAGAGAAAAGAGAGAAATGGTGTCCAAATGGGGTATAAAGATTAGTTTAAAAGGCATGGGTGAGTAGGTGATAATTTTTAAAGGTGATTCAATTTGTTTTAATCATGTTCATGAATTTTTGGTCATGGTTTTCAAGAAAAGGCTTGAAAAAGTGTTTTAAAGTCTCTCAAGTGCATAGTATGAAGAGTTATTCACCCAAGAATGTGCTTCAAGTGTTTTTTGGCATGTGAAACATATTCATGAATACCTAATATATTCATTTTAAATGGGTATGGGTACTATCTCAAAGTTTTAAGCATTGGTTTTTGGAATAAGGGGCTAAGATTTATGATTGATCGTTAAGACTGTAAGATGGTTTAAACCCTCAAAGAACCCTAATAGTGATCCAATGTGAAATAAATTGTTATAAAGTGATAAAAAATTGTGTTTATGGATATTTTATTTATTATATCATGAATTAAACTCTCTCAATCATCTCCAAGTGTGATTTGTTTATTAAGAGAGTGAGTGGACCCTATAGGAAGGGCCATGTTTCTCACATATTTATTGTAGTAGACAAAGTTGACCCAGTCAAAGTTTATAATTATGTAAAGGTTTAAGCTTGATAATTTTATATTATGTTCATGGTGGTTTATTACTATGTTATATCCCTTAGGTTTTCTAAACCAATCATACAATTTGACCAGTTGCTAATAGACCTAATGGTGTAGATAGTGAGAAAACTAGGCAGAAGTGAGAAGTTAATTTAGAATGTGTTATCAAGGATTAGTGACGAATCCAAGTGAATGGAAAAGTTTTTAAATATATATAATAAATTTTCATAATATATTTATTTTTTTAGGTTAATTGATATGATGAAAATGTTGCTCATAAGTTGACTTGTCTAGTAGAAATGAAATAGTGAAGGTGCAAGGGTATGAGATTGGTCTACAAGACCAATATTTATATTTTATAATATTATATTTATATATAATAATGGTATAATTATATAATAATATCATTAAAAATTATCATGATTATCTATAAATTTTCATACATGTGTTTTAAGTCAAAATCACCATGATTAGTCTTCAACGCAAACTGGTAACTCTTAGCAAGCAAGTAGAAACAATGAGTTTGAGACTCCATGCCATGAGTTCATAAAAATAATAAACATTATGTTGTTGTTTTTAAATTAAATTATATATTAATTATTTTTATAATATTTTAATTTAGTATAAGAGGTTGGAACATTGAATCCAAAATGGCTTGTTTGATTTGGTAAGGTCTATGAGAGAGAAGGTCAACAGATTGGTCTACAAGACAAATAGTTACCATTATTTATTATAATAATTTTGATTTTTTTTTCTATCTAAGCATGTTTTAAGATCAATTTTATTCATTTTAATACCTTAATTTTGTTCCCATAAGTGTCAAAATTTTAAGGTTCCATGATTGCATTTTGGGACTAGTTGGCAGTTCTGAGTAAGCTACATGCAGAGAAGGGTTTGAACACTTTTTCCATGTGTAATGAAGTATAAATAAATTTTTTAAGTTATTAAGGTAATTTATATTCTATATGTATTATTTTTTTCCATGTTTTTTTAAAAATTATGCTTATGCTTCATTTATTGAAGATAGACTTTCAAGGTATACACATGCCTTATATGAATAGTACTAATAGTGTGCTCCAAGTAGTAATTTGAAATAAAAAATGATATGAAGCCTAGATAATATTATAATGGGTTTATTATAGTGAAATATTATTTTTTCCTTCCATGTGAGGTGTTTTAATATGCTCCAATAATATCAAAGGGTAACATGTGCTAAAGTAGGCCTAATGAAATTAGGTCTCCATGAGACCTAAAGGAGAGATAAGGCCTAATTGAAGTAAGTTAGACCTAATTGAAATCAAATATTTTTTTTATAAATTTTAATTATATTTATTAATATCCATTCCACTTCTTACCTAATAAGATAATTTTTTTGGCTAACTGAGAAGAATATGATCAAGTGACTTATATAAATACTAGGCAATTTTAGGCCTATTTTAAGGAGGAGAAAGGATGAAGATTATAGAAAAAGAATATAACACTTGGTAATCATAATAAGGTATTATATAAATTAAAATTAGTATATAGTATCAGTTATTAATATTTTAAAAAGGCTTTTCATATGAGGATCAAGGTCATATGACATAATCAAGTCAAGAAGAGGGCTAGTTGAGTGAAGAAGGCTAGAGGGTAGTTTGAGAGGGATAGAAGTGTGTGAAGAGTTGAAGAAGAAGATCATCATAAATTTTCTTATAAATAAGGTATTATAAAAATTATCAAACATTTTAGTTGTCTTATTTTGTGTTTATTCATTTAGGGGGTTGGTGCCTCCTTGCAAGTTGGTGCTTGTTAAAGCCTAGCTGAGTTGGTGCTTAGCTAGTTGGGGTTGGTGCTCCATGTGAAGTGGGTGCTTCAACAAAATTGGTATTTTTATTATAGTAATATATTACATTTTAATCATAAGTTTTTTTTTATTCCCCTTGAGTTTTTTCCATATTTCATGCTATTGTGGATTGGTTCCTATGCTTATTAAAATGTACATGATTATTTATATGATCTATGATTACTTAAGTAAGATTGTTAAAGAAAGTTTTTGAAGAATGATTACACCCCCCAATATCAATAATTTTGGTTCCAAAATTATGAGCATGAAATGAATTTGAATAAGGTGTATAATCATCAAGGAGTTTTTCAAGGTCAATTATCAATCTTTAAATGCTTGAGAAGCCTATTGATGACACTGGTCATTGCATGAAGAGACGTTGTGAGAAGGTATGAGCTTGGTGGCCTATTTATATTGATTCACATAGGCATAAGAGTATATATGAGTTTTTTAATCAAGTATATGAGGCATTAGATAAATCATAATAATATTAAATTAAGCTTATGAGGGTAGGACCTACAAACCTAGCATGCAACTAGACTAGTTCTAGACCTGCTTGACCTAATGAGGTATCATGAGGTATTGGAAAGGCATATGAAGAATTAATAGTAAGGTTTAATCATGGTAAGATGTTTTTTGACATGTATTCAAGGTATTTATATCTTGGACAATGGATAGAAGGTCAATTTTAAGGCCTAAAAAGCAATGTGAGAGGGCATGGCCAAATGAGGTACGCATTTCAAATTTCAAGATAAGAATGAGAATTTGAGAGTTTTCAATGGTTTAATAGGTTTTCCCACATTTTTTTACTGATTATGAGATAAAATTTTACAATAAAAGGCATGAAAAATTATTTTGAGGTTTCTCAAGTGCATAGAATGAAGGATTTTCATCTTGAGAAAGACTTTCAAGTGTTCATTGACATGTGTGACTATAGACACTAGAAATATATAAAATATGATTATAAATGTCAAAAATACCCCTAGAACACCTAGGACCCCCTTGGGACTAATTTCATCCTTTGATCACTAATCAATCCCAACCACAGTTAGTTTACGCAACTAGCTTAACCTAGCCTTTACCCACCTTTTTACATTCAGCCTCAACTATCAATGGTCATGATGATCATTGATGGTCACATTGACTACTGATGGTCAAGGTGTACCTCCTTAACCAGAATCATGCAAACCACCTACTTTTATTTTCTAAATATAAGTTGTCTAAATCTTATTGTGAGCCTTTATATGGACAATTTATAATTAGATAGCCTAATTGAACCTTGACTTCCACCTCTTGATTTTGCCTATAATAAGAGAGGGGATGGGATGTGAAATCCATCTACAATTATTATCAAGAGATTATGTATCTAGGATTTTATTTTCTAGGTCAATCAACATCATCAACAACCCAACAATTATATCAGAGAGCCAACTTGCCACCATCTCCCCATCAAGTTCTTAGGTACCATTACTCTATTAGAACCAAGCTATATTCCACCAACACATCAACTACCTCAACCATCACCCAATAAACTTATGGTAAGATAAGTACTTGTTTCTTAGTATATCTACTTTATTTCCATTTCATAAAAAACTTAGGTCTTACCCACCTCTTAAAATCCATCTTCTAGATCTCATCAATCAACCTCTTTACCAACCCAGATCTTCATAAAGTAATCATTAATGGTTGACTCAACCATCAATGGTCTATCCAATCACCAATGGCCACCTTGACTACTGAAAGTCACTATGACCACCGATGGTCACCTTAATCGTTGATGGTCATCACAATTATTGATGATCATTATGGGAGTGAAAACCAACAAGTTAGTTTCACCTACCTACACCCAACCAAACCTAAATTTGTGTGTTTCTACTTTTTCATATCCCCCTTCTAATTTTATAGAGTAGGCCCCAAACCTCTAGCTCTAGTATTAATTATCTTAGCATTATCTTTATCATTTCTAGTCTATTTTTCTTAGAAATCAATCTTGTGTTTAGTTTCAAGACTTCTCGATTATTGATGCAAGTAATTTCCTTTCTATTTTTTAAACTTAATTGTTAAAAATGTGTGGATTTATATCCCCTAAGGAAACTCTCACTTTTAGGATCTATCTATCGCTAGGTAATCCACTCAACTATTTGTCTAACAAATAAATTTTCTTTAGTTATTTATTATACGTAGGACTTATTACCAATCCAAAGAGAAGTTATTCATAGTCTTTTGATTCATATGTGTGCAAAAATAAATAGGTTTTTCAACCATACCCGTATCGAGTTTCTTTTCTCTCTTTCTTTAGAACTTAAGCAAAAACATTCTGTGAAACATGTTAGCATGCCCAGTGGGACCCTTGAGTCTTCACTTACATTTTCTTTACATTTTATATTCTCTCCTCTCTATCTGTGCTCATAAATTAAATTAAAATTTATTTTGGGTTTAAAATAAACTAAATCCATTGCTTGCCTTTAATATTAGTTCACTTTGAATTAAAGCATAATAATCTTATCATAGCACTACTTTTGTTGCACACACTATCTGAACCACTTCCATCAATTAAACACCAAAAAAATTTGAGACAAAGCTTGATTGGTAATTCATCACCTAATGGTCACTTTACCCTTTCTCAACAATCCTACTTGGAGGTAATTTTCAAGCGGAGAACCCACTCAACTCTCTAGTTGAGTATAAACTCTATAATTTAGTATATACTAGCAAAACACCTAACACCCTTATTTTTATGGTGTGTGAAGTGAGGGGATAGGACCCAATACTAAGCCATTTATCAAATTATAATATACATTCTTTTTTAGAGCCTTGAACACAACCTAAAACCATCCTTATATTTGTCTTCTAGTACCTATTCTACAATCCATTTTTAGTCACATACTTCTTCAAAACTAAGGCATAAGCCAAAAGCAAGTTTAAAACTAACTTCTAGGCTTAACATACTTTATAGTGTGTGTCTTGATTGCCTTGATCATTTTATTTTCTTATTTATATTTAAGTGGTGAGTTTTTTTTCTTCCCCATTTTTCTTGTATGGTTCTCACTTGCTATCAGGGAAGAGACCTAGCAGAGTAGAACCTGTTACTCAACCAATCAACCTCTTCTACCTCCTCATCTATGGATTACATCTCTAAATTAAAGGACTCACCCCATACTTTTGGAATCCCTAATTTTCCTTAGGTATTTCCCTAAGGAGACATGAACTTTACCACTTTCTTAGACAACAACTTGATTGCTCTTTAACACTATCTTAACACTTCCCCTCACCATGCCCCAGTTTCAATTCCACCCTTGGATCCTTCTTATGGCATGTGATCCCACCTTATAGGGGATGTTTCTATTATTGTGGTCACCACCCAACCTTTGACTACCTAGACATCTTCATATACTAACCCCTTTTACACCATACATGAAAACCAACCAATCTAACAAACTGATACGCTTACACCTTCTACCCCTATCAATGATTCCTCCACTTTTAGAACAATCCAACCATTAACCCATTATATTTTCTTATTATTGGAACACCTATCAATAACACTACCAACCTTACCTCTATTAAACCTAAAACATTGGTTAATACCCCTTTACCAAAATTGGTAGTATCTATACCTCTACTTCACCATCCATTAATATGAAGGTCATTACCTCATCTCTTGTCACCAACCCAACTACCTTTCATACCCAACCCATATGAATCCCTCAATAGGTATTTATCAAACCCAACCTAGGATACATCCCTAACCCACAAGGGTATGTACCCACTACCCAACCTCTAGCATATACATAACCTTACATACCACCTACCCAACCTGTAGCATCCACATTTCAATATGTGGCATACCCTCAACCACCAACCAATTACTAGTATGTCACCTAACCTCAATTGTAGTATGTGCCTTATAACCCTTTAGGTACACCACCTCAAATTGACCTAATGAAGATACTCATGGATAAGATGAAAAACCTTAATTAATCTATTTTAGGGGTTCATAACATCCTATCCTATGATTGAATTTGTAACAAACCTATTGATCCTTCTATCCCCATCAAACCTTATCCTCCTCAGTGAGAACTTTCAAAATTTAAAAAATTTCAAAACAAGGAAGACCCTTAGTAGCACATTAGGGAATTTAGGCATGTATGTTACATGATTTATTTTGATGATGCCCTTCTCCTTCATACCTTCCCCATGTCTTTATTCAGTCTAGCACTTGATTGATATAGTGCCATCACCAAGAATTCAATCTTTTTTTTACCCAACTAGGTTAGGTTTTCTTGGATCACTCTTCCATTAACATTTTCAAGAAGGTATCTATCACTGACCTCTATTCTTTTCCTTACCTCAACCTAAAATTATATAGATGTTTACTCGAGGTTGTGCCAAACATATTTCTTCTACACTGCGTGTCCAAAGATTTAGAACTTTTGTTGAAGATTTTACCATGACACATAAGCTAGAGGATTGAGCCATAAACGAAGGTAAATTAAAGTTACAAAACAAGAACTCTAGCTTCAAGAAAAATGAAACATCTTCCTCTAAACCAGGAAACCAAGACAATACTAGAACTAAGAGCAAGGGAAATGCTAATGTAGTTATCCTTAGAACCACCCCTCCACCTAATGTCAATCATCAAAATTCTCGCAATCCCTGTAACTAAAGTGCAAGGAACTCAAACCAAATCAACTAAAAAAAAATCACTCCACTTAGAGAATCTTATGCCTCAGTTCTGTAGAAGCTATTAAAATCATGTACACTAGGAATTTTACTCAAGAGAGGTGGTTAGTATTATGTTAGTTCAAAAATGAAAACAAAATGAAAGAATTAAACTAACTAGCATAACATCTCTAGGCTTAGTTTGTAGAGGGATCTTAGTGATGAAAAACCATTTGACAACACAACTAGAAATGAAAATAAATAAAAATTATGAACACAAAACAAAAAAAATCTTACCAATCCTTGATTGCTCCAAAAGGCTCCTTCCTTAGCTTGCTCAGCTTGTGCTTCAAGAGATCTTATTCAATGGAGTGTGGCTACCTTCATCTCTTATAAGCACCTTTGGCTTTGGCTTGGATTGGCTCAATAGTTTGGAATTATAACACTAATTTTGATCTATTTTGGAATTATTTATGCATTATAACCTTGCATTATCTAAGCTTAAAATTTAATAGGCAAGGCCTCCTATTTATAGATTGTGCAAAATGGTCATAATGAACTTAAACCATCCATTTCAAGATGAAGATGTATGGATAAGAATCCATTCAATTTTTGAGGAAAAAATCAATAAATACCTTCATAAATATTTGGGATAGATAGGCAATAAAGAGGAATAGAGGGTCTTAATGAGGCATGGGGTGGTTTAATCCTGATATTTTATGCATTTATGGCTTATGGATACCACCCTATAGAAATGATGTCACTTGATGATGCAGATATTCAATATTCATTTCTAAAAATAAATATTCAAAAAGATCCATAAAATTCTCAATTAGGCTTATGATTTCAATTAATTAGCTTTTAAACATGATTAAGCAATTTTGATGCAAATTTTGGCCCTTGGTGCACAAATTAATCAAATTAGTCAAAATGTCTTGTTATTGGCTCAAAATTTGACTAGACTGGAATTAGAAGTCAATGTTAGATGTGTTATAGCCATATTCCCATTTAGGATGATTCCAAAAAAAAATAACAAAGGCACATGTCTCATGTAAAAAATTTGGTAGAAAAGAGAAATCCAAAAAACCCAAGTGCAAAAATATCATTTTGATTCAAAATGATTTGATCAAAGTTAGTTTCTTCATAAATTATATTACCCCATTTAGTGACACTCTAGCCAAAATTAGCACTTTAATATAATAGGTTCACATCATTTAGTGTGTTTTAGTGTTTTTAGGCTAAATTGTGCATTTTGGTATAAATTAGTCAAAAGCTTGGTTGGAGGTTATTGGTGGCTAGTTTTAGGTGTCTATAGTTTGACCCTATTTGGGAAGATTTTGTAAACTATAGGCATATGAATGTCTTCTCAAATAATTAGAAAGGGCATGCATGCCATAAAGAAGATGGTGATTGAATAAAAAGATCTAAATGGTGTTTGGGAAGCCTAGGATGATACCCCCTCGAGGGAGTGGTCGTCACATATGTGGATGGACGGTCCCTCAAAAATAATCAAAAATAAAGGTGGAATTAAACCATTATTGAGATTAATAAAAATTATAAAATTATTTCATTCATTAATTTAAAAGGTACTAATTTACCTAAAGGTGGTTATAATTAGGGATAAAAGTTGAAAGAATGATTTGCCCATAGGTAGTTATAATCATTAAGATGACCTGAATTGGATAAAGATTATGTTTTATATGGTTGTTCCCTAATTAGGTTATATTAACAAGCATAACACAAGGATATAACCTAAGATATAGATTAAATATGAGTAGTCCAAACATTGATGTAATGATTTAATGACTAAAGAAGCCAGAAATAACCAAACATACAAAGATGCATAAAGTGATGAAAGAAATGGATAGAAAAATAATATTTGATCATTGGAAAAGATTTAGTGGTACTTTATAATGAGGATATGATCATAATTTTTATAATTTATACAACTATAATGGTTAATGGATTAATTTGATCAAGATGGGTAGAAGGATTTGCCAAGGTGCCAAGGAGAAACTTCTATGGCTCCATTGATTGTAGACCTTATTGAAGCTAATGTTTGTTGTAGCATCTGAAGGTAGGAATAATGATATAAAACCATGAATTATATCCTAAAATATTCATAATGAATAACTCTCAATCTAATAAACACTCAAAAATAATGACCATGCCCTAGTAGGTGGATCAAGGATAACTGACTAGGCTTAGACAGGACAAATGTTTTTGGATTTTGAAATATTTGAATTTTTTTAGAATTTTGACATATCTTAAATCATTATAGAATGAAAATATACATATTCACTAAATTTTGAGAGCATTGGCTTAGTTTTCTCACAAAATAGCAAGATCATTTGTCTTAGATTGCTCTCAAAATGACAAGAGCATTTGGCTTAGATTGATCATAAAATGGTGAGAGCACATGGAAATGGGATAGAGGTGACCAAAAAATGAATCAAACATGACCCAAATAATCTTTAAATGACCTCAATTCACAATAATTCCATCCACAAAAAAGGTGAGGAAAAACAAACTAGGTCCCAATAAGTTCTCAAATCTAGCAAATGTCTAGTCAAATAAAATAGTAATGGCAAGGTGATGCGACAATGCATGATAAACAAATATTTCCCCTAGTTTACCTATAAGAAGTTATAAGTAGGATATAATGGATTAGATCAATGAGATTAATTTTCCCATAGGTGGTTATAATTATTAGCAAGACTGGAGAGACACTGATTTGCCCATAGGCAATTATAATCAGGCTCACATAAACAAAGTTGATATAAAATGGAAAATAAAATATATCTTGCTAGATCAACTATCACAGTACTTTCATAGACTATCATTTTAAACACAAATTTTATTGACTATTGAAACTGGATCAGAATCCCCTCATAAAAAGTGTAGGAAGAACCAAAGTAACCAAGATCAAAATAGGATTGGATAGGATGACTAAAAATAGGCTTTGGTTTAGATAGGAATGATATGGTAAAATGGAATGGTTTTGATCTATGATAATGATGGGTTTTTATAGATTGGATAAAATGGTAAGAGGGTTGTCCCCAAGTAATAAGGTGATTGGCAGGATATGCGACAATGGAAAAAAGATATGTAACAATGGCAATGTCATGGCAAATGAAATGGTATGGTACATGATTTTCCCCTGAAATATGGTTGTTGTTTGTTTGATGTATTTGGACTAGGTATGGTAGATGGCATATGATTCTATTATCCTTGTTGATGTGGAAATGCACATCCTAATCAACAAATAATACAAATATAATAATCAATCATGTTAATTGCTACCCCACACCTCATCTTAATAACTACTCTATCAAGAACTGCCTATAGATTTGGATGTAAATGATGTTTTTTGATATTCATTAGTCAATGATTTTTATTATTTCAAGCATCAAGACAAGGTATATTTGTAACCTTTGCAAAGGAAAGTATAGCCATGGATGGTAAATAAGGACAAATAATAGATGGTAGGTTTAATTATGAAATGGAATGGTAGATGATAATGGAATGTGTAATGGTTAGGAAACAAATAAAGATTGGGACTTTTAGTGACACATAATGTTGTTGATGCTAGATTTGGCATAGCTTTAGATGTGGAAAGGCCAAAAATTTATGAATATTCTCTCGAAAAAAACCCTAATTTTTTATATTATTTAGGCTTGAGAGTAGCTACCATCTGATTAGGCCATAGATATAAATCTATTTTGATTTGATCTTTGATTTTGTCTTCATCACGAAGTGAAGGAATTTTGTGCTCAGCTATTGGTGCCTCAAAGAGGTTTTCACCAATGAAGTTATCTTGATTATCTCATATCATATCTGAGAAGGTTTCACTAAGGAATGTTAACATTTGACTTTAATTATACTTTATCACCTCCAAAAAGGTTTCACTAGAAGATGATGAGTTTGAACTTTGATTGTCCCCTAACACCTTTAAAAAGGTTTCACTAGGAGAGTGTTCTACTACATTATTTTGGTCTTGATCTCCTTGATCTTTAATTTCTATCACCATGGATGTAGTTTAAAATAGTGTGATTCTATTGATCCCAATCGACACTTGTGAGAGGTTGAATGTCAATAATATGGCTATCTTGGTTGGCGGTAATGGTATGTGGAATGGTAATGAAATGAGAAGAGGATGCACAACCCTCATAAAAGATACTAAGATAACTTGTGTTAATGCTGAAGTAATCATCCTAAAAAACCATATAAAGATCATAAATTTATTCAAATTGATCTATGAGGCATGCATAACCAATGTTGTAATAGTCATAAACATATTCTATATCTAAATTTGATTTTGACATAATAGACTATGAATCCAATGTTGAGACTAATGTTGATTCTGATTCTGATGCTAAATCCAATGTCAATTCAAGAATATAACTTGACTCTAACTCTAATTTTTCATCTAATGAATACTCTATTATAATGATGTCTTTTTGAATTTTTTATTTTGGACAAGTAATGGCCTATGATGGCATGGTGGGTTCTATAGAGACTAGTTTGTCAAAGTGAGACTCCACAGTAGTGGGAAATAAGTCAAGAGATAACTCCTCAAATACTAGCTTGTCAAAGGGAGGCCCTTGAAATACAAGCATATGGTCAAGGTAATGATTTGGCCAAAGGTAGTTATAATCATTAAGAATTGGCTCAAAAAATACTGGTTCATTAGAGTGAGACTTCTTGATAATAGGTATAGGATTAAAAGATGATTCATCATAGGTTAACTTATCATAAGTGGTTGATTCAATAAAAAAAATCTCGAATTGGTTGGTTTTTTTGGCCTTAGTTTCAAATGAGTTGGAAAATACTAGTTTTGAACACAACTTGGCTTTTAAATGATTGGTTCATTTGAGGTTCTGATTGGATTGGTTTGGGTACCAATTGGCTCTATTGGGATTTGGATTGGATAATGATAGGGCATTGTGGAGCTTGATTCTTTACATGAGCCAAAGGATGAAGTATTGAAATGGTGAATAATAGGGAGGTGTGGAGCTTGATTTCATGCACAATCTAAAGGATGATGTCCTGAAAGGATAAGTTTGGGGAATTATAGAGCTTGGTATCTCATAAAAGCTAAAGCATCTAAATATTCCTCATAAACCATATCATCCCAATCTTGAGTTGGATCATAAGCTAGTTATTGATTGTGTTCCATGTAGTGATTATCATAATGAGGGTATGGATCTATATCCCAAATAACATTATCTATAGTTGTGTCTTCAACAAATTACTCCTCACAAACCTCTCCATACTAATTAAGGTATCAAGTTGGATCATAATTAGGAATTTAGTTATAGTCAATTTGTGTGGCCATTCTATCATAACTTGGATTGTACATGACTCCACCAGAAGTGTAGCTAGACATATCCACATAAATGATTAAAGATTTGAAGATAAAAAGGCTTAGAGTTTTGTAAAATCTAAAAAATTATGTCCAAAGGATAAAGGGTTCAAACATGATCTATCTTGGTCAAAAGTGGAGTTGTATCTCCAATGTGGTCTGAAAATGGATCTATATCTCCAAAATGGTGTGTTAAGATTTGGCATAAAATGGTCTAACATCAAATGTCATACACACGAAAGGTTAAATGTCTGAATAAAAATTGACATGTCAAAGTTCTAGGTCATAGTGTTCCAAACAAGATCTAAACTAGGAAAAGGGAAAAGAGTTGCTACGTCTTTTATCCAAACATGAAGTCAACAACTAGGATCAAACAGGCTGTGCTAGGACTTTTGGCCAAAAATCTCAAAAGCCAAGCTTGAAACAAAGGATTGATATGGATTTGATTTAGTCTAACAAGTTTGGAAATAAATTTTACATAGACTCGGCACATGGAATCAAACCTAAACATGATTAGCTGGTATAGGACACAAGACAAAAGGATTATGAAGAAAGACAATGTTCTCCCAAATAAATGCATAAGCAATGATGAGGATAGGCTTTGGAAATAAATAAATAATCAATAGTCTTCAAATTTGGGTAATCAATTAACTGAAGTTATGCAACCCAAAAGAGAAAGATCTATGTATCATCCCCATGAATTGAGGCATAAATAAAAATCATTCAAATTTTTAATCCAAATTTGATAATTTTAATTGAAAACTCAACATTTAAGACTAGGATTTGAACAAACAATCTAGACAAGATTGGATAGTATGACGATGGATAAATAAGGTCCAAATGGCATGTGTGACATGGTTTGAAACAAATAGTTTTTGGCATAATGGTAAATAAGTTATGAAACAAATTGAGTATCTTAATGGTGTTAGTATGCTCTAATGATGTGAGCCATGTTATGTTTCAAATACTCAAAGGAAAAATGGTTTGACATGTTTTGGGCAGCCTAATGATACCCTCCTCAACTCAAATGCCACACACACAAACAAGTTTGGCAAAAAAATTACAAGGCACAAGTGTGGTGTAAAACATACAACATAATGCCTTTTTAAATAAAATATTTATCTATAAACAAATTAGTTTTGACATGGTTCATAAATAAACAAACAATTTTTAATCTCAAAACATACCAAGTAATAAAGAAAAAGTGACAAAAATACATTAAGTATAATCACCCTAAATTCTAACAAGGGTATGGCAAAGTGGGGTTGACTAAAACTAATTGGTTTTTGATCATTATACATGGATAAATTCCACAATGAATTTCATGCCAAATGATAAAAAATAAGTGAAATTTAATTGGCTGTTTGCTTCACTTTGCTTATTGCAAAAAGGTCTTGCCTTTTTTTCAACTACTACATCTATCACTTGCTCAGTGTAGTGTGATGTCCAATGTGCAGTTACATCCCAATGCTTAATCCTAACACTAAAATATGGTTTAACCACTCAAACATCCAATCATAGTGGGGGTGATGAAGTTGATGTTGATAGATGAAACATTGAGTCAAACCTTCCCTATAGAACTTGTAGGATAATGAAGTCCCCCTCACAAGCCAAGATGCAATGAAATAAATGACTAAGTGAAAGAAATTTAAAGGTTGTGTCTAGGTCAATCAATCCATGTGGGTCCTTGAGGAGAGCCTTAACAACTTCTCTTTCACACCTTTAAATAAGGCATTTTATAATAAAGATGATGCTTTTGATCCCAAAATTTCCCTAAAGGAGATGGATGGGAGAGCATACACATAATATCTTTCTTTTTTCCAATCAAATTCTATTTAAGCAAATATTGAATACAAAATTTAAAAAATGTGTTAAATTTTAAACACAAAATGATAAGTATGGTGTTGTTCTTTTGACCCCTTGGTCTTAAGTTGTGAACTTTTAAAGACAATCACAAAACTTAACCAATAAAGCATCCTAAGGATTTTCTTTAAACACCAAAATGAAGGATTCTGAATTTATTTTAGACATTCAAATGAAGTGTGAAAATACTAATTTAGCTTGTTTTTTCCTTTTTTCAAGTAGATACTACAATAAAAAGGTTATCACTTTCCTTAGCTTTGAAGTTAATTTATCAAAAAAGACAAGCCACCTTGAAGGGTAAAAATTTGTCGACATGAAGGCAAAACCTCAAGAAAGTAAACACATTAGATTATAAATGTTTAAAAATATTTTCAAAATTTTGTGAAAAATATATGCAACTTGACAATGAAATGATATCAGATTATGAATATTTAGGATAAAACACATGGTTTTAAAAAAGTATCATAAATAAAGGAATCTATATGACCCCAACCCATGCATTTGAAAATGGCCTATTAGCTATCGGGTCTATATTTTTAAGAAAAACACAGTGACCGGTGATGGTTGTACTAACCAGTGATGATTATAATAACTTTTGATGGTTGAAATGATTGTTTCTAGTTTACTCAATCATCAGTAGTTCCTTTGATCGTCAGGAGTCTCTATGTAAACCTGTGAAGAAAAATATTTAGCCAAATTTAGTTAGAAAACTAAATTATAAGAGTTTTAATAATCCAAATGAAGATTTTGAAGTTGCATAATGATCTTAATTCTTGTGATGCATTTGGTCCCATCAGGCATGCCATTATTTATACTAGTAAATTGACTTAAGAGATGTGGTTAGTATTGCATTAGTTCCAAAATGAAAAAAAAAATGAAAGAAACACACTAACTAGCATAACATCTCTAGGCCTAGTCACTAGGGTGAGCTTAGTGAGGAAGAACATTTTGAAAACACTACTAGAAATGGAAAGAAATGAAAAATATGAACACAAAACACAAATTTCTTAACAAATCCTTGATTTCTCCAAAAGGCTCCTTTGGATTATGCAACGTGTGCTTTAAGAGATCTTCTTCAATGGAGTGTGGCTACCTTCATATCCTCTTGGCACCTTTCGTTTTGGATTGGCTTAGCTCAACAATTTGGCATTATAACACTAATTGTGATCACTTTTGGAATTATTTATACATTATAGCTTTGCATTATCCAAGCTTAAAATTCAATAGGCAAGGCCTCCTATTTATAAATTTTTCAAGTGATCAGAATGAACCTGAACCATCCATCTCAAAATGAAGATGTGTGGATAAGAATACATTCAATTTTTGAGGCAAAAATAAATAAATGACATCATAAATATTTTGGATAAAGAGGTAATAAAGAGGAATAGAGGGTCTTAATGAGGCATGGGGTGGCTTAATCTTGATATTTTATGCATTTATGGCTTGTGGATGCCACCCCATAGAAATGATGTCATTTGATGATGCAGATATTCAATATTCATTTCCAAAAAGAAATATTCAAAAATCTCCATGGAATTCTCAATTAGGCTCATGATTTGAATTAATTAGATTTTAAACATGATTAGGCAATTTTAATGCAAATTTTGGCCCTTGGTGCACAAATTAATCAAATTGGTCAAAATGTCTTGTTATTGGTTCAAAATTTGATTGGATTGGAATTGGAAGTTGATGTTAGATGTGTTGAAACTATATTCCCATTTAGGATGTTTCCAACATAAAATAACAAAGGCACATGTCTCATGTAAGAAATTTGGTAAAAAAGAGCAATCCAAAGCACCTAGGTGTGAAAATGCCATTTTGACTCAAAATGAATTGATCAAAGTTATATACTTCATAAATTGTATTGCCCCATTTAGTGACACTCCAGCCAAAATCGACACTTGAATATAACAAGTTCATATTATTTAGAATGTTTTAGTATTTTTAGGCCAAATTGTGCATTTTGGTACAAATTGGTTAAAAGCTTGGTTGGAGGTTATCAGTGGCCAGTTTTAAGTGTCCACAAAGCTAACATCATAAAACTTCCTCCCATCAAACCTCCTCAATAGTTTGATTCTTTTTATCCCATACCAACTTAGTATAATGAGAATGACCTCTATGCTTACCTTCAGTTAATTGGACATGATGTCAGCTGATGTAAAACCTTCAATAACATTGTTCAAACCCTCATTGATAAGGGGGAACTCATGCTAGATAACCCCAATGCCCCTCAAAATCAAGCTCTCAACATCTTTAGGAAGCCTTTTCCCAATGATGCCCCCACCAAAAATGATAAATATTATCACTTGAACCTGCACCTAATGAGGAGATGGGATAAGATTCTCCTCATTCAAGTGAAACAATGGAGCCACCTCAAGGTTATGGCTATCCCTATTAGAGGTGGATCTCTAGATTAGGGGCTAGATCCCCTTGATGTATCAATAAAGCTCAAATCTTACTACTAAACTTGGGGATGAAAATGGATAGAAGTAACATGAAAGTAAATCTATTATATGGGGGTGATACACTAAATGATTTTTTCTACTCATACCTTTGACATATACTTGGAACCAAGAATAAGTTACATATACACTTTACTCACTATCAACTCTCTCTCTCTCTCTCTCATAAATTATTCAATAGGGGTCTAGAAGATAGTATATGTTAGGAAGACTTAGGCAATAGAAATTGTAAGACACTCTATGAAATGATATATTCACTAAACCTATAACCTCACTTCACACTTCTTGTTAACCTGCAAGAAAGAGATCAGAATACTCTATGTACTAATAGGAGTAACATGTGAAGGTAGATAGACATCACTCTTACACATGAATAAACACTATCATTTACACCTAGTAAATTCTTTGAATGAGGTAAAAGTACTTGTATTTATTGATTCAAGGCACAATTATGGTAGGGATTCACCATACCCCACACAGAAATCCAAACAATGGCCAAAAAGGCTCAATTTATAGAATTTAGAAGGGGAGAGAGAGAGAGAGAGAGAGAGAGAGAGAGAGAGAGAGAGAGAGAGAGAGAGAGAGAGAGAGAGAGAGAGAGAGAGAGAGAGAGAGAGAGAGAGAGAGAGAGAGAGAGAGAGAGAGAGAGAGAGAGAGAGAGAGGTTGAAGATGTACAAGGACATGTGTCACCAATGTGAATATCAGTTATAAATGCATGAGAAAGAGGGATGGGGTGAGACATATCATGTTAGGATTTACAAATGTCATTTTCAATCATCCAAGACTTGTAAATGGCCAAGAAATGCCTTTTCTATGTATAGAAAATTTCCCCTCATAATTGTTCTTCCAAAACTACATAAAATTTTCACCTGATGAAATTTGATGATGAATCTAAGTAGGAGGGGTTACTAAAAATCCCTCACATGAATTAAGGAGGATCTTGACCCTTCCTATCATCTTGGCCAAGCATGATCACACTTAGCAGTCTCAAAATAGCCATTTCCCCTTCACTTCTCACACTTGGCACCTTTAATATCTTCAAATCTCTAATATAATACATAAAATAAGAGAAATTACATGTGTAAGGAGTTATCATACCATTAGTTACAATAAATTGGCCTTAAAAGGCTCTCTAAATGAAGATTTGTCATTATTTCAAAGTCCTCACTAGTTGGTTCACTAGACTAGATAAAAATAAGTAGTTGGTAGGCACACATAGAATATTAGAAACTTGATATAATGACTATAAATACTTATCACAAGTCCTAATATTCCCTCTAAAAATGATTTGATCTCTTGGAAGTTTGCCATACCTACACAACACAAATAATGGTCAAAATAATTTCTGATTTCCTATTTTTCATATAGTTCCATACAATCAAATACCATTTCTATGATCCTCATGGAGTTGGAAAAAACTTCCATTCAACACTTAGGATCAAATTTGTTCATCTGGATGCACTTTTAGGCTCATTTTCACCTCTAGGTCTCAAAAAAGTGTTTTGGAGGGTTTTAAAGTGACCAACCCTCTCAACCTTTATTCATAAATTTGGCACTTTGTAACTCCTTCAAAATTAAAATTGAAGATTCTAAATGTCCTTATAAAACTATCCTAAATTCCTCCAAGTCCCATGCATCAGTTCATGGAAGTTATGAGCAATTAAAGTTGACCATTCAAACCATTTTGAGCATTTTATGAGGGTTTAAGAGCTCTTAAGCCAATAATTAGTCTTATGATGAATTTCATTTTTAAAAAAATGGTTCAAACACCTGCACATTCACCCCATAACCATGTTACCTTAATTTTATTATTTCCTCAAGATCTAAAAATGAAAACTTACCCTTATTTGGCACTAGGCCTAGACCTTACCAATACACCTGCTTGCTATTTGAGACTCCACCTGTCACTCCAATGGCTTAATTTTACTCATGATGGATCCAAAACATATTTTATACCCATGGAAACACATTATAGTCAATTTTAATGAATGAAAAATGATAAAAATCCATGACTACAAACCTCCTTGGTTAGAGCACTCTTTCTGGTTATAGAACTTATAGTAAGTTTTAATAGGTTTTAATATGTCCCCTAAATCTTTTACAATCATCATTTGGTCCCTAATATCCTTCTGGTTCATCATTTTACCAATTTTCCCAAAATCTCCATGCAAGCTAAAATAACCCCTGATTTGAGACAAAAGAGAGAAGTTTTTCCATGTTATATGACAAATATTATTATTTTATAATCTTATATATGTCATAAGGGTAATATTTAGAAAAATGCATTTCTTTACTCCTCTATTTGACCCTCCAACTCTCCATTTTCTCAAGGTAGACTTTTGGAGAAGGTAAAGATTGAGGTGAGCAGGGTATAGGATGTACTTGGAGAAGATGGAGGCTCATTGAGATTTTTCATGGAATTTTAGGTATCCTAAATGCTTACCATAATTTTTCCAACCATATTCTACCCTAATTTACCTTTATCCAACTTCCATACCATGGAAACCTAGAATTAGGCCTATAATTGTCTACAAGAGAAATCATTATGTTATACTTGGCTGTAGGTGCATTTGAGCTTAAGTTGGGATTTTTAACACCATAAAAACCTCATTTTATTTCTTATACCCCATTAAAATTTTCACAAATCATATTACAAATCTAAACTTCACCCTTTTTTCACTAATGTATCCTTTATGCTCAAACGAGGACACCTGCCTATTTGGACTGACATAAACCCTTAAACGTACCTACAGGTTATGATTAAAGCGTGTTTGATGTTTTAAGGAATTTTTTTCATGCCTCAAAAAGTTATAAACTATAATAGTTACATGTTATTACATATAAATCCTTCAAATCTATATCAACCATGACTTGGTCTTTAACTAGATACCCCTCTGCTTTGACTGTCACAGTCAGGATTTACCCCTATTTAGTGGTATTTTAGCCAATTAAAGGGCTATTTCATTATGTATTTGGGTTATCAGTTGATCTCCTTAAGGTAATATTTAATCATCAAACTTTAATACATTTAAATAACTCCAAAAAAATTTCATGTTCCAAATTTTCACCTCACTGTCTGGATGCCTTTCACCTGACTATGTTTTCATGAATTTAGGGGTTGTAGGTTGTTTTAGGCTTGATTCATGATGTGTTTAAATTACCAAGGAAATACATAAAGTTAACATTAATTAATTTCATCCATATCACATTAATAACTCTCAAACCAAGGTCCAATCATCTGAATTTTATCTCATTGTAAAGATACCCTATTGACTGTTGGTGTTCCTAGGCCTGTATAGACACGGGAGGAGATGTTAGGGGATCAAAACATCAACTTGACCTTTCCTTTTGTCATACTAGCTCATAATTGTTATTTGGATTTTTTTTTACTATTTTAACTTTCTTTAATAGTTTATAACTCTCCAAATTGAAATTCAAAGTCATTTTTTGTCATTGTCCTGTAGATATCACTATTATAAATTAATGATGTTTTGGCAATTTTGAGGCTTTGTAACTCCCATCTCCACTCCTCTTTTGGCCTTTAAAATTGGCATGAATATTATTTGTGGATAGGGATACAATATAAAATAATAAAATGTAATTTAAACCTCTTATATCATGGTACACATCATCTCATAAAACCCTCAGGACCTCTGTTTGGTCGATTTTGGGACTAAGAACCCAAAATAGTCAACTCACTATTTGAAGTGAAAAATCCACTTTGCATAGCATCTAAACTTCCATGAAATGAAAAATATGAACCTTTTTATATTATAATTATAAAATATGAGTTTCATCATATGTTTCATGACCCATTCTTTCATACAAACCTCATAAAACCCTATGCAAGATGGCTATAAATGCACACTTTGGAAACAAAATAGTGAACAAGGAAATTGGGAAATTAGCTTGAAGGGATATGTTAGTGTATTATAAAAATATAAATTGATAAAATAACATATTAAAATAATATTCCAAGAATATCAATCACCTTTAATATCCTCCATGTTGAGAAAACCTAGGTACTACATATATGGCTGCCAACTTGGAAAACAAGCACAATTTGGAATCCTCTGTCTAGGGCATGAAGAGATAAGGAGTTGGAATTTTGAAACACCATGGAGAGGACCTTATTCAAACATTAAAAAACCTCATAAAACTCACATATCTCCTTGGATTCTTGAAAATAAGAAACATATGCAAACATACACCCCTCTTGAATGCAATTCCATAAAAAGATATCGAGAGTGTAAATGATTGTTCATGAAGGGGAATCCATCAATATGAGAGTTTTTTTTATGAATGTGAATTTAACTTAGAGTGATATCCACCTATATAATCATTTCTGTTAACTCCACCTATAGCTTCCATAGTGAGTGCTTGAACTTGCCCTTCCTTGGCTTGCCAATAGAGAAAGAAGAGAAATGAGTTGCAGATCAATTTTTTTGTGAAAAATATGAAAAATATATATATATATATATATATATATATATATATATATATATATATAACCTATGTGGAGGTGAAGAGTCACACCACCACATTTTTAATTGTAAGGGAGCTTGATAAGTCTGTACAAGTGTTGAAAAAGGCCTATTTTTTAGGGAAAATTACTTATTGCCTGATGAACTTGACTTATAACTATCACCTGACATGATTATGGCATGAACCACATTTAAAATCATGTTGGTTTCAAATTTTCTTGCATAAAAGTAAGTATAATTCATTTAATAGGCTAAAAGGTGGCCAAAAAACCCCTTTTTGCACATGACACCCAATAAATGACCAATTTATGACTTGTAAACATATTGAAACATGATAAATGTTATATTATGATAATTTTACACAAAATGGACCTTTTAATAATTTTACAAAGGTTTGACCATAGTTGACCATGGTTGACTAAGCCAATTCAAGGGAGATGAACTTAGGCAAAGACTAGGACAAGGCCAAGTAAGAGATATAAGACAATATGATACCCCATAGGATGTGTATAGACCTTATTGAAAAGTTTAAAATTATAGGGGTTGACCTCATTTGACTACAATTCAAATTTGGTCAATAATTTGGTAACTCCTAGGGGTAACATGCTTGCCTATGTTAAGGACTAGTAGCCTTATCCTATCCATTGGGAAAGGGAGTTAGAATACACTTGGAAAATATCAGGACCAAACCTTGAAGAGACCAAAAATATAGTAATCCTAACTCAAAACACACAAAGGGAAAGAACAACACATAATAAAGATCCAACAACGAACACGACAAGTACACACTTGTGCTACTAAGCACTTAAGGAAAGTAAAACATAACTAACTAAAAATAAACTAATATGTACATATGACTTGATAAAATTTTCCACCTCCTAGATCAAAGGGGAAACTTCTTAGGTCTCCTTCATGGAAAGAAACCTCATGGTGGTAACCAAGTAGTTTGTAGGAGTGAAAACTTGGTGACTCACCCTTCTTGTTTATCATCTTGATTGGCATGCATTCTAATGCATCAAGTTCAAAAATGTATTCCACCTCCATGTATTCATATTTCTCTTTGAAACATGTTTCATGTTGGTTCTTCATGTATGTGTAGTCCATCAATGGATTAATGACTAGAATCTCATCATTATAGGGCTCATTTGGCTCATGACCCTTTTGGTATGCATCATGGACCAACTCATTCTTTTCTATCTCTTTGAGAATCTTGTCAAACTAATCTCTTGCTTCATCATGGATATATTGAGGAAGGGTGTCTAGTGTGATGTTTTATCTGAGACATAAAATTTCTAGTTCATTCCAAAAATCATCTTTTTCTTGCTTAAGGTCTCCCTCTTCAATACTTATATCAAACCATTATGATTATTCTCTTTATTATTCAAAAAAAAGAGTCTCTAGCTGCTCAACAACATGTTCTTAAACCTCATTCAACTCAGGTCCCATTATTTGATCACTATATTCATCAAAGAAAAAATAAGGCTCATCAAACAAAGGGAAAGAGAGCACACCATGCTTGTATTCTTCATCAATCAACATTGACATGTTAAGTTTTTCAATATCATCTTTATATTTTTAGAACATTTGCATGTAGGTGTGACCTATGTCTTCTCCCTAAACCCTACCACCTTAAAGAGCCACTTCTTCAACCTTAGTCTCATGAAACCCTCCTATAATAGCCACTTCTTGAGATATGGTTTGACTATGTTCTCCATATTTTATGATGCCTTCAAAGGGAGTGTCTATGATGATCTCATCCTCATTATCACTCATGAGAGCTTCATAATCAGCCATAAATTGTACTCTCTTCTTCATTTGACTCTATCAAAATATTTTCCTCCTCTTTTTGATCAAGAACTAAGATTTCATCTTTCATATAACAATATACTTGGAGTTTTTCATCATCATCTACTATGGATTGTTCACTATCTTCATCATGACCAAAAGGAAGTTCAAGTAGAGATAATGAAAACTCATCATGTCTACAAGGTTCTATACCTACTTCCTCCTTTCCACTTAGATTATCCTCTCCACCCTTGAATTTTGAAACTTCATCTTCAACCTCACACAAGATATTTTCTGCTTTCTCCAAGGAGAGGGTGGGAGGGCATGAAACATCCTTGACTAGGTTGAAAGATAATGGGACATTTTCATTCTCTTCTTTCCATCTTGCAATAACCATATCAAATCTTGGAAAAATTACCTCATTTGAACACATTTCAGATTGAGGAGTAGGATAATGACTTACCAAAATAAAATTTATATCAGTAAGAGTCTCATCAGTCTCTTTATTCCTCTCCTCTTTAGGTTGTGTTTGCATTTGAATAACATCCTTCCAACGTGTGAAACCAATAGGCATAGCTTCTTCTATCTTTTCTTCTTCAAACTTTTGGGCTAATTCATGATGAGCACTCCAACTTGGAATATTGACATCACGTGTCTCCTCTTGATGATAGGCAACAAATTTAGTCACTTTCTCAAGGTCTTGAGTTGGTTCATGATAGACATTTCTCCAACTTAGAATCTTGACATTAGATTGAAGGGGTTGGGGAGGTTGAGGGAGACTAGGAAGAGTTTGCATACACATAAAAGGAGTTATTTGAAGATGGGTGTGTTGGTTTCCAAAGGAAATAGGATGGATTTATTCAAAGGAGGGCTCATAATCTAAGAACTTGGAGTATTTTGTTTCCATAGAAGGTTGATTCAATATATTTTGGTATTGGATTGCTAAGTGCAAAGGATTAATAATAGGGGTATTTTGTTTTGACATAAGAGAAGATGCATTAGATGGGCTAGAAGGTTATCTTATTTTTTTTTTGTGAGAAAGTGTTATTTGATAAAAAGGACTTGGTGTACAAAGGGAAGGTTTATTTTGTATAGGATAACGTTGTCTTGGTATGGAATAAGGTGTACAAGGTTGACTACCTTTAGTGGGTTGACTTCTCCATCTTATTAGTTTCTCCTTCATGGATAACATGGCTTGATATTACCTAAATAAGAACTCCTACTTATACATAAGCTCTTGATAATACCTATTTTTCTCATTCAACCTATCTACCTCCAACATTTTCTTCTCAAATTCCAATAGTATCTCCCTAACACTCTTGGATTGACTAGGAGAAGGATAATTAGGAGAGTTACTTGAGTAGATTCCATGAAAAACATGAGCTTGATTTGAACTATATGAAGGAAAAAAAGGTCCATATTGATAAAAATGGGATTATACATACCAACTATGATTTCTTGATGTACTAGGGTTGCTTAACAAGGTGATTTAACTCAGATTCGCTATTGGTGTTGATTGAAATACCTCCAAAAGGTTTATTAGTTGAATAACACACCAATAATTCTTCAACTCCTTGGATAAATAGTCCCATCTGGTGTGGCACAAACTATTTTTACTTGAACCTGCACCTAATGAGGATATGGGACAAGCTTCTCCTTGTTCAAGTGAAATAATGGAACCACCTCAGGGTTGTGGGTATCCCTATTAGGAGGTGGATATCTAGATTAGAGGCTAACTCCCCTTGACGTATCAATAAAACTCAAATATTACTACTAAACTTGGGGATGAAAAGGGAGAGAGGTAGAATGAAATTAAACTTATTCTATGGGGGTGATACACTAAATAGTTTGATCTACTCATACCTTTGACATGCACTTGGAACCAAGAACAAGTTACATATACACTTCACTCAATATCAACTCTCTCTCTCTCACATCAATGCTTCAAAATGGGGTCTAGAAGATAGCATAGGTTAGTAAGAATTATGAAATAGGAATTATAAGACACTATATTGAATGAGATATTCACTATACCTATAGCCTCAATTGGCACTTCTTGTTAACCTGAAAGAAAGAGATCATAACACACTAGGTATTAATAAGAGTCACATGTGAAGGTAGATAGACATCACTCTTGCACAAGAATAAACACTATCATTTACAATTAATAATTTATTTTAATGATGTAAAATTAATTTTATTTATTTATTCAAGTCAAAATTTTGGCAGGGCTTCACCATACCCTGCAGAGAGATCCAAACAATGGCTAAAAAGGCTCAATTTATAGAACTTGAAAGAAGAGAGAGAGAAGAAAAGTTGAAGAGGCACAATGACATGTGTCACAATGTGAAGATAAGTTAAAAATTCATGAGAGAGAGGGATGGGGTAATCCATGTCATGTTAGGAATTACAAATGTCATTTTCAATCATCCAAGACCTACAAATGGTCAAGAAACTCCTTTTCTATGCATAGAAAACTACCCCTCATAATTGGCCTTCCAAGACTACCCAAACTCTGAACCTAAACAAATTTGATTATTAATCTAAGTATGAGGGGTTAGTAATAAGCCCTCACATGCATTTGGGAGGCTCTTGACCCTTCCTATCATCTTGGCCATGCATGATCACACTTGGTAGTCTCAAACTAGCCCTTTTCTCTTCACTTCTCACACTTGGCACCTTCAATCTCTTCAAAGTTTCATATTTTATATTAAATAAGAGAAATTACATGTGTAAGGAGTGATCATACCATCATTTATAATAAATTGGCCTTAAAAGGCTCTCCAAATGAAGATTTGTCATATTTTGTAAGTCCTCGCTAGTTGGAAAAGGAGTAGGCACACATAGAAGATTGGAACTTGATATAATAACCATATTAACTTGTAACATGTCCTAATATTACCTTAAAAAGTGATTTTATCTCCTAGAAGTTCACCATGCCTACACAACAAAAAAAAGATCAAAATAAGGCTTGATTTACTCTTTTCCATATAGTTACGTAAAATCTAATTCTATGGATGTGATCATCATGCAGTTTTAAACAGATTATATTCATCACTTAGGATCAAATTTGTTCATATGGATGTAATTTTAGGCTCATTTTCACCTTTAGGTCTCAAAATAGGGTTTTGGAGGGTTTTAGAGTGACCAGCCCTCTTAACATTTTTTCATAATAATGGCACATTGGAATTACTTATAAATTACAATTGTGGATTATAAAGGACCTCATACAAATATCCTAAATTCCTCTAGGTCACATGAATCATTTCATGAAAGTTTTGAGCAATTGAAGTTGACCATTTGAGCCATTTTGAGAATTTTGTGAAGCTTTGGGAGCTTCAAAGCCAATAATTGTTATAATGAATTTATTTGAAAAAAATGGCTCAAAAACCTATACATTCACCTTTTAATAATTTTACCATCATTTTATTATCTCCTCAAGATCCAAAAATAAAAAATTACCCTTGTTTAGCACTAGGCCTAGACCTTGCCAATAGGCCTGCTTGCCATTTGAGAATCCACCTATCACTCCAATGGCTTAATTTGACTCCTAATGGCTTAAAAACATATTTTATACCCATAAAAACATTTTATAAACAATTTTAAGTCATTTAAAATACCAAAAATGCATATGACCCTCGGTTGGGCCTTTAGGCCTAATGATTCCCTTCACATGCAACTGCAAACCTCCTTGGTTAGAGCACCATGTCTAGTTATAGGAATTATAGTAGGGTTTATTAGGTTTTTTATATCCAATAACAATTATCCAATCATATTTTAGTCCCTACTATCCTTTTGGTTCATCATTTTACCAATTTTCTCCATGCAAGCTAAAACAACCCCTGCTCTGAGATAAAATAGAGAGGGTTTGCCATGTTAGATGACAAAATATGATAATTTTATCATATTATATATGTAATAATGGTAATATGTACCAAATTATATCTCTTAAATCCTCCATTTGTCCCTCCAACTCTCCTTTTTCCCAAGGCAAACTTTTGGAGAAGGTAAAGTTTGAGGTGGGCAGGGTATAGGATGTACTTGGTGAAGATGGAGGCTCATTGATATTCTTAATGGAATTTTAAGTATAATATGTAATTAAAAAAATATTTTCCAACCATATTATACCCTAATTTCCCTTTATCCAACTTCAATTCCATGTAAACCTATAATTAGGCCTATAACTGTCTACAAGAGAAATCATTGTGTTATGCTTGGATGTAGGTGCATTTGAGATGATGTTGGGATTTTTAACACCATAAAAGCAAAATTTTATTTCATAAATATCATTAAAATTGTCACACATAATATTATAAAGCTAAAATTCAATTTTTTTGCACCAATGCATCCTTTATGCTCAAATTGGGACACCTACCTATTTGGACTGAGACAAGCCCTTAAACCTACCTGTAGGTTATGATTGAAGCTTGTTTGATGTTTTATGGATTTTTTTTTCATGAATAAAAAATTTATAAACCATAATAATTCCTGTTCTTACCTATAAATCATTCAAATCTACATCAACCATGCTTTGGTCCTTAACTAGATACCCCTCTGCCTTGACTGTCACAGTCAGGCTTTACCCCTGTTTAGTGGTGTTTTGGCCAATTAAAGGGCTAGTTCATGATGTATTTGGGTTACCAATTGATATCATTAAGTTAATATTTCCTCATCACACTTTCATACATTTCAATAACTCCAAAAAAAGGTCATGTTCCAAACTTTCACCTCACTGCTAGGATGCCCTTCACCTAACTATGTTTTCATGAATATAGGGGTTGTAGGTTGTTTTAGGATTTATTCATGATGTGTCTAAGTTACCAAGGAAATACCTAAATTTAACCTTCTTTAATTCCACCCATATCACATTAATAACTCTCAAATCAAGGTCCAAGCATCAAACTTTTATCTCATTGTCAAGATACCATGTTGATTGTTGGTGTTCCCAGGCCTGTACGGATAGGGAAGGGTATGTTAGGGGATCGAAACATTAAATTTACATTTCATTTTGTCATAATAGATCAAGATTGTTATTTGGAACACTTTGTAATATTTTAAATTACTTTCATATTTTATGACTCCCCAAAATTAAAATGCAAATTCATTTTTTGTCATTGTCTTATAGATATCACTGTTACAAATCAATGATTTTTTGATAATTTTGAGGCCTTGTAACTCCCATATCCACTCATAATTTGGCCTTAAAAATTATCTTGGATGTTATTGGAGGATAGGTATATAATAAAAAATAAAAAATGGCATAAAAAACCTCTTCTGTCATGGTACACATCATCTCATAAAACCCTCGAGACCTCTGTTTGGTCAATTTTGGGACTGAGAACCTAGAATAGTTAACTCACTATTTGAAGTGAAAAATCCACTTTGCATAGCCTCTAAACTTCCATGAAATGAAAAATATGAAACCTTGGATATTAAAATTATAAAATATGAGTTACATCATATGTTTCATGGTCCATTCTTACATACAACCTCCTAAAACCCTCTGCAAGATGACTATAAATGCACACTTTGGAAACAAAATAGTGAACAAGGAAATTGGGAAATTTGATTAAAGGGATATGTTGGTGACTTATCAAAGGAGAATTTGATAAAATAACATCTTCAAAAAATATTCCAATCATATAAATCACCTTCAATATCCTCCTCCACATTGAGAAAACTTAGGTTCTACATATATGGCTGCCAACTTGGAAAGAAAACACAATTTGGAATCCTCCTTCAATGGCATTAAGAGAGGAGTTTTAAGTTTGAAAAAAAATTTAGAGGACATTATTCACACTTTAAAACACCTCATAAAACTCACATATCTCCCTGGATTCCTTAAAATAAGAAACAAATGCAAACATACACCCTTCTTGAATGTAATTTCATAAAAAGATGCCTAAAGTGTAAACAATTGTTCATGAAGGAGAAGACAAAAAAATGAGAGTTACTTTTATGGATGTTAAGTGAAATTATATTTATATCCACCTATAGAATCATTTCCCTTAACTCCCATTGTAGCTTCCATAGTGAGTGCTTGAACTTGCCCTTCCTTGGCTTGCCAATGGAAAAAGAAGAGAAATGAGTTGTAGATGAAAAATTTTGTGTAAAATATGGAAAAAAACATGGATATGACCTGTGGTTAGGTGAAGAGTCACACCACCATGTTTTTTGCTATAAGGGAGCTTGAGAAGTTTGTATAAGTGTTAAAAAAGCCTATTTTTAGGGAAAATTACTTCTTGCTTGATGAACTTGACTTATAACTATCACCTGACATGATATTGACATGAACCATGTTGAAACTCACCTTGGTGTCAAAATTAATTGCATAAAAGTAAGTACAAGTCATTTAATAGGCTAAAAGGTGGCTAAAAGACCCCTTTTTGAACATGAGACCTACTAAATGACCAATCTATGACTTGTAAACCTATCAAAACATGATAAATGATATATTATGATAATTTTACAAAAAAATTACCTTTGAATAAGTTTGACTAAGGTTTGACCATAGTTGACCATGGTTGACTAGGCCAATTCAAGGGAGATGAACTGAGGCAAAGATTAGGACAAGGCCAAGTAAGATATATAGGACAATATGAGACCCCATAGGATGTGTATAAAAATTATTATAAAGTTTAAAATAATATGGGTTGACCTCATTTGACTAGAAGTCAAACTTGGTCAATAGTAACACCTAGGCTAAATGTTCCCATGACACCCACATGGTTAATATGGTTTTTAATGCACTTATCGATGAAGAGCCTATAATCCAACCTACCTATTCTTCCCCCACTTCACTTATCAAGGTGGTAGAGTCACCTTCCCTTCCTTCAAAGGCCAAAACCAAGGAGGTTCCTTTCTCTTTAGCTTCACTTATTGAGGGTTTGGAATCATTAAGCACCCCCTTAACTAGCATATTTGAGCAAATAATTGTTACTAATTCACCATCTCCCCTAACTGTAAAACAAACCACTACTCCTTTAGAGATCATTCCTAGGGGAGAAAGTTTTTCACTAGTGCCTCTCATGGAGGAGCCACACATCCCAACCTTACATTCTTTTCTTGATGAAACAAATGAGGCTACCAACCCTCCTCCTCAACCTATGGGTTTATCCTTTACATCCACTACCTAGGGAGTGAGCCAGTATATAGACCTTTTTTTAAATTAGTTTAGAAATTATATTTTGTCACAAAACTAGATATGAAGTGAGCCACTTTTTGACAATAGTTGTGGCTCCCTCACATCAATAAACCCAAACCTTCCAGCATGCCTTTAACCAACCAATCCTTAACTTTTCCACCCACTCTTAAATAAATTAGAACTTCCACTAGCCCATCACCCTCTCAACCAGCCAAAGCAATCATACCTTAGACAATTAAACCACCAACCAAACCCTTCAAAAGTCTTGGTGCCTTCCATACGTAGAACTTGGTCTACCCATCTCTGAAAGAGGAGTTAACCACATTTAAACCCATACGCCTCAAACCAAACCAACTAAAGGGGTGAAACTATTAAAGGTCCACATGGTCAAGATTCTACCTCCCTCTACCTTACCTTATATCTTAGGGCCTCATCCCTCAAATTTGTTTAAGAAGTAGGCTCCTTTCAACATATGTCACCCATAGTTGTTCGTTACACTAGTTCACTTGTTGTTTGATATGTTGGTCTTTCTCAAATTACCAATAGCTAAATTATCATCCTTGAACCCTTCAACCACTAGCATACCCAAAATAAAACCATTGACTAGGAGCACTACCTTTCCCAAACCCCATCTCACCAAACCCATTACAACAAAAACACTTAATTCACCAACCAAAACCACAACATCTAGACCCTTCCCACCTTTATCCAAGTCTTACTCAACTATTTTTCAAAAGTCACTACAAGTCTCTTGCCTCACCTTGCCTCTTATCAGATCTTTCGATCCTCTTGGTTTAAAACCGACCTAGTATAATGACCATCGAGTCTATTCCTATCATAGGACACTTGGATATGACATAGAGAATTGCAAATCTCTCTAGGACATTGTCCACCAGCTCTATGATGAGGATGATATTATATTAGATGAGTTGCCTTAGACTCCTCTACCAACTCACCCAACAACCATTTGCTAATGAATACCTAATCCTCCACTCTCACCTTAGAGTGATCAAGAACCTACCCAACCTCCTATCACATCTTTTCCTTCTATCCACACCATTAATGTGGTCACATGATCATAAAAAATGACAAAGGGAAGGTGAAGGTGTCCATCCCATGGAAATATCCATCTTCTCACCCTAAACCAAACTAGATCCAAGCCTCTTCATCCTAAACTAAAACCAAAGTTACAATCTTAGGCACCTCTAAGGCTAACCCCTCTAAATCTATTAGGAGGGTCATTCTTAAGTAGCTCCACTAGACCCTAGCCAAGATGAGCCTCTAAGATCTCATTTCCACTTCACTTCACCATCACCAAGACATGATCAAAGTTATGTAGGCCATTGAGGTTAGACCAAGGGACTCCCAACCTATAGAGTCCTTCATCAGTACTCTCCATCTCTCCATCCTTGTCACCTTCAAGGACTCAAATGTACCTGCTATCCACTTAGAAGACCTAGATCCCCCTCTCTTTATTATTACCCATATTAACCAAACTTACATTAAATGGGTTATGATCGATGGGGGAGCTAGTATCAATATCATCTCTTCTCATTCATATGACCAATTCAAATTTTTGGATAATATCATGTCTAAAACTTTAGTCATCCTTAGATCCTTTAATGACACTATGACCACTACCTTAGGAACTTTTATCCTCCACATTCATCTAGGACCTCACGCACTCCCTAAAATTTTTAATATGGTTGAAGGTGAATTCTAGTACAACATTTTTCTAGGGAGACCTTGGATCCATTCTCTGGGTTGTGTACCTTCTACCCTTCATCATTGTG
The DNA here is from genome assembly GCA_037957365.1 of Torreya grandis. Classification (NCBI taxonomy): domain Eukaryota; kingdom Viridiplantae; phylum Streptophyta; class Pinopsida; order Cupressales; family Taxaceae; genus Torreya; species Torreya grandis. The sequence continues at coordinate 4,572,469 of JARHVA010000235.1, read as the reverse complement.
TCAAGTTTGAGCATGAAAGTTAGGTTGTTACCATACAAGCCAACCCAAGCCATTTTTTAGCATGCAGCATGACCTATCAACCTAATGATGTTATCCTACCTCCATTAAAAGCACCCCTACCATTCATAAGCAAGCCCTCAACCACATAAAATGAATCCATTGCTTCCTCTTCCACAGAGACATCTACCAACTCATCTATTCCTATGGAGAAAATACCCACCACTGATCCTGTGGAGCCTACCTTTCAATTCCTTACCCTTAGATAATACCATATCCTTACCCTTGATGTTTTTCTTACTCCCCAAGAGTATGGGAAACTCAACCACCAACTAGGTTATGACCCCAACATTGGATCCATTATTTCCCTAGGACCTCCGAGTTATCAATCCCACTTTATCTATGGGGGATTTGACAAGCTACGCAATAGTTCCACCACCTCCTCTTCACCTCAACCACTCAACTCTACCCTTTCTTACTTAAACAACATAAACTTCACCAAAATATGCTTTCACAGTTGTGCTTGGAAAGGGTTTGGCTTAGGATGATATGAGCATGACCCTCACACATCAATCTCGATTGAGATTAAAATGCCTCATGAGAATCATATCCTTAGTTTCATTCTACCCAATAAGAGGAAAGCCAAACAACCCACCATTACCATTGTTGAAGAAGAGGCCCTTTCCTCACCGACTTCCCCTTCACTTGAGTGTGAGGATGATGACATCATCCCACCCATTTTTTTATCAACATGATCAACCTCAGACCCCTAACTTATCAGAAGGAAGTGGTAACCATATCCATACCTTTGACCCATCTTGTGATGATAGGAGAAAACTCTCATACTATTAACATTATTTAGTGTTAGGATGGTGATTCTATTCTCACCTACCTTGGTGTACCTGATTCCTCTATCCATAAATCCTTGCCCCTAGAGACCTCAACCATGTTTAATGAATCTACCATAGATATGAACTTAAGAACTCTAGATAACCCCTATGTGGTCAAGCTTGGACAATATATAACCTCTGAAGAGCTTTAGGACTTCTCTACCTTCCTCTAATACCATAGCATTACATTCACCTGGTCATATGCTAACATGCTTGGTATTGACCTGGCCATTCCCACCCATAACATCATAACCAATCATGAGACCAAGCATATTAGATAGAAACTTTGATGAATGCATCCTTACATATCCCTTCTTTTAAAATAATATCTTCAACATCTCCTCTCCATCAACTTCATTCAACCCATTGATTATCCCTAATGGATTTCTAACATCATTCCTTTCACCAAAGCCACAAGGGGACTACGTATATATGTGGACTTTCATGACCTCAACCTCACCTACCCAAAAGATGACTTTCCTCTACCAAGAATTGACCAACTCATTGATCTTACAATTTGCCATGAGATGTCTCTCATAGATGGATTGTTAGGTTATAATTAGATTTTGATTGTCCTTAAAGATCAACACAAGAATGCCTTTATCACCCCATGGAGGACCTTTTGTTATAGAGTCATGCCTTTCAGTCTTAAGAATTCTAATACAACTTTCTAGTGTATAATGACATATATATTTCATGACCTTGTCCATAAAATTATTGAGTAATATATGGATGACCTCCTTGGGAACTTTAAATGTCATAAATACCACCTAGCCATCCTCAAGATTATCTTTGAATGACTTATTCATTACCATGTCTGCTTCAATCCCAATAAATTTATTTTTAGGGTCTTGTCAAGTAATTTCTTTGTCTTCATAATTTCCCTTTGGTGAATTAAGGTAGATCTATCCAAAATCAAATCCATCCTCGAGATGCTCCCTCTAATCAATCTTAAACAACACCATAGTTTGTAGGGGAAGTCTAATCCATTCATTGTTTTATCTCTCATCTCTATGACCAATGTCAACCCTTTCATCACCTCTTGAAAAAGGATATCTCTTTCAAGTGGAATATTGATTTTCAAAAGGCATTTTATTCCCTCAAAGAGTAAATTTTTCCCCCACCTATCCTCACCCCTCCTAAGGATGACCAACCCTTCTAACTTTATATCTCTACCACTAACCATTACCTAGGGTCAATGCTTGCCCATCGAAATGAACAACACAAAGAGAAAGCCATATACTACATAATCCACACATTTTTAGAATATGATACTTAGCATACACATATTGAAATGATTTATTTGGATTTGGTATTCATGGCCACCAAACTTCACTAGTATCTTCTCAACCATAAAACTTTTGTCATAACCAACATCAACCCACTCAAGTACATGCACTCCAAGCCATACCAAAAATAACGTATGTCTAAGTGGTTCATGATCATATAAAATTTTAACCTTGAGTTCCTCCAATAAAATTTAATTAAGGGGAAAGTCATTGTTGACTGATTAGTTGAAGCACCCTTAATAGATACCTAACCTCCTCTTGAATTTCTAGATGAGTCTATCCTAACCCTGTCTCAAGTGGATTCACCTACCAGGTAGCCATGTTTTGTGATGGTTTCAAATGTAACCATGTTTGGGGTACCTATAACATTATTATCACCCTCATTGGTGAACCCCCTCCTTTATCTTTTAACCTTGACTTTGATTGTACTAACAATATGGCTGAATATGAAGACCTAGTGATAGGTCTCCAAACTACCTTAGCCTTGGGAGTCAGAACAATAAATATCTTTGATGACTCCCAACTTGTGTTCAATAAATTAAGTGGTATATACCAGTGTAAGAATGATATTTTTTAACTATAAATATAGTCATAGAACTCTTGATATCATTTGAACACTATCATATTCAAACTACCCCATGGTTTACCAAGTTTTTGATACCATGGCTTCTCTTGCTTCCCAAATCCTATCAACACTCTCAAAATCTAATATATTGATCATTGTCCACCACCTCACTAAACCTTCCTATGTTAAATAATACAATCTAACCATAATTAATGTGGAGGAGACCCACCCTGACCTCTAATATTAGTAGACCTTTGACCATCTCAACCTTTCTATCATTCCTTCTGATCTTTCTAGGAATTCTCATCAAGAATTTATCTAAAACACCTCTTGTTATACCATTATGGGAGGATTTATTTAAAAACATGGATTTGATGGTCTCTTTTTCCATTGTCTATGTAGTCACGAAGCCTCTCATGATATCAAAGAAATGCATGATGGAATTTATAGTGGGCACTTTAATGGTCTTGCCATCACTAAGTGTATCCTTCACCTAGGATATTATTCACCTAACCTTAACCAAGACTATGGTGATTACATAAAAAGGTGTTTCAAGTCTCAATAACATGCTAATTTACATCATGCACCTAGCCATAGTCTTCACATCTCCATTGATTTTTGGCCCTTCTTGCAATGGCGTCTAGACCTTATTGGTGAAATTAACTCCCATTCTTCATAGTATCACCATTATATCATTGTCATGATTGAAAATTTCACTAAATGGGTGAAGGATATTCCTCTTATCTCTACCAAAATTAAAATTATTTTTGGGTTCATCACCCATCACATCATCTACCACTTTGGTGTTCCCCATAAGATCATCACCGATAAAGGAAAATCCTATAAAAACAAGCAAGTTCAAGGTATTTATGATGTATTTGGTATTAAACTAAGTTTTTCATCACCATATCATCCACAAGAAAATGAATATGGAGAATCCTCTAATAAAACTCTTAATAATATACTAACTAAAATGGTCAGCACATTTAGTTAGGATTGGCATTTGCACATCCCCTTCACCTTGTGGGAATATTGTACTAGAATTAAAACCCCTACGAGTGCTACCCCATTTTATTTTGTGTTTAGATAAGAGGTTATCTTGCATCTATAATTCCAAATCCCCTCTCTTCACATATATTTGTAAGAGCTTATTTCAAAGGATGATTATCATTAGCACTATTTAACCTAGCTTGAGCTACTTGATGAGTATCATTTAACAACCCTTACCCACATCCATGCCTATCAATAACACATCAAACATTCCTAAAATAAACACCTAAAAGTATGAGAATTTAATATCAGAGATCTCATCCTAAATGAAAATCAACATGTCACCCATATGAAGAAAAGCAAGTGAGGCAAATTTGCTTTCAATTGGATAGGACCTTATATCATTACCCATAAGTATATATCAAGAGCTTACCGATTATCCTCTAGTTAAGGAAACCCAGAAATTGAGCCCCTCAATTCTTTGCATATGCATCCTTTATTTTGTTAAAATGGATCAAAATCACCTAATTTATCTAACTTAAAATCATCCCTTGTGTACCACATTCATTCCCCCATTTGGAGGAAACTAACTACAACTAAATAATGTGATTATCCATCACAACCATAGCCTAATCTTGAATTGTGGGTACCACAGATCTACCATGACATGATTCTCATGGTACTTTCCATCCCTCTTCAAGACTGATTTCCATGGTCATTATCACCTAAATCTCCATTTTCACCTATTGAACCTTCTTGTGCTCTTAATTTTGTATTCATAAAGGTAACCCCTTATGCATGTTTAATCAAGTCTATGTTAATCAAAAACAATATCAAAAGTTTAAAAAAATCATGGGTCATCCCTAACATTCACAGCCTACTCCCTTAAAGGATAATTGTTGAAAAAATTATCCAAAATTGTAAAATGTAAGGTGGATTGTTCCCTCAAAGAACTATCAAAATAATTTGAACTATGCATATAAATTTAGACCACTCCTTTAAAAGATGGATGAGTAAAATATTTGTCAATACTAGCAATTTCTTGGAAGCTTCCCATATCGATCAGCTTCTCTGAAACCTCCAAACAAAATCACAATAAGCAAAATACCCACAAGCAAAAGTGAAAGAATTTTGGAAAACCACAATCAACTCTCTTAATAGCAATAATATAGAAAGCTATAATCGGATCTCATTAGTAGAATTCTCACATCGATTAGTCTACATTTTATATATGACACATACTTGTTTATACTACCTCTTTGGAAACCTATAAAAGAGGCATGATAGTCTCACAATAAGGTTCTATTTTCACCCATCTCCACTTCACACATCATAAGCAATGGATTTTTGAGATCATTTGACACTTCATGATCAAGACACATTTTTAACCCACTAATGGATGCACATATGAAAGATTTGAAAGGTTTAGGTTCATTAAGACAATCCACATTGGTTTTTTTTCTAGTCCTTGTCAATGAAGAAGCAACATTCACTCTTCCTATCCTATCATGACTAGTTGATCTTTCCATTATGACACATTTCTCGTGGTTATCTGTGTTATTTGCCTATCTTGTGTTATTGATTAAATCTACCTAATGTGTTTTTGTTTAAACTAAATTATCAATAGAGCATAATTAAAGCATAATCATAATCCAAAGCATAAATCATATAAAATAACCACAATAATTACAATCACAAGCATGAGAAAATCACCATAAACATCATAAGCATTAAAGCAACCAACCATTATTTTTCACCACATGTCTAAATATAATGAAGTATATACTCATTTAAAAATTTGACATACCATCTAGCATAATAATCCATAAAAATCATCACTATCTAAGCATCATCCATAAACCAAAATCACATCATGAAATCATAAAACAACAAATCAACATCATATAAACATCATAAACCATCTCATAAGCATAAATAATTAACCATGAACCAAAAAATAAAGTCAACATCAAAATAAAACATCACATCATATCCCATAAGCATTGAATAAATACATATGATCAATGTGTGTATATATCTCTCTCAAAAACATGTATATGTCATTGCATCAACATGCAAGATGGTATGAAAATAATGTTCATCTATCCTATCCTATCATATCATATCAATATAACATTATACCCCTAAGTCACCATTATTGCTATCCCCACCTAAGCCACTACTACCACTTGTTCCACCTATACCAACACTACCATTGGATCCACCTATACCACCACTAATATCTAGTGCCTAACCTCTTACAATACTTATTAATCCACCCACTAACATGGCCCACTACCCTAGTGTCCCTAAATTGGCACCACATACCAATCTATCTCTATATTCACCCCATCAAGGCTCATTTGGACACTGTGTAAATAAAATAGCCTCACAATACCATATCTCCTCTACCATAGCTAGGTATCAGGCCATAGGAATGAAAATCAATGGCACTACCTATTATATTATTACTGCTACCCCTACCCTTTATCTCAGGGTATCCCTCTCCTAAGTCACCAATCTTAGTGAGGCCTTGGCCTGATCTCTTTCTACTATCAAGGTGGCAACCTAACCTTGTAATTCCATGATCATCTCTTACAAAGTGTCCACCTATCCCTATAAGGTTTTGATCTATACTTGTGTAACTACCAATACTACTCCATCCTATCCTTATGCCTATGGACACCCTCTATCTAGATTGATATCAAACACCTATTAACCCCCATCATCTCATCTAAAATTGGCCATTGCATATAACACTTGATACCATGTTGGATATCCATCCACAATACTAGCATCATCTATCACTTCTCTAGTTAATAACTCCTCATGGTCTAATACTACATCTTGTGGTTATGGTTTTGGAAGTAAAAACTCTATATCCTCACTCTTATACCTTGATATAGCATATGAAATCCCCTACACAAGGCTGAACTACCTCCAAATTTTTTCAAATGGGATCATCTCGGTCTCACCATCTCACCTTCCATATATCCATCTCTAGCTTTGCAATGATAATATGTGTCATGTGTTTTAATCTCACTTAGGCCACCCCAATATGGTCTATAGATCATATCCCCTACCATCAAACCCTCTATTACATCTTGAAACTAATCTATATCCCTTGTACCTCTACCTACACCTATCAATACATAGTCTCTTCTCTATTGTAGAAAGCCCATTATGTAAGGTACATGGATATAACCCTCTTATGGTAACCCCAATGGTCTCAAAAATTGATGTGCTCATATGCCCAAAAATGGAGCACAAAACCCACACTAATCCCATATTGTTAGTGAGCTTAAAATACCCATAGCTCCCTATAAATCTAGACCAACAATATAAGAGCCCACTCGAACACTGTCCTACCTAGCAACATCTCTACTAGCACTCCTAGTATTAGATGTGGAAATCATCCACTACTCAGATTTAACAATTCAAAGCAAGACATGACCATCATCATCATTAATTACCTCTCATCTAGATCCCTATGGTATAATGGCCCTTAATCAAAACTACCTAATTCTACCTCACATGGGCCCGATCCTCACCATACAACATCTCCATCTACTCATCCATCTCCTCAAACTCAATGTGGTAAATCAACCCCCTTCATAATGGTAACCATGTTATCCTATGAACATCCTCTAAAATGATGGTCATCTCTTCGATAGACAACAAGAAGGTATTTATGGCTAAATCCTATTTCTCGATGAGGGCCACAATCATTGCCATATCTCATAATAAGTACTAGTAATGTTGCATGGCTCCTAAACCAACCTCCTCCACATGCATCTAATCACCCATAGTCATACCTACATATATCCATGTAAATATCCCAAGGACTCAGTCCCTCATTTGGATCTAGTCTTGGGCTTGTAAAATAATCAAGTTAGCATGCACACTTCATTTTCTATTGCTCATTTCCAAATTGACCTCATATTAACCTCCACTCACCTCTTTTAACCTATTACATCTATAACATTACCTCTAGCAATCAAATAATGTCTACCCTACCCAAAAAATTTCAAACATCTTCCATAAAACCTATCAACCTAATACCTAACTCTACCCAAACAACCATTTTTATCTATCAATCCTACATATCATCCTATCCTTACCTTGACTTAACCTTTCTAACCCAAACATTTAAATTTTTTTCCTAACACTTGTTATTTAACCACCATCCCTAAACAACTCAACTACCAATGGTTTACCTAAATCATTGATGATTTAGTAACCCTTTTTCCTTAGTGGTCAACCATCGATGATCAAGCTTGACCATTAAAAACTAGGTCAAACCATCGATGATCATTTTAGGTGATTATTAGTGGTAAAACCTTGAACTACCTCTTCCTAAACTTATCAAAAACACCAAAATTTACCATCTAACCTATCTAAAATTATTTTATATACTACCCTCAACCCATAAACCTTCCAATTTCAAATTTCACCAATTAATTTTTTCAATTTCACCCAAAACATAAAACTATGGCACAACCCCCAAAACCTTATGAAACTAACCACAAACCATCAAATTCAACCACTTAGCAGACCTAATTAACTAATCTATGATTTCAAAGCAACCCCTACCCCATTCCTTGAGTGTTATTGAGGTTAGATCCCATGCCCTACTACTTGAACACATCTCCATGCCCCATGCATCATTGGTCCCTACAAATCACCTCAGTAAACACCTCTCACCAATCAAAAACCACCACCTTAGCTAAATGCCTAGTCAACTCTCATTCAAATGCCAAAATACTCACTCATAAAATGCATGGAAAACTCAAAAATCAAAATAGCAAATGAAAATGAAATTTCATTTTCACTTTTTATTGTTCAGCTGTTTAGGGTTCCACCCTGACCATCAATGGTAGACCCTTAGGACCCCTAACCGTTGATGGTCAGGTTACCACATTTTAGAATGTTTTAGCACCTAACCCAGGTGCTAAATTTTAGAGATCACCTTTTTCCCACCTAAACTCTTAGAGATTACCCTTCTCTAGCCCACCATTAGACCACGTCCACCTTGATGTTGATCATTTTTACCCACATTTTTACATATTTTATGATGATCATGCTTGGTCATTTTGACTATACTGACCAACCTTACCATGTTAACCATTTGCATTTGCACCACCTCATTCACAACTAGATCATTTATGTCTTTTTGGGAGCACTTCCTACCTTGGATACCCATGACACTTGACCTATTTATGTTTTTCAAAGAATTACTTCTTACCTCAAATACCTACATAAACACTAACCTTGCCTAAGAGACTTGCATCTATGAGTTTTCCTAACCACCACACCTACATTCAGTCACATGGTTCACTTGTCACTTACCCTTCTTAAAATTGACCCTTATTATTTTTACCAACATTCACAACTTAAGTCTTTACATGATCTTGACTATCATAATTCATCACATTTTGTGTGTAGGTTTGTGTTTCAAATTCCCAACTGTCTTGACACCCACCTCATGACTCACCATATATTTCTTATCAAACCCACACCCAATTTTGTTCTTCCTCATCAAATCCTAATTCAAGGGGGGAACACCTCCTCTCGTACTCATGGCAACCAAACCTTTGACCAACAATCCTTTTTTTGGTTTTGTAGCTTGTTAATTTAAAGCTACATAACAAAGAGTGGTAAAATGTAGACAATAAAAATCTACACACAATGATTTTGAATGTTGAAAACACACCCCTAGACTACTTAGGACTCCCTTGGGACCAATTTCACCCTTTCACCACTAATCAAGCCCAACCATAGTCAGTTTAACCAATTAACTTAACTTAGATTTTACCCACCTTTTTAACTTCACCCTCGACTATCAATGATTAGGATGATCTCTACTGATCACTTTGATTATCGATGGTCAGGGTGTACCTCCTTAACTAAAAGCATGCAAATCACTTAATTTGATTTTTTAATTAGAATTTATCTAAATATTGTTATGAGACTTTACATGGATAACTTTTAATTAGCTAGCCCAGTTGAACCTTGACTTCTACCTCTTGATTGTGCATATAAGAACAGAGGGACTAGGAGGTGAAATCCATATGCAATTATTATTAGGAGATTTTGTGTCTAAGATTTTATTTTATAGGTCAATCAACATCATCAACAACCCAATATTTATATCAGAGAGATGACTTTCCACCATCTCCCCATCAAGTTCTCAAGTATCATTACTCTATCATAATCAAGCTAGATTCCACCAATAGGTCAACTACCTCAACCATCACCCAATCGACTTATGGTAAGACAAGTACTTATTTCTTAGTATTCATCTACTTTATGTCCATTTTACAATCAATCCAAGTCTTACCCACCTCTCAAAATCCATATTCTAGATCTTGTCAATCAACTTATTTACTAACATATATCTTCATATATTACCCATCGATGGTTGACTCAACTATCGATGATTTATCCAACTGCTAAAGGTCACCTTGACTACAAATGGTTACATTAATCATTGATGGTTAACCCAACTATTGATGGTCACTATGGTAGTGAAAACTAGCAAGCCAAATTCACCTACCTACACCTAACCAAATCCGATTTTTTTTGTTTTTGCTTCTTCATAGACCCCCTTTTGATTTTATAGAGTAGGACCCAACCCTTTATCACTTGTATTAATTATCTTATCATTATCTTTATCATTTCTAGTCTAATTTTCTTAGCAAGGAATCTTGTGTTCAGTTTCAATACCTCTCAATTACTGATGAAAGTACTTTCCTTTCTATTTTGTAAACTTGGTTATTTAAAATGTGTGGATTGATATCCCTTAAAGAAGCTCTCACTTCTAGGATCTATCTATCACTAGGCAATCCACTCAACTATCTTTCTAACAAATAAGTTTGCTTTAGTGCTTTATTATATGCAGGTGTTCCTCCCAAGCTAAAGAGGATTTTTTCACAGTCTTTTGATTCATATGTACACACAAAAAAATAGGTTTTTCAGCCATACCCATATTTATTTTATTTTCTCTCTTTCTTTATAACTTAAGAAAAAAAATTATGTGAAATAATAACCTCTACATTTGAACCTAAGCTATTGAGGAGAGATGGGTAAGGTTCCTAGATAAGATCTCCATGCACTAGTTTTAAAAATGAGGCATAGTCCTTTATGAATAATAATTAACACCAAAAATAGTGTTAAATCTCTCTAAAACCATAACACTAACCCATTGTGAAATATATTATTCTATCCCTCAATTTTTGAAACTATCCATACAATTTGACTAGTCTCTAATAGACCTAATGGTGTAAACAATGAGAAAACTAGGTAGAAGTGAGAAAATGATTAGGGATGTGTTATCATGGATTAGTGATAAATCCAAATGCATAGATATATTTTTAAATACATTTAATACATGTTCATGTTAGATAGATGTTTTGGAGGATAGTGGATATGATGAAAATGTTGCTCATAGTTGACTTATCTAGTTCAGATGAGACAGTGAGGTATAAGACTATGAGATTGGTCTGCAAGACCAATATTTCCATTTGACCATATATATATATATATATATATATATATATATATATATATATATATATATATATATTGCATAGATATATTTTTAAATACATTTAATACATGTTCATGTTAGATAGATGTTTTGGAGGATAGTGGATATGATGAAAATGTTGCTCATAGTTGGCTTATCTAGTTCAGATGAGACAGTGAGGTATAAGACTATGAGATTGGTCTGCAAGACCAATATTTCCATTTGACCATATATATATATTTCATAGATATATTTTTAAATACATTTAATACATGTTCATGTTAGATAGATGTTTTGGAGGATAGTGGATATGATGAAAATGTTGCTCATAGTTGGCTTATCTAGTTCAGATGAGACAGTGAGGTATAAGACTATGAGATTGGTCTGCAAGACCAATATTTTCATTTGACCATATATATATATATATATATATATATATATATTATAATGGTATTATTATCTCATATGATCATATAAAATAATTTTAAGTCTCTGAAAGTGGTTCTACATGTGTTTTAGGTTATTTTTTCCATGATTGTGTCTTGAGGCTAGTTGGTAGTTCTGAGTGGGATACTTACAGAGAAGGGTTTGAATATTTTTCCCTGTGTATTAAAGTATAATTAACTTGGTGAAGTTATCTAGGTCTTTAATTTTATATTTATATCATTTTTTTCCATATTTGTTTGACAAAATTGTGTTTTTTCTTTAGTTATTCAAGACAAACTTTTTGGGTATGCACATGCCTAATTGTGAATAGTGAAAATGGCATGCTTCAAGTGGTGATTAGAGATAAAAGGTGTCATAAACCAAATATAATATTTTTATGGGTATAATTTAGATACATATTATATATTATTTATGTGTGAGTAGTTTTAAAGTGCTCCAAGGAGTTAAAAGGGTAATATGTGCTAGTGAAGGCCTAATTGAATTAGGTCTCCTTAAGGTCTAAAAAAGGTTTTTGGTCCTGTATGCTATGACCAGCCTATTGTAATTTTTGATTAATTTTTTTTTAATTTCAAAAGTATAATTTTATGGTAAATATAAATTTTCAAGTGTGTATGACGTACCAAGGGTGTATGCGTAAGAACCTAGTATAAGAATAAGGCCTAATAGACCAAATTAACTAGTTAGAGAATAAGTGAGTTGAAGCAAAAGATAGAGAACTTTAAATAACTAAATAAGGTCATAAATAACATAATAAGGGTACATATAGTATATCATGAAGATATAACATAGGTATTATAGATGACTATCAAGGTTAAATGACCTAATTTGTGTTGAAGAGACCTAGTTGAGTGAAAGAGCCTAAAAGGCAGTTTGAGAGGGACAAGAGTGTGAAGAGATGGAGAGGTGGTCATCATTAGTTGGTTGATAAAAAAAAATTCATAAATGTGATCAAGACAATTATGGGGATTATTTGGTGTTGATTTATCTATGGGTTGGTGCCTCCTTGTAAGTAGGTGTTTGTTAAAGCCTAGTCAAGTGGGTGCTTGGCTAGTTAGGGTTTGTGCTCCAAGTGAAGTTGGTAGTTCACTAAATATTTATGTTTATATTATAATACTATAATCAATTTTCATCATCAGTTGGTTTTATTACCCTTTAGGTTTTCCCACTAAAATAATTATTTTATGTGTTATGATCTTGTCTTATGCTCATGGCTCTTAATATGTTGTTAGTTCATTATATTTTTTTAATAGTTCATAAATGATAACATAAAGTTGTAATTGTTTTTTAATATTGATTATCCCCCCTCTAAATCACTATTATTTGAAAAATATAAAAATATATCCATGAAATACCAAGTAGGACTATGGGGTGAGGTCATCCTAGGAAAACCTACATAACCCTAACTTTGCAAAATAACACAATTAGTGTAAAATATTCTAAGTGTGGGAAAAATTCCACGTTGAAGCATAGGAGGGATAGGTTAATATATAGATGTGAATATATATATCTCAATGATTACCATTCACACTTTTTAAATGTTTTGAAATTATCATTTAAGGAAAAATAAGGGTTCAAGTTTTTACACCATTTAGAACTAGGTGCGAGAAGATTGGGGCTTTGGGAAACTTTTGAGTTGAGAATTTTTAGAGGAGTCCTCCTTTTATACAAAAATTATGGGTCATACTATCCATAATATATTCTTAATTGATAATGACATTATTATATTTTTCAAAATAGAAATGTTCTTAATCTACACAAGCCAACAAAATTATGAGGATTGAGCAAGAAGTGCTCATATTATGCTCCATTATACATAGGTATAGTATAATAAAAATATTATCAATTAAGAATACAATATTTATATTTTTTGTAGAATGGGAAAATGTAAATTCTACGCAAGTGAAGGATATTAGTTGATAACATTCTTAACTAATGTGTATAACAGACATGTGACCTTTCTATAAAAAATAAGAATACTAGATTCTTAATTTATGGTGACATTATTATTTTTCAAAATGGGCATGTGCCCATTATCGACAATCCAAGAAAATTATGAGCACTAAGAAATAGGTGTTCATATTATTCTTCTTTATACATAGGTCTAGTATACTAAAAACATTATCAATTAATAATCCAAAATCTTTATTTTGTTTAATATGGGAATATGTAGATTATTAACAAGCAAATACTATTATATTTCTTAATTGATAATTCTTTCATCGAAATGTACAAATTAATACTATTGGATTATTTTTTGATGATGAAATTATTATATTTTTCAAAATGGGAATGCGACCATTGTACATAAGCCAAAAAAATTATGAGCATTGATTAAGAAGTGCTCATATTATTCCCCATTCTATATAGGTCTACTATTTGAATGCAATACTTGTTGACATGATTTTTCACATATTCAAACCCATGTCAATTTACCCATATAAGATATTCAAAAACAACATGACAGTGTGCACCCCTTATCATAATGCCCCGATCATTTATGATTTAGGGTCCTCTTTGTTTACCTAGTAGGTTTCCAAAGAGGTCCACTCATGGGAAAAATTATGGCTTGGCCATTATTTTATGTCATTTTGAAGTGTTAATGGCAATGAGCTTATTTTAATACATTGATTAAATTAAACTCTAAGTTTATGGTGTGAGCACAAATTTTTTATTTCCTAATTTGACATTAATTTAATATTTTAAACATAAGTACCATTAAAGTTGGTTGATGGTGATAGGAATCTTCCATCTATAAAATCATGATCTCCTCTAGCCAAATTAATAAACACAAGGATCATGGTGGGAATTCACTTAGTGTAGCTTTCATGGCACTCTAAATATTCTGAATTTTGGCCATGTGTCACTTAGGGAATGTTGGGATCACTATTTAGTAGGATGATTAATCATAGTGAGGCACCTTTATCCTCAATTTTTTGCTTCTGTGAGTCAGCCACTACTTATGTGTATAAGGAACATGTGGTGATATATGATCTGATCTAGGATCTAAAAACTTTGACACCTCTAAGTTTCATAATAAACATGTATCTTTGTCTTTTTATTAGGCCTCTTTAGTTTTGATAGGTATGAGACCTCTAGGTGTAAGGGTACACATGGATATTTTATATTTAATCAGGCATCTCAAGGTTCTAATAACTCTAGTACCTATGGGTTTAGGATAAATGTAGATTTTACCAATTTGATCATGCCTTCAATGCTTATGTTATATCTAACACTTATGTGTCATAAAATATGTATTTTTTATTAAATCTATCCTACTGAGGTTATGATAACTCTAACACCTCTGGGTGTCAAGAGACACATAGCTCTTTATAATTTGATTAGGCCTTCTAGGGTTCTGATAGATCTGATGCCTCTAGGACCTATAAAATTTACAAAAATACAAGTTATTTAAAATAGTCTCATAATAAAATATATGATTTTCTATCAACCAAAAGGCTTTTGGGTGACATATGCACTCTAGGACTGTAGCTCTTGGACTGACATTTGGGAAAGTTCTATGTATGGACTTTCCATAGGAAAAATTTAGCACCCCAAAAATAAACTAAGTATAAAAACACCTAAGGATTGTAATGGGACAAAATATTTTGAATATGAATAGTAGTGAAAGATCTTTAAACATAAATAAATAGGCTATTATTAGGGCTATATAAAATTTGAAGGATCAGATTGGGCTTGATAGAGGACCTATAGTTTTCTATTTTTTCATGATGTATAGGTCCCATTTTATTCTATGAAAAGGGATTTTTTTATCGTAACACATAGGTTTATTATACTAATAATATTATCAATTAAGCATCCAATATTTCTATTTTGTGTAGAATGGGCACATGACATTTTGGTCACAACACATAGGTGTATTATATTAACAACTTTATTATCAAATAAAAATTACAATATAAGGATATATAGACCTAAAGTGTGATATTATTATCTTTTTCAAAATGGAAATGTGTCCATGCTATGAAATCTAATAGTATTATGAGCATTGACCAAGAAGTGCTCATATTATGCCCGATTATATACATGTCTAGTGTACTAATAAAATTATCAATTAAGAATCCAATATTTCTATTATGTGTAGAATGGGCACATGTAGATTCTAAAAAAGTGAATATTATTAATTGATGATGACATTATTATTTTTTTCAAAATCTACATGCACCCATTCTATGCAAGCCAATAATATTATGAGCAATAAGAAATAAGTGCTCATATTATTCCCAAATATACATAGGTATTTTATACTAAAAACATTACCAATTAAGAATATAATATTTCTATTTTTTTAATAATGGGAACATTAAGATTTTACATAAGTGAAAACTATTGGATTTATCAATTGATAACATTATTATCTAAATATTTGTAGAATGGGCATGTGCTCATTCTACACAAATTAAGAGTACTAGATTATTAATTGATTATGATAATGGGCATTTTTTACATAAGCTAACAATGTTATTAACATTTATTAAGTTTTCATAATATGCACCATTCTAAACAACTCTACTATATTGGGAATATTACCAATTAATAATCTCATATTCCTATCTTGTGTATAAATGGCATGTTCCCATTCTACACAAGCTAAGACTATTGGATTCTTAATTGATAATGTTATTATCTTTTGTAAAATTCATAGATGTCCATTATAAACTTAAAAACAATATTATGCCTATTCTACACATGTCTACTAAATTAAAAATATATTATCTATTCATCAAGACACTTTTTATTAATCTAATCATGCATATTCATGTGCATTCCTAATGCAACTATGAATTTAAACCATGATACACTTTTACCATTTTGTCTAGTCATATAACATCATACTTATCCACCAAAATTTCCATTTCAATTAATAAACCTCTCCATCCCACATGTAAAGATCCATACTTGGTCTATTACTTGAGGATAAGTGACCAGTTAGTTGGTAGTTGTGAATTCCACTGAATATTGGATTATGAAAATAAGTGCTATGGGAGTGGATAATGTCAAGACAAGATGCTATAGGTTCCCAAAAATTTAATCAAGGAATGCTAATAATAATTTCAAAACTATAGAGAAATTGAGAAGGATATGTTAACTATCAGATAAAACATCAAGAATAATTTCAATTGCACCTCACATAACATGCAATCTAAAACCCTATGTTTTTCCCAAGATAGATAGAAAATAAATTTAATAAAATAAAAACACTCAAGAGATATGGGATGCTATGTGGTTAGAATAGAACCCATAGATTTCAATCCATTAAGGATAAGAAGGAAATTTTTAAACATTTTTTGAAATGTAGGATGGATTTGCTATTTTAAGAAGTTAATAGGGTTTGATGATGTAATTTCATAGGAGTTTTCATAAATTGCATGCATGATATAGCCAATTAAAAGGAATGGAATCATAGGTCATTAAAGAGTTTTTATAATAGGTAATCAATTTGGTTTGTATAGGGGAATTTTGGCATATGAATCCCAATGTTGCTATTGTTAGGACTCTATTCTGCATAGATGAAGAGTAATTAGAGTCTTCAAACAAAGGTATACATCATTCTTCATTACCTTAACTTTGGGTAGAAGTTTCCCTATACATTATTAATTAATTACCTTATAAGGGAATATATTTAATGTTTTATTTTTAACACTTAATTCCCTTAATCATCTCAAGCATGGGAAAGGGGTGAATGTACCTAACTTCTAGTTAAACATGATGAGAAGGATAGGAAATAAGTATCACAAAAGGAAGATAACATATTTGTCCCATCACTATATAATTCAACTAATTTTAAACAAAATTTTAATGGATCAAATACCTAACCTAAATTTGGAAAAATTATTGAAATTGTAATAGCTACTAGAAGAAGAATAACATGAAGCAATTGATGAAAAAAAAGAATGGATGTTGAAGAATAGGATGTGGTTGTAGAGGAAGAATAAGAACATGCGAGAGAATATAATATAGAGAGACTTGAAGGATTAATAATTAGGAAGTTAGTACTAAAACTTTCTTTAAATTATTAATCTAGAGTCAATAAGAGTGTTTTAGAAACCCCCTCTACATTAGTAACTAGGAAGAAGAAAAAGGTTTTGACTCCACTCACTCCTAGAATACAACCATAAATGATTAGGTGTAGACTAAAAAGACAAACATACTCTAATAACCCCTGATTTTATTCAAATAAATATTGGGGAATCATATGAAAAAGAGGAGGATCTCTATGTAGATGAAATTTAGACTTTCATTAGTTTTGATGAAGGAAACTCTACTTCATCTAGCACTAAGATTCCATTCTTCAGAAAGATGGAACATTAGAGTAATTTACATAATGTGAAAATATAAGAGGTATCATTGGAGGAAAAAAAAGATAATGTTATGGATAAATACGTGATAATAGGAAAACAAAAATACCTAGATCATGCCAGATAGGAAATAAATTAAAAGTTGATGAAAACCCTACATGAAATTGAAACCCTTATGGCACACATTGAGGAGATTGAGAAAATGGATAATTGGATACATACACTAGTTAGGGTTTCATAAGTATAGAGTGGACATTTCCAATCCCATATGGCTTATAATTTAATAAAAGTGTTTCTTAGGGATCCAAGGCACATGGAAAAGACTTTTTCAACAACTTCCACTCAAATTAAAGAGCTCGATAAGGAAGAATTTTTCATGAAAAGGACTGTCAAGATAAAGACCATGAAGATTTAATGGCACAATTAGTTTATTAAATTAAGAGATGAAAACATATATTCAAATTTAAAAGTTAAAGATATTGAGTCAAAAATTTCAAAACTAAAAATAAGGTAGAAGATATATGTCAGTTAATAGTGAAACTAATGATTTACATATCTCCTATAAGAGTGTATATTGTCTATCTTGAGGAGAAGTGGTTGAAATTTTAGTTCATGAGAGTCTATTGTGACACTCCCAAACTAGTACGTGAGCCTCACTCCTTATTTTAAATATATAATAGTGTCACTCGTAAGGATCAAAATTAATTATGTGAATTCTATATATACAACTATGTTGTTCCTCATGACCAAGAATGGAATCCAAACCTATATTTGGGTGATGTGCTTCTAAGATATTTTTCTTATTTTCTTTCTAATGAGAAAATAAGAGGTGAAAAATTAGATGAGTATCATGATAAATAAAAATAAACCACATTAATTATAAGATGGGAGGCTACCAGGCTAGATGTGATAGAAGTAGATTGAATTGCATTAATGAACAAAAGGGAGGTAGCTACAAGAACTAGGACTGAAAAAATAGAGGCTCAAAAAAATTAATTGGTGTTAATGATAGAAATATTTAAATAAACCTAAAATTCTTGTTTAGTTATATGGAATGAACTTAACTCTAAATTGAAAAGGAAAGAGTAATTATCAAGGTATAATTTCATGGCAACTCTCAAAAGATTCACCAAATTTATGGACATGGAAAGAAGGAAGATATTATTTTGGCCTTCCATAACATATCAACCTCATATTTTATGGTTTACCATTACTTATTAGAGGGTAATATATAAATTTAATGATATAACTAAAGATAGGAAATGAAAGAGGATATAAGATAATTTTGGGTTTTATAAAAAATCAACATATACAACATACCCATTTAACTTCTAAGAACTATGATGCCATGTGCATAAATTTAGATTGATCTAGTACTAGCAATGAGTTTAATTTGTAGATGTGATGAGTCAAGAAATAATATATAAAATTAGTCATTTGATCCTATTTTTTTAATGCCCTCCTACCAATACTAAGTATATAAAGTTACCTTTTGTATCCCTTTTCTCTATAATAGTACTATTAAATATGATCTACATATCTTTGTATTTTATGATTAAAACCATTATTTTATTAAATTAGCTTGGATCATGTAATTTTATTATTATTTTGGTTTTATGACTCATTTTTATCATTCAAGATCAAGGATAAATCATGAGTTGCATGAGTCAGTACCCAACTTGTAACAATACAATGTCCATTCAAAGAGAGCTTAGATAATGTTAAAATAGTGAAAAATAAGGCAATTATGGCAATATTTTCCAAAAATAATCATGTTATCCATTAATAAATTTTTATTAATCTAATCATTCATATTCATATACATTCCCAATTCTACTAGGTTAACCCATGGGACATTTTTTCCTTTTTGGCTAATATTGTCACATCATACTTATCCACCATAATTTTCATCATGTCTAATTAATTTCACCATCCCACATTAGTTACAAAAATGGTCCATCACTAGATGATAAATCACCTATCAGTAGAGGGTGTGACTTTTATGGAATGTGTCATGATGGAAAATTTAGATCTATCAGTGTGGATAATGTCATGACAAGACAGTATGAGTGCTCAAACATGTAATCAAAGAGAAGTAATAATTATTGGTAGTAATTCAAGGTAAATATTATGAAAACCAAATAAGTAGAAATTATTTGAATACTATAAGAATATGAAATGATAGAAATAGAATAGTGATGCATAGTATATAATTTATTGTATGTTGAAAAAATATATCAAGCATCTCAATTATTAAAATAAACTATAAACTACCATCCAACCACCTCACAAAGTGGGAATTTTTATTTCATAAGAGATAGTACCATTATTATTTTGAATATCCCTTAGAGGGTTAATAATGGTACTATATATTGTGAAATCAATTCCGACTTTGTGAGTTGGTTAGATGGAAGTTTAAAATTACTTATAGGAAATGGAGTGTTTGAAATATCAGTTCAAGATGCAAGACACAATAATGCTCTACATCAAAAATAAATAATTAGAGGAGAAGATGGAAAAACATATGTTAGAAAGAGAGGAGATAATGAGACAATAGTGCTTATAAATTGAAAATACAAAAGCAAAATTAAGTGGAGTTACCATAAAAAAGGGAGATGAAAAATTAGTAGGAAAATATAATATGTGAAAATTAGGGATAATGAGGAATTTAAAATTGGTGTTGACAACAACAAAACCTACAACAAGAATGGAAGGAGTATGATAATTAGATATCAAATGGATGCATGAAGAAAATAGTATATGCATAAACATAGTAGAACAAACAAATGAATCAATTAGATCATGAGAGTCCATGCTAAATGTGTTAGATGAAATAATAAAAGAGGAATAATTATAAGCATAAGGACAAATAGGATCCTCTCCACGTATAATAAGACTAAGTTAGATAATAGGAGAAAATAAAGAATAATTAAAATAATATTAAGAGATTAGTTAAGAGTAATAGAGAATAATGGGGGAGAATGAAAATTGAGAAAAGTATAATTTGTGGGAATATGGTGTCATAGTCTCTTGAAAGAATACACCTTCATGTACATGAATGTGATATTTATCAAAGAGTGAGAAATCCAAACACCAGGATGGATATTAAGTATAAAATGTAAAGTGGAGAAGTTCATGATCATACTATGGCATTAGACAACCATAGATATAATTCATGGTATCAATTATACATCGAATAATCTCATTGAAAGGAACAATAATGGATAGTTAAAAATAAGAATTTTCTATTGATATTTTCTATTATTTTTGTGTATATTTATGTCAGAGTTACCTTTATAAATATTATAGATGAGACCAATAATGAAGCAGAGGCCCACACTCTATTTTTGGGGTTAATATTAGTGGCTCAATGTGGTGTTGATAAGTTGGTCATTTAATGGGACTAAATGGTTCTTTTTGGTGCTCTATAGAATAAAAAGGTAGTATCTTATAATATTGATAATATCTTGTAGAAATGTTGGGGACACTTAATTCCTTCCCTACTAAGGAGGTAATGAAGGGGAATCTTCAATGGTCTCCTATTTTGAGTTTTTTAAGTTAGTATAAGTCATTTAGAGGGTGTTTGTCCTGATTAGGAGTTTTTAGAATTTGAATTGTAGTTCATATAACATTTTCCTATGATTTCTTCAAGTTTAAATATTTGAAATTCTAGTAGCAAGTTGGGATCCTCAATATTTTTTAAAAGAGCTCCAAAGTGCAGTATAGTTGATTTGGGATATTTAAGGGGGTCCATACCATCTTATTACATGTTTAAATCACATAGTTAATCATATATACAAGTGTATTAGGTATTAGGTGTATTGAGTTTTGTCATTGTTTTTAAAAGTGAACCATTCAGGTAGTTATAGTTTTCTAATTACTTTTAAATGTACACACACACACAGACACACACACACACACACACACACACACACACACACACACACACACACACACACACACACACACACACACACACACACACACACACACACACACACACACACACACACACACACACACACACACACACATGTTTTGGTATGAGTATTTTAAAGTGTGTGGGGGGTTAGAATCCAAGGATAATGAAGATTTAACCCCAAAATTAAATGATTAAGTTTCTTGAATTTTATTTTCTAATACACATACCCTATTTCACCTTATTATTTTGTGTTCCTGAAGATTGATTTTCATTATGATTTGAAAGACTATAAATGTATTAGAATGGTATGTGTATATCATGGAAACATGCCAAATATTGATAGTACATCTAAATTTAATGTGTATTACAACTAAGAAGATGCACAAAGATCTCCTTGATAGATAATTAAAACTTGTAAAACATGTATTCTATAATTTGTGCTTATTTAGACTATGTCAATGTCATCTATGCAAGAAAGGACCTTATGAAATATTTAATAGATTGTAATTGTGATTGAGAAGTATTTATTTACATTTTTTTGGACTTCCTTGTTTGACTTGAATATATTTTTAAAGGTATCTTAATAAGCCTTGTATTCATACCATGTTTCATGAGTTTTGGAGACTATATGTTTCTATGAATAAAGATAATATGGAATGTAAGGTGATAACAACACCATGATGATTAGAATATAAATATTTAAGTATTATGTAAGTTTTTAATAGTATTCATTATATGGGACAAAGTATTTCAATGCTCTATATACTTAAACCCAGGACCTAGTTATGTCTGCACACACAGTGAATACAAGAGTGTCAAATAAATGTTGAATAGATGGGTTAAAGATAGTATAAGTTGATTAGATGTGGTGTGTATAGTATATACAGAGGTAAATCAAGCATTAGAATATTTTTAAACCCATTTATATGAGTGAAATATCTAAAAACCCCTTCTCAGGCTATTGACAGATGATCAAACCTTGTGCTAGGGTTTGCTAACAAAAATGTGAATAATAAAAAATTACACCATAATAAATGCATAGAATTTGGTGAATATCTAGGGTTAAATGTGTATGAAATAATTTTCAAGTTTTAGGAGTTTGTCTATACTTCTACGTATAGTTTGGAAGGTCTATGTTTGAGACAAGGTCCTAAGAGGCCTAATAGACCTAAAAAAAGGTCAATAAGGGTCTAGAAAATTTTATTAAGAAGAGAGTTAGAAAATAAAACTTTGTGAAAAGAAAGAGGAGGATAAAGGATATAAAAAAATAATATTTTATTGATGATTTGATTTCATACCTTTCCATACTAAGAGGAAATGTCAAAAAAAGGTTAGAAGAAAGCTTGTTAACAAGGTGAGTTGAAATAAGTTTTTTGAGAAGTCTTTTGGTTTGAATAGGAGGTAATTTTTTTATTTTTTGAGCATGATGTTAATGAATGGAAACTCTAAATGGGTTAGAGGAAACTTGTACCAAAAATGGATCCTAGTTGTTAAAGAGTTTTCATCCAGGAATGAACTTCTTGAATCAAGACAAGAGTGACAGTGGATAAGAAAGTGACAAGATTGATAAGGGACTACGTTAAAGAGTTTTCAATATGGAAATAAAGAGTGTAAGAGTATAAATACCCAATAATCACCAAGTTATTACAAACTTGAGTTCTAAGATCAAAAAGAAGTAAATAAATGTGATCAGAGCTAGGTGGAAATAATAGAGGTAAGTGTGAAATTTTATTTTTATATCCATCTTTGGTAAAGATTAAAGGGATACCTCCACATCATTTGGTATCTGATCAAGAAAATTCAAGGGAAGATTTATTTTTGTGTTTTGAATCATGTTAGTTACATTTAAATGAATAATATGTTGAGTAGGTGTTGAACATTGTTAGAGGTGTTAGTAAAAAGGTTGTTTTGAGGTTATTGTGAGGTTGATAACAAGATTGTGGGAAATAAGTGAGAGGAAGAAAAGTTCAAGAAAGTTATGGTGAAGCCCTTAAGCAAGAGGCTTAGAGAGAGAAAGTAGAGAGCTACTGAGAGCTCCAAGAAGAAAGCTCAAGAAGAGAGATTAAAGAGAGTGAAAGAGACTAAGTGAAGGTCAAAGAGGACAAGTAGGTAGTCTTGTCACAAAGAGGAAGAGATAGGTTAAGAGAGACCTAAAGAGAGAGTGAAGAGAGTGAAAGAAGATAAAGGAATTGAACAAGAAAAATTCCATAAGGAAGTAAAGAAAGAGGAAGTGGAAAGGAGAGAGATAGATGAATTATAGTCAGTAATGGTATAATTGGAGCAAGCTTTATAATCACTAAGACCAAAGTTTTCAGTTGAGATTAGAAAAAGAGTGAGATGGCCTCTCAGGGAAATATTGATGAAGAGGAAAAGATAAAGATAAGTGAGAAAATTGAGGAGATGGATGAAGGTGTTGATCAAGAAACATAAGAAGATAAATATGGGGGAAAGAAATCCGTAATAGTTTCAAACTAATAATGCTTTGACATGTGTGAATGTAGGTTTGATAATTAAAGAATGAGATGAAATAGTTGGACCAATGCATGGGCTCAAGAAACAAGAAGAAGAAGCATATGATCAAGTGGTGATAAAAAAGAACCAAAAATAATAAGAGGTTCAATATAGAGTCATGATGATGGAATAAAAATAATAATGTCAACCATTTAATAAGCAAGGTGACATGAAGCATGAAGAGATCCTCACTCAAGAGGATGCAAAAAAAGGTAAAGAAGCTTTGAGATAGTAGCATAAGTAAAGGTATGAGGACTATGATAGTTTTTATGAAGTCTTGAAAATATAATATGACTTTGATCTTCATAAAATGTATAAAGAGATGGTAAAGGAAGTGAAAAAATAAAATATAGACTTATGGCGTGCAACATTGGTGTCTAAAATAAGAGCATTAATGAAGGCAAAGAGAATTCAAGGACATTAATACACTTTGAAATATTAAGTACATATATTGAGGTTGACCAAAATGTGGTAAATAAGGGAGAAACCATACAAGTAGAAGAGAAAAGGACATTGATGGCTAATGAAAAGAGGAAGGATAAATCATAAAAGGCACATGAAAGTGATTGGGAACAAGAACAACATTCAATCAAAAAGGAGAGTTGGATAATGCCTCAAAGGCATGAGAAAAAACATGATTTTTATTAAAAAAAATTGATTTTAGGTATAACATGGATGAAGATATCAATGGGAATAAAGCAATACAAGTGTAGCTCAAGACAACATGCACATATGCATTAAAGATTGGTTATAATAGTGGAGAAGAGGAAATGAGATCTACATTCATCAAGTAGACCTTGGAATCTAGCAGACCATGTACATGAGATCAAATATCAGCAAGAGAGAAGCCAAAACACATCAAGCAAGATTATTTATAACTTTTAGGGAAAGTTTTCTTTGTCCCTTGGTAGTATGATGTAGTTAAATATTCAATGGTATCCAATTATGAGTTGTTTTAGATAGTATAAGTCATTTATAAGGTGTTTGTCCTTATTAGGAGTCTAAGGAGTCTTTATAATTTTAATTGTAGTTCATATGGCATTTTCACGCCATTTTTGCAAGTTTGAAAACTTGAAACTCTAATAACAAGTTGAGATCCTCAGTATTTTGTAAAATAGATCCAAAGTGTAGTATAGTTGATTTGGGATCTTAATGGGGTCCATATAATCTTAGTATATGTTTAAATCACTTAGTTAGGCATGTATACAAGTGTGTAAGGTATTAGGTGTTTTCAGTTTTGTCATTGTTCTTAAGAGTGAATCATTAAGGTAGTTATAGTTTTACAATTACTTGTAAATGTGTGTGTGTGTGTATATATATATATATATATTGATATGAGTCTTTTGAAGTGTGTGGGGGTTTGTATTTAAATTATAACGAATATGTAACCCAAAGAGGAAATGAATTATAAGTTTCTTGAATTTGATAACTAATACATAGACCCTGTTTCACCTTATTATTCTGTGTTCTTGAAGATTGATTTTTGTTATGATTTGAAATACTATAAATGTAATATCATGGTATATGTATTTGATGGAAACACACCAGATAATGATAATGCATTGAAATTGAATGTGTATTACTTCTAATAATATGCACAAAGAGATCCTTGATAGGCAATTAAAACTTGAAGACCATGCATTCTGTAGTTTGTGCTTATTTAGACTATGTAAACGTCATATATGCAACAAAGGAACTTATGAAATATTGATTAGATTGTGACTGTGATTCAAAATTCTATATTTACACATTTTTTGACTTCATTTTTTAAATTAAATCCATTTTGAAAGGTATTTCAACAAGCCTTGTATTCAGACCTATTTCCTAGGTTGTGGAGACTATATGTATTCTATGCATAAAGAAAAGATGGAATGTAAGGTGATAATATCACCATTGTGGTTAGAATATAAATATTTAAATATTATGTAAGTTTTTTATAGTCTCCATTAGTTGGGATAGACTATTTCATTTCTCTATATACATAAACCTAGGACCTAGTTATGTCTACACACATAGTGAGTACAAGAATGTAAAAGAAATTTTGAATAAAGGGGAAAAAGATAGTATAATTTGATTGGATGTGGTGTGTATAGTATATTTAGAGGTAAATCAACCATTAGAATATTTTCAAACTCATTTATATGAGTGAAATATCCAAAAACCCCTTCTCGAGCTATTGACAAACTGTCAAACCCTGTTCTAGGGTTTGCTAACAAAAAATCCACCATAAAAAAATGCATGTAATTTGGTTAATATATAGGGTTAAATTTGCATGAAAGTATTTTATATTTTTTTGAGTTTTTATATACTACTACGTATAGTTTGGAAGGTCTATGTTTGAGATAGGGTCCTAAGAGGCCTAATAGACCTAAATAGAGGTCAACAAGGGTATAATAAAGTGTCTTAAGAAGAGAGTTAGAGAATAAAACTTTGTGAAATGAAATATGAGGATATAGGGTATCCAAAAATAATATAAGATTGATTATTTGAGTTCATACCTTTCTATGCTGAGAGGAAATGTCAAAAAAAGGCAAGAAGAAAGCTTGTTACAAAGTTGTTATCAAGGTGAGTTGCAATAGGTTTTTTATGAAGTATTTTAGTTTGAATACAAGGTCCACAAAGACTTGTTAAGCATGATGTTTATGAATAGAAACTCCAAAGGGGTTAGAGGAAGCCTATACCAAGAATGGATCCTAGTTGTTAAAGAGTTTTTATCTAGAAATGAACTTTTTGAATCAAGACAAGAGTGACAATGGATAAAAAAGTGACAAGATTTATGAGGGACTGAGTTCAAGAGTTTTCAAGAGGGAAACAAAGAGTGGAAAAGTCTAAATACCCAAGAAAAACCAAGTGATTTCAAACTTGAGTTCCAAGATCAAAGAGGATTAAATAAATATGATCAGAGCTAGGTGGAAACGACAGAGGTAAGTGTGAAAGTTTATGTTTCTATCTATGTTGGGTAAAGATTAAATAGATACCTTTGTATTAAGAGGCCTCCCATTACTTCAAGGAAGTTAATGGTGTCAAGGATTACTTGGAAAATTAGAGGAGTCTAATTGCATCAAAGATTACTTAGCTATCTATAAATGTTACATGATGGTGTTAGGGTTTATGAAATAACTTCAAGCAATAATACATCAATAATATTTGATAGGGGATTTTATTTTTTTACTATACATACATGTTTTTAGTTCTCTTATGGATTTTTTTTGTGGTTTTTCTCAACCTTTGGTGGTCGATTAGGGAAACCTTATTAGTGAGGCTTTTAGGGTAATTGTTTGGTGAATCAAATACCAATTTTACTCCTCAATTGATACCTAAAGGGATGATTTTGGTAGGGAAAAAGCTAGTAG
This sequence comes from Torreya grandis, assembly GCA_037957365.1. NCBI lineage: Eukaryota > Viridiplantae > Streptophyta > Pinopsida > Cupressales > Taxaceae > Torreya > Torreya grandis. The sequence continues at coordinate 4,544,660 of JARHVA010000235.1, read as the reverse complement.
AATAATAACATATAGTGACCATTTCTATTCAAGGTTGTACGGAGGATTCCTTTCACTCCCCTAGCTTGGGTGGGCATATTTTAGAGAGGATTTTTCATAGAAGGTAAGGTGGTCGTGGTGGTCATCATGGTTAGAGTGAAATAATGGGTAGGATAGTACAAGTGTCTAAGGTAGTGGAGGTGGCCACAACTAAGCATTTGGAGGATCTTGGGGAATTGAGCTTGGGTGGTTTGGTTGGTAGTATTCATATGACATTGACAAATGTGGATGGTGGATGAGGTAGTCATGCTAAATCACCATGACATGGAATAGTTTTTCATTACATTATGGGTTAACTTGGATGTAATGGGTATGGTTGTTGGTTTTTGTCTTTTTGGTAGTCTTATTCTTGGGATTTCATTTTTGGGTCATTGTTTATTATTGGTGGCTTTGGCTAGTTTGTTGGTTTTTGTGTTTTGGTTTTTCCTCAACTCTTGAGGCCTTATTGTAATCATTAGTTTCAATTAAAAAATGGGAGAGGGACCATATAACACTCATTAGCAAAAAAAATTAGGTTATACTGAAAAAATTATATATTTACTTTTAATAGTTAGTTTATTGAAATAATAATGTGGTGGTTATAAATCCAATTCCAAGAGGCAAAATCAATAATTATAAATAGGATTTGAAAATATAAATTAATGTGAATGTTTATTCATATCAAATATTAATGATATATGGTGGTAAAGTGATTAAAATTAGAATTCAACATCATACATATATAAAAATACTACACATTATTGATAATGCTTTGCAGTACTAGACATCTTTGTGATATCTTCAAAATGTAATATTTTTTTCTCATTTTTTAGATAGATTTAGAGTTGAGGGGGCCCTCACCCATAAAAAAACTACATATTATCATTAAACAGTGGTAAACATGATAACATTCATGATCCACACCCATACCAACTCTTCACCAATTAAATGGAAGCAAAAAAGAGGCTCAACAAAACATGGGGGACAAACTTGAAACATACAATATGATAGAGCAAGATAAAAGATTGTATTTAGTTTTAATAGTGAGTTGAAGATAGATAGATAGATAGATAGATAGAGAGAAAGATAAATAGATATTTTAATAATTTCTAGATAGATAGATAGATAGATAGATAGATAGATAGATAGATAGATAGATAGATAGATAGATAGATAGATATTTTAATAATTTCCATGAGACCAAAATAATTATATGGGACCCATACCAAATAATATATCCCAAAGGATTGAAGAATCCTTCACAATAAGAGAGATGATTTGAGTTGCTAAATCCTATCTTACAATCCTACCACTATTTTTCCTTTGAAGGTTCACACTCCTATTGTGTATGCTGATAAAAAAAATTCTCCATTTCTATCAGTGTTGTAAAATTCAACTATAGTGAATGTAGATACTCCTTGTAGGTTGTCCAAGTATCTACCTCAGATGTCATTATATGTGGAGCATTTCATCCATATTATTATCATGGCATCAAACACATTTCTCTTTTTACTTGCACATATTGGAATGGAAAACAATGCTTATATATTAATTAAAATAGGATTATATTAAAATCAAATGCAATAAAAATCTCTACATATCATGGTTATGAAAATAATTTTTTTTAAAATAGGTTATTGAATATACATTAATAATTCTATATTTTAATGCATCCAGATTCAAATTTCGATGCAAACATAATTTTTTAAAGATTTCAATATAGGATGTCATTTAGAATATTGACTGTCTTGACAAATAGTACTATATCCTGAGGCTACTTACATAACATGATAATTTAGATGTCTAAAGTAAGCTTATGAATTACTTTAGCTTCTATCAAATGGAAAACTACATATACTCATTAACATTGTCAAAATCTTTGAGAATGTTTGAGTGTTAAAATAAACTACTGAGAATAGAACAAATATGGATTAGGAATAATATATATGTTAATGGTCAAATGGAATGATTAACCACCTATGCGTAATTCCTTATTATGTTCATTAGTTATGGGCTTACTTAGGTATATATAATTCCTTTAATTTAAGAGTTACATGTTGTCAGTTAATGTTAATCACCAATCTTCCATGCTTAAAATCTCAACAACCCAATAATTTTGGGTAATAGAGATTATAAAAATATATCAATTTGTGGAAAATATATAAAAAGAAAGGCTGAATGGATGCACCCATGGGTAACAAAAGTGTGTTTTAGCCCATAATCATTGCCAAAAAATCCATCTATGCCAAGCCTCACTATAACCCATGCCCATAGGAGGCTCATGTAAAGTTTCACTTTGCATATTTAATGAAAACCACCCAAAGGACACTACCAAGTACCAACTATCCAATTATAGGCCCTCAAATTTATTTCCCACTGATGTTTTCATCTTAATTTTTTAATTAAAATATTAAGGTGGTAATTTGCTTGCCTATGACACTGATACTGATATGGCATATGAAGTGACACTAGTCAAATCGTATAAATAGATGATTTTTTTAATAATATTTATGAAACAATATAATGTATATGACTATAGTATTTTGATCAATTTGTTTTATGTAGGAATAATTTTCTAAGATATCTTGATTATGTTATATTTGTGTTATATTTAATTATTTTAGTGTTGCATTTTTTGTGATATACTTTATTTTGTTTTTATTTCTGATAATTTTAATTTTTCATTTACAAATGTGAAAATTTATGAATATTTTGTAAATTTTTTCAAGTGTTATATAAACCTTTTTAAAAAAAGAGCTTCACAATTTTTTTTCTAATGCAATTAATCAAAATTAATATATTTAATGTTAGTCTAATATTTATAAGCCCATCCTCTAATAGTCTAACACATATTAGTTCTCACTTTATAGGAGATTTAAATTGTAAAAAAGTGTTTTTATACAATAAATAACTTTAAACAATATGTACTAAAGTTGCATGAGGCACTTCTTCAAAATATGATTTTCATAACTTTTGAAGTTAAATGTTGAATGAATAATAGTCATAAATTATTTCCATAGTCTATCCAAGGCTACCCATCAAATCTAACTCTTACATGGAAGACATTCAAATGCTTTTCAAATTTGGAACCTTGTCCTACTTTTTTTTCTTTTTTATCAAATATGGGTAAATGATTTTATAGAATCCAAAGTTATGAACTAGAGGGGGTAACATTAATTGAAGCTAAAAATAAATCTAGGACATAAATAGGAGGCCCATATCCCCCTTAAATACACATAATTGCTAACATCACCAACATCAAAGACATCACCAATGTTACCTACATCATTGACATCACCAATGAGCATAGTCACCTCACATGGCATGCAAAATTTGAACTTGGGTGGGGGTAGACATAATTGAACCCCTTAACCATGTCCTAAATTTATTTTTATGATTTTTATATATCCAATATTTCCATTCAAATCTTAAATATTATTTTAATAGTCAAAGGAAGAAACATTAGAGAAAACATATTTATTTATTTTAATCTTTAGCTTTAACTATAATTCTGAGCATGATATGATGTGGAATTATTGTATTTTTGAATGATCCATGAATACTAACCATTATCTATCAATTTAGTATTATTTTATGTGATTAATAGATTATACATTGTTGAGTTCCAATAGAAGAGTCAACTATTCTTTTTAGGTAGATGCCACTAATTTAATAATCAATTAAGATGGATTTTTGGTTTGGGTTGGGGATGCCATTATGTTAAATTTCATATTAGATAATTTAAATTGAATAGGAGCTATGAATACTCAAACTTGGAAATTTTTTAATTACAAATGACAATGAAAATTAATTTGAGACTATTTGAACTACCATGGTGTTACTTTCACTTTTATAAAGTTACGACTACCATATGGTAAAACATCACAATATTATGAATAAATTGACATTAAATTTTCATTAGGAAATTATATTTTCATATTATTATTAAAATTTACAATAATGTGAGACACTAGAATTATTGCACATAGTTTCATTATCACAAACTTTTATTTGCATCTTTTACCCACTTCAAACCTTTTGAATGCACCTAAGTGGGAATTTATGAAATGTGGCATCATCACATAAATTCACATAATTTTATACTTTTGTTCTCATTGTTATCCATTTAAAAACTTGTGGAAGAAGTGTGATATCAAAACATGTGATATCATCATTTAAAGTCAAGTTATCATAGAATGTTGTTCTTTAGAGCTTTGAAATAGATTCTTAATTGATAAAATTATTATCAACCTATGTAAAATTTGCATACACTTATTATACATAAGTCTAGCATATTTTTAATATTATTAATTAAGAATCTAATATTATTATTATCATTTTAAAAATAAACTATTGTTGAAATATAGTCTTACATAGTACCTTGATATTGAGGTGGTGTATGTAGTATGGACCCTATGGTATTTTTTTAGAGTCCATTTATGATACTAATAAATTGGATGGTAATTTATTGCTCATCCAATTTATCTAGGACATAGGTCATTGGTAAACAGAGAGGTGTTACTATTGCTCTTCTTACTAGACTTATGATTGTGTGGTTAGGGTACTAAGCCAATAATAATCATAATATACTTGTAGACTCCTTATTGCATTAGATAGCCTCCATGGCATAGGATTCATATTAATAGTTTGATAAATAAGAAGGTAAAAACCATCAAATCTATATTTTGTATATAACACCTAAACCTATTAATATAATTAATATGAATGATGTCAAATTCTTCACAATTGTTTTTTTTATCAATTTAGGTGTCCATGTAGGTGACCCTGATAAACTCATGTTAGCACAAATAACATTAATCAAGTAGGACATAATACAAAAATTATTTGAGTTAGGTGAAAATCATCATCATTATTCTACTCCACTACTTTGATCTTGATATCATAAATGGCTATGTAATGATCGAATTCCCCATGTAGAGCTACCAAATTATAATTTATGTCCTTAAATTACTTTTTAATTCCAAATGAGAAAAAATAAGGAACTTATATTCAAGTCTCAAGGGAATTAAGATATATATATATATATATATATATATATATATATATATATATATATATATATATATATATATTCCATTTTCACTAATATTATGTTTGGAAATGGATTTAAAAATACTTTGAGACCATATAATAATCATTAGGCATTGATCTAAGGTTAGTCATCACCAAATTATGGGTATTAATTTCTTCCCAATGGTCTATAATGGAAAACTTTCATTTTGATTTTGACTTTGTGACCTGTGGCTTCACATAATATTTCCTTGAGAAGCATATATTTATTGTTGTTTATTAGATGTTGATTCAACCCTCTTTTAATGTTAAATTTTTAAGTTCATTAATGCTCCATAGATATATTATTGTAGTGTTATCGATAAATGAATAAATATTTCTATTAAAGTATTCAGATTAAGAAATATTAAAGAATGTGTATGTGTGTGTGTGTGTGTGTGTGTGTGTGTGTGTGTGTGTGTGTGTGTGTGTAATTTTATGTGATTAATACATACATAGATAATTTCCAATAATAAATTTGACTATTATTTATAGATGTATGTTATTATTTTAATAGTCAACTATTTTATATAGGTTTATGTCATGTTTTAATGGTTAATTATATATTTTTAAATGACACATATAGTTATTAAGGTTGTTGACACAAGTAAATATTGAATTCCTATAATTCATTCAATATATTGTGAATTTTTAGAATTTAAACTTGAGTAGGGAAGGAAGAATCCAACCTAATTTATCAACAAAAATGTTGTTACTTAGTTTTTAAAAGTGTTTCAAGTTCATTTGTATCGATCAATAATTAAGGATGATAATGTCCCATTATTTTAGTGATAGTACATGAGATCATATTTTCATCGAATGTTACTTGATTTTGCATATCACTTTTCTCGCATATTTGTTTTTATATAATACAAATTTATTCCTAGCAACACATTGATCCTTAGTACATGATACTTAAATTAGATAAAATAATTACTATACATTTTTTCTTTCATCTCACATTTATGTTTAATTTTTATATCTATTTGAGTTTAAATGAATTTTAATTTGATATCATGTTTATTATTTGTATAATAGCATCAATTTCTCTTGAATTTGGAGAGGATGATCATGTGGACTTGTTTTCAAAAGGAACCAAAGTTTCGTAGAGTAGATGTATCCAAGTAGAAGGGTACTGCATTCCATGGGAAGAGAATGATTTTTCAAAGCATGTAGATCCATCCATTCCCAAAGTTTGTACTAATTACATTTTTAGTGACTCATAGGATTATAGTGCCATGGAAGAGGGAGATTCTAGTGATGATAGTGAAATCACCATAAACTATAAAAGACCTAAAGATAGAATTGATTTTGTCATAGACAATGTCATTATAAAACACAAATTTTCTATCAATGACAAAGATAACCCAAGGTTTTATAACTCATGTTCTATAAGATCATAAAATTCATGAAGAGAGATAAGGACCCTTGTTGTTTAGTGTAATGCTAAAAAAATGGGGTACATTTATATTATAATTGATCAAACTTACTACAACCAAATAAATTAATAGCTTAGACAATAAAACATTTAGTTTTCCATGAAACAAGAAGTGACCTTCTAGTAAATAAAAGTAGTGTTCAATTGGATGATCTATTCCTTGTATGTATCAAAGAACATTGATTTGAAGTTTAGGTGAGTTGATACCAAATTGATCCATTTGTGCTCATCTTTGAGTAATTATGTTGTGGAGGGAACAATTAAAAATGCACTTTAAGGAGACATGGTATAATTTAAGGGATTGCATGCTAATACCTTTGGTGTCCATATTGACATAGTATTCATCCCTCCTTGTAAAGGATGTTCTGTATCTAAAGGATCTCTCATATAATGGTCTACTATGTAATTGGTTGACATAAATGGTTCTCCTCTAGATGTGAGATTCAAACAAGTCCTAAATGAGGTTGATGTGAATGTGTGGGATAAATTATAAGAGTAATAAATTTAAATGGTATATCCAATTTATTTTGATTCCACTAATTAAAATCATACCAAAAAAGTGATTATAAGACCCTATAATGCTCAAAAATATAAAAAATCGAATGACCTTCTATCTAGTTCATCAAATTGAATTGTTTATGAGGATAAAAAATGGTTATTTTTTTGGATGAAGTGGAAAATGTAAAAAATCATTATTTCAAATATGATATTCTAAAAAAAATTCCCTAAATTTAGGCATATTTCTATATCACAAAATTAGATCCATGATTGAAAAATACATAAAGATTTTTATGTTAGAAACATTAATAGCATGTGCTATATTTAATTCTAGTGACGAATCTATAGAGGTGTATAAAATAAATAAATACATGGTCACATGTATGTACTAAATGATAACACTAGGAAAAAGAAAGAAAGATCAAATACACCCACAATATCTACTTGCATATCAATAATGGTTAAGTTAAATTCAAATATTTCTCCACATTTAAATTTTTTTGTACGACATGATGGAAAAAAAGTTCCTAAAAGGATACTTTCTACATTATATACCCACAACTTAATGTGAAATAAGTGTAATGAGGAGATTGAATTGTTGAAACTTGTACGAGTGTCACAACCAAGTTTTAGCAAGATAATGACCAAAATATTTCAAAACAATTACAACTAAAAATAAAAACTTATTCACGAAGTGTGATGAGTTTAAAAACATATACAGTAAACATAGAGCCACCACATGCCCAAAATCACTCTTAAAACTTGAATAGGATACAAATATGGAACAATGAATACATTCAAATTTACCATGCACATTACCACTCCCATAGATTACAATCAAAGGAACAACCCCATGGATTCTTGAGCATCATTTTTCATGATCAAATAGACAAAATGAAAATTTCCATATAAAGTATAGGAAAAAATTAAACTCAATAAATAATTTTATGAACCTCCTAGTTACGTTGATTGGTATCCTCACACATAGACACAAGACTAGGGTTTTGACCACTTTTGCCTACCATTTGTTGAATGTGGAGAAAACTATATAGTCACATAATTGGATTTATGTCTTAGGAATATTGAAGAACCCATAATTAATGAGTATGGGTATTTTTTGTACACTTATGGATCAATCAAACAACCATTTCATTATGTATTATTAAAAAATGAATTGAATGATAAGTGTAGAGGGTACAAGGAAAAACATTTTCCATGTTGATGTAATTAATAATGTTAGTAGTAAAATTACTTCATTAAAAAAAAACCATCGATCCTCTACTTTCAAGTGAATAATTATTTGAGTGACAAAACAAATCATACCTTATTTTAATTTGCATCAATGTTTACAACAAGACAGATATTCAAAATTATGTATAGAAGCTTCCTCTAAATGGGACACATCCATGAGGATCTATTTGGGACATTTGGAAAATTATTAGCATCATTTTGGAAACTATACACATTTTTTTTCCACATATCATGGACACCTAAAAATCATGCCAAGATGGGTTAAGAACATTCACTCCATACCTTATTGAAGAAGTGTAATACTTGGATGGAAATACAAGATAATGGGTATTAGCAAACCTAAGATGTTTAGGGTCTATGTTTTAGATGGAATACTAGTGATGGAATACTAAACAATGATAGAAGATATCCAATGGTCTCATCTAATCTCAATCTGGTGTACAAAGGATAATGGTGAACCAAACCTATTAGAAGTGAATCCTCATCTAGCACCTTTAAAATAACTCAAACAAATGGAATATCTAAAAAATGAAATAAAATCATATACTTGAACATTGGGGAAAAATTGAAACATGTAAAGGCAGAGAATATTGAATTCTAAACCTAACATATTTGCAAAATGTTTGTGTGTTTTAGATAAGACATTTCAACATTATAGGAGGATGTCAAATCTTTATTTTTAGACATAAAAAATAATGGAGAATGACATATATAAAAATAATAATGAGATCCATTCATTTACATAGACAATACTAGATTAATAAACATATCCCAAGTAATAGTGATATTTATTTTGGGCTTATTTATGGAATAACTAAACTAGCATTCAATCCATTGATGGATGTTTATATGGGTCAGATGCTTCTAATATGACTAAAAAATGAAAATAAAAATATATGGATAGGATGGGAAGATGTGGATATTTAACTTAAAATAAAAGGTGATAATGTGGATAAAAAGGTGAAGATTCAATATTGGAAACCATCACGCAGATAAGTTGGTAAAGCATTGTATCAAGATTATTTGACACTTAGTAAAACATGGATCAAATTATATGAAATTAAATAAGACATTGATGTGGATGGAGTCATATGGGAATGGACACCAAACAAAATGAAAAGGTGGATCAATTAAGATTCACGAAAAGTAACATGAGGCCATTAAATCATACCTTGCACTACTTAAATAGGGTAATGAATACTAAAGTGAAATTATTGAAGGCAATAAATTAATATGTGATATCTTATTGGTTAGGGATGAGGATTTTTGAAATTTATATTCCAAAGCATTCTATAATAACTTATCCTTGAGTTTGTATCATATTTTTTAAATATGAATTGAAGATTGATATTTATTTCTTTTATTTGAACAACTTTTATTTAATCTTTTTATCCCTACTTCTATTCAAACTTCTTACTACTGACCCATTAATTAGGTAACCATAGTTTTTATTAGATATGACTTTAATATTAATTATTTTTTTCCAAATATATTTTTTCATAATTATGTAGAGATAATAATATATTTCAATTAATGTTGAAGTATGTAATTAAAATAGTTTTCAAATTATTTTATTTTACTAGCATTATTCTACATAAATTCATGGGAGATGCACTAGTAGTGATGCATAACTATAATTTTTGAGGTTCTATCACACTAAATTGATGATATTTTTTTAAAAAACACAAAAAAAATTGGTCATGCAAGGAGGGGAGGGTTGTAAAGCATTGAAATGCAAGGAAAACATTTCAATTTTAGGTTTGGGTCATCAAGAATCCATGGAGTCATCAAGATCTTTTTTGTTCTCAATGTAGCATCAATAAAATGTGCAGATATATTGAGACTATTAATACACTTAATATTTATATATTTACACCTATACATGATCACAATATGATAACATATTAGGGATCATATGTTAACCATAAAATAAGAAGGGCCTTTATGGGCATGTGAGTTTGTGGATTTCACATTAAACTATGATTGGGTCTTCTAGTCATGAATATATCATGCACTATGTGGCATGAAACTAAAATTTGTTAACCTTGATTTTAAACATATTTGAGTGGTCACACATTTTTATAGATAATTTTTTTTATTCAATGTTGATTTATACAAGCATTCAATCCATTGATGGATGTGTATGTAGGACAAATCCTTATATTATGACCAACTAATGAAAATTGAAATACATGGATGGGAAGGGAAGACGGGGATTTAATTTTCCTTAAAGTGTAAGGTGATATTTTGGGTAAAAAGGTGAGGTTTCAGTATTTCAAATCTTATGCAAGTGAATAAGGTGAATAATTAAAACAAGATTTTTTGATGCCTAATAAAACATGGATCAAATTAGATGAAATTAAACAAGACATTGATGTCGAAAACATCATTCAGACATAAACACCAAACAAAAAATGGAAATGAAGATTGATAAAGATACCTAAAAAAGGATATGAGGCTATTGAATTATACCTTTCACTACTTGAACAAGGTAATGAATACTTAAAGGTGAAACTATTGAAGATAATAAAATAATATGTCATATCATTTTTCCCTGGGATGTGGGTATTTTAAAATTTGTTTTTGAAAGCATGCACAAATAATTTAACCTTAAATTTTTACTTTTGTTTAGTATGAATTGAGGATTGATATTTATTTCATTGAATTATTTGTCACACATAAGACTTAAATTATGACCTTAAGAATATAACAATATTGTTTAATAAATATGAGTTGAAGATCAATATTTTTTATTAGAAGATTATTTTTCATACTTCTCAAGCTAAAAGTATATTTTAATTAATATTTTTTTACGTGATATTTTTTTAAGTGAAATTATTAGCTTTATTCTACTTAATTTCATGGGAGATGTGCTAGTGCACCATAAATTTTAGGTTCACACTTGACATGTTGACATTATGTGTTTTAAGAACATAAGTTATAAAAGATAGTTATAATTCATTCACATAAGTGGATTCCATACACATTATTGATAAATAAATATAAAGTAGCTAACCCATTTAAACCACATCAGTGTGGTTCAAAGTGATTACTTATTTCATATAATATACTGGTACATAAAGTGTGAACTTTCAAATTTTTGATTAATGAATGTGATAACCACTTTGGTGTTACAAGGACATGCCCATTCTACAATAGATAGGAATAATATGAGAAATAGATACCTATATTATTATCTTGGATAAAATGGACACATTCTTATCCTACACATTAAGATAAGAATAACAAAGTCTTATGTTATATCTAGTGTAGAATGGACACTTTCCCATTCGACACAAGATAAGAAAAATAATACATATATTTTACATTGGGCACATGGGCAATGAAAAGTGTTGTCCAACACTTATACATGGTGACAATAAGTATGCTTTAAAATGTTACACTTATAATTTTAAAATGTCCATGTCATGATGTGATTGGTTAATATATAGTAAAATAGATGTATAAGTATTAAATAGTACTATAAGAACTATAATTAGGCAATAGTATATGACAACTATGGGGTAATATTATCTAGATTATCAGCAGCCATTTCAACTATTGGAACATACTCAACTATTAGCCCATTACCCTAAATATGAGTTTAAAGGTGAAAAAATAGTTAAGATATAATTAGAATTTGATTCCACACTAGAACTTGGAATCTAATAATAGATATATATAATACAATATCATACTAATTAAAACCAATAATAATAATATTGGACTTGGATCTCCCACTAGTTAAAAACAAAAAATAAAAATATGGAAATCCAATTTTAATAATTAAAAAACTAAAAATATCAATACAATAAGTCTAGATTCACAGGAATATGTCCAAATTTAATGAAATGATGGTTTTAGGATGAATATAACACCATAGAACTTATAAGGGGTAAATTTGATGGCCATACAAATATATCTATACTTGTTTTTGGGTGTTTTAACTTTATAGGACTTAGTTATGTAAATCCTAGGTTATTAAAGGTTTTGATTATAGTGAGTCAAGGGATAAATATGCAATAAATATAGCCACTGATTTGTCCAAGAATTGACCGAATTTATTATTATAAAAGTAATAATTAATCACACAAGTATGTACTTAGCTAAAAACTAAGAAAAATGATCTAGAGGCTAAAAACTATCATAAAAACTGATTAAGGTGTTGTAAATAAGATTCAAGTGTCAAAATCCCTCCTCAATAGTAGTATAGTATGCTAGTGTCCTCTTAGTGTAAACTATCTAAACTTATGGGAATAGTTGGGTCTAAGTCTAATAGTCTTGTTCATATGTAGATGCAACTTGTTTCACTATTTGTGACCTATTTTGGACTAATTTTGTATGTAAACCCTAAATCTCCATGTTACTAGGCTATTTAAGGATCACAAGTAGCAAAAGTGTGATATAAGATGGATAGGTTGGATTTCCTTAACATCCATATGTGTTGAGAGTTTCCTAAATACAAATACCTCTAGAGGGGATGAATCTCTATGTAATTCTCCCAATTTATGTGTTGGTGAAAGTGCAAGTGAAAGCTAGTATGAGTGTTGACTTGAGTGCTTTGAGTGAGGCTTGAGATTGTAAATCTGAGTAAACTGAGATTAGGAATACTAGAGATGGGTGTATGTATAAGTAGGGTAAAATATGGATTAATGACCTTGATTATGCACAACTTGTTATGATCTTGATTGTGTGTCTTTACATCTCATGTTCATGTAGTGAGAAAGAGATAAAAGTTATGTATTTATAATGATCTAGTGTTTGGGCAGAGTGTGAAATAGGTCTAGGCCAACCTTAGGTGTATTTCAAATTTAAAATATATCTAATGGGTTGAAATTAAGAAATGGACACTAACGGTATGCCTTGGTCACTAGCACAATGTGTTAGTGTCTAAAAGGCCACGCTAGTGTCTAGGTGGTAGACCCTAGAGAACTAGGGGCTTGGCTCCCTAAGGAAAGGTTTGGGACTAAGTTTGGGATGTCTAAGGATGTGTAATGCCTGGATGAAAGTTGGATAAGGGTTGAAAGAGGCCCTAAAATAGGTCTAGGGATAAGCTATGGATGGGTGGTCTCAAGTCACACTCGTTTCTCTCAAATCACACTATATATGACTTTATTGCCCCCCTCTATTATATAAATGTAGTAAAGGAAAATGAGTAGGATAAAGGAAAAATGGAGCATACCTAGACTTACCTATGAGAGAAAGCCCATTAATATAGATATATATTTTTGATTCATGGTCCATTTCATGTCCAACAAATGAAACATGTATGAATTATTCCTTACTTAAGGAGTCTCAAAAGCAAAGAAAAATTGAGTAAAGAGATAAGAGAGGAAAATAATGTATACACATTATTGGGTATTCAAACCAATGAAAAAATCTAGTGACATCCTCTATATGTGTTTAAGAACTCAATCTAGTTTTGAATCCATCATTTCCCACCCCTAGTCAGTGGATTGTACACTATGAATAACTTGGATTGGATTGATGGATTTTCTAACCCTCTTATGTAGGTGGCTCAAGAAGTCAAGTATGATATGACTCTATCATTTCCCACTCAAGTGAATTAGATGAATCTATGAATAAAACTAAAATTATGTGATGTCATGAATTTGTATAAGATGTCTTTGAGGTCACTCAAAAACTCTAAAATGTAAAATAGCTTAGGGGCCACTTGGTAACTCAATAATGAAGATCATGGACTACATAAAAATGTTAAATGTTGTATTTATAATAAATCATCAATCTGGTACATAACTTGAACATATGGTGTCTGGTTTATATAACATAGATAATGACATGTATTTTTCCATTCCATCTGATCAATTGGTGTATAAATGAGATTCAAAAATAATTTGGCATGTATTTACCCCCAATTTGATATCCTATGCATATGGATTCTAGACCAAGTTATAGAAAAATGTATCTAAGTATATATAAAACTAAAATGGTATTAATCATGTTACACATGATGACCCCAATCTGAGTAAAAATGGTATGATTCTATGAAATTTTGAACATAAATTGATCAAATATAATAAACTATGACTAAAACTATGCAAATTTGGACTATAAATATTGTTTTTTTATATAAAATCTAAAATCTCCTTATTCTAGGGCTACTAGATAGTATCATAGTCTATTGGATATTAGTGCATTGTGATAGTGTCCTATATGAAATACTAGTGTCCTCTATGTTATTTTTATGCCAAATTGACTCTGATCTCTATCAGATTATTTTCCACTCTATTTTCTTGATTCTAAGATCTATAATTTTGTGTTTGTGTCCTCCAATTTAGCCCACATACAAAGATTCTACCTGGATGGATGACCTAAACATATTTATGAATGGAATGAGTGGTCCAAAGATCACATGTAGCTTTCAAAGCTTTTGAAATGCTTTATGTAAACTTAAAGTGTAGTTTGTCAAATTTTAAGGAACTAAGTTCTCATGGTGATCAATGTAGTTACGATCATGGAAAGAGTTTTCATAGGTCTTAGGAACTCATTATGAGCCTTGAAAGTCTTACACAAGCATAAAAGAGCTATATTGTCATTAGTACATCATGCAAAAATAAATTGGTCAATCTGATTTCACATCTAATAAATTTACCTAGGGAGCCTCTCAAGCCAAAATATTTTATGGACATGAAGCTCTTCATGCCTATATCATCCTCTACAAATTTGGTTTCTTGATGAGATTGTTATCTCAAGATATAATACTTTAAATTTAAACTTGTAGAGTGAAATGTGTGTGCAGATGATAAATTTAAGATTCATGAAATAGCCATTTAAATTCAAATGTTTTCAAGTTAAACATGGAGCTAAAAAGTGTCCAAATTATGGAAGCTAGAGTCAATATCCAATGGTAAGCAGGTGATCAGTGATGTCAGTGGGTCCCAAAGATATAATGATATGTATTTGATTATGCATACGCAGATTGATGGTGAGCAAGAAGTCAATGAGTTAATGAATATCAAATATAAATAAGAAGCTACCAAGTGTCTCAACCATGTTAGACTAGTATAATATCTATGGCTCACATTCATTCATACCAAGAAAGATTGATGGTATGTGTAAGGTTAATAATTTAAAGTTTTGATAGTAGGATTATAAGAATGAATGAAGATCTAAAAATTGACATATTATGAGAAGCCCAGATAGAGATTGATGGCTAGCATTAACATTCTAAAGCTAAAGGACTGAAATACAGAGAAAATGTGACTTAAGGTTGAACTAGAGTAAATATTTCAGAAGGATGCCATAAAGGCAAACATATTGTAAAAAGGATTTCACCACCCTGATTAGGTAGAATACATAAATTTAGGATCAAACATGATCTAAGTTACTGGGAATAGACCTTAAAAATTTGTCTAACACCATTAAATCCCTATAAAGATTTTCAAGAGCTTCTAGATGTAGGTATTACATCTCATTAAAATTTAAGAGACCCTAGCCTATGGATCTTCATTTACAATCATGACTATATAAAAACCAATAGGGTGATTAGTTTTCATCCATAGTAGATCTATATTCAAGATATAAAAGCAATGGTAGAATGGTGACTGTGCAAGGAATGTCAAAAAGAACATCATGAGCAAGATCAAATAACTACCTGAAAACATGAAGACGATCAAGCATGATTTAGGAAGATAGAAAAGGACATTAATGCAGAGGAGATTGAGAAGGATTCATGTGGTGGTGGGGATTGCTTCCTACAATTGGTCTTGATCTTCACATTCTCCATCACACTAGAAAAAGATACAATGACATTAATATAGGGGAATGCTTGAGAAGGATTATGTTGGTGGTTATTTTGAGTGGAATTGGAATCATTAATGACCCCTTTATTTCCATTTATATATCTTACCTTCTTTTTTCTTATAAATACTAGCTTTGAACTCTTGATTTATATCCCTTGACTAGGTATAGCAAACATATGCTAAAATCACCTTGTAAACTCTTTGAATTAATATAAGACAATTTAAGATTCTATTTTAATTCTAAGTGTGATTTATTTAATTTTGATTTATAGAATTTATGTTGTCTACTCATCATATGTAGGTCCTTCATGTACCTTAATTTAAGATTGCTAGTTTCTTGTAGGTTATGTGAAGTATTATCTAGTGGGGTTTATCTTGAAGTGTCATAAGTCTATAGTGTATTACATAGACCTATCTCTTTTTGTCCTTCAATTGTTAGGTCTATTTTCAAAATTCATACAAAATACTCATGTTTGGAACCCTGTCATGGAATCTGATCAACCCTTCTCCCCATTGAATTCATTAGTAGTCATGAAAGTGTCCAAGTTGAGAGTGTATCATTGAAAATTTGGTACATCACCACATTTAAAGTAGGTTTTAATTCATGTATTTTCTCCCTTTTTCATTTCAATATATTAAATTTGAATAAGAGAGATTCAAATTATCATATCTAAGGAGCTATCCTTATTAAATATCCTATATGTCTAACCCAAAATTAGGTAAGCCATGGCCTAGGGTCATTCTCATGTTGGACTAGGTTTGATAGTAGGACTTGAACACTTCTAATTTTAGCCAGGGTGTAACCTAGACCTCCAATGGTTTATGTCATTCTTAGTGGGACACATTTTATTTATCATGACCAAATTCTAGAGTTAAGAATTATTTGGATTAGAGGGAGACATCCACCATCATTAGGAGCTAAAGATTCTCCAAGTTATAGAGTTCGTATCATCATCCAAATAGCACCTCTTATGCCAAAGGTTACTAAAAGGTCAGATAGTAAAGGTATTCCCTTTAAATTCATTGATTTACCTTCTATTTCATATAAAAGGTCAGGATTCAATAGGATAAGTTATTATCCTTGAAATAACTATTCATCTCCTAGTCATCCTATTGGTTTAAATAGTGCAACCCCAACTATGCAAATGGAAAGGTATAGAATGCATGATTTTATACCCTTCAATGGAATCATCCCTCTTAATCTTAAAAAACATGATAATATCCCTTCTACCTCTTTTAAGAGTCTACCATAATTTACAGGAGAAAACCCCACCACCCCTGTATAGCACACAGCTAACATTAAAACCTTTGTTTCGTACATAACATTATGCAAGAGAATATAACCTTGAGACTAATAGCCACATCCTTGAAAATAAAATACCTACAATGGTATATTGGTTTAGCTCCTACCTCAATCAATACTTGGGATAATTTTGGTGAGTGCTTTTGTAAACATTTTGAGGATAGAAGTGGCCATGCGTCACTTGTTGAGAAACTTACATTAATTAAGAGGGAAACCCAAGATTATATGGTTGATTTCAACTATAGATTATAAAATACTTGGGATAGGATATCTATCATCATTAAACCCACACCCAATTATGATTTTATTTACTATTTGAGAACATTGATTTCAAACATTATAGTCATGATCTAATCTAAGGGCAGGATAACTCTACCTAGGGCATATGAGATATTTATAAGGGAAGAAAATTATTTGATACAAGTAATGAAAATCATGCCAAGACCTCTCATTCCACGTTTTTATGAGATTCAGCCAACCCCACCTACCATTGATCCATTATCCACTCTAAACAATCAATGCTAACCTGATGATAGTCAAGTGGAAACATTTGTGAGGATTGAGAGCTTGTTAAAGGCATAAAACATCAAGCTAGTGGCTATAGAGAGATAATAATAGACTTTATATAAACCATACCAATGTCCCTTCCAAGCCTAATAACCTACTCATTCATGTAGTAGACCTCATTATCCATCAAATAAATAAGACAAGGCCAAATTACTCAAGGTAGGTCTTATAATAGTTACAATTATATAGTTGTAAGTAGGTCAAGAGCCTTGGTCCCCACACAAAACAACCTTAAAAAAGAGGGTCAATGGAAATTAGGAGGGCCGTCTAATGAGATGATAATGGATAAAAGTGGAGAAATGTATTAGGATCCTAGATAAACATGCTCCTTTATTCCAAGGCCATGACACAATGCCTCCTCTATAACAAGGGCCTCCTATGAATCAAGATAACGTGTCTACCATAACATCATCATAAGCTCAAACTTAATAGCAAAGGAATGTGGGTAAGGCACTGAATAAAACCATGTGCTTAAATGATTAAGAAGGGAAGCATATGTTTGAGCATGTAGCAGCAAACATGGGGTAGAGTACATAAAGGTCAGATGAACTAATTTCAGTCAATACAAGGGCTAAGAGGAGGATGTTGGATGATACTTTTGGGTATCCTAAGTTTTATTCAACATCCCCAAAAGCCAATCAATAGACTACCATTATTATGTAACTACTTAAGCTCTTGTAACTCAAAAAATACCTTAACATCATAGGCAATAATATAAGCCTCGTTTTTTTCCTTATGTCACTCAACTGCCAAGTGATACTTCTACTTCCAAGGTGTAGTTCAAATGTACTAGTCTTCCTTTAAATATTTTGGATCATATGATAAAGGATAATGTCACTATGTCTATGTATGATGCTTTATCTATTCCATGACATAAAGAGATCCTTTAACAAGATCTCTCCAAATTTTCTCATGTGAATAAGATAGCTAATTAGGTGAATAATATTTTTGATAAATAATAGTCAGCCTATTCAAATTTAAGTTCCTAGTCAAGTCCCTTGTCAAGATCAAGTTTATAATGTTGATCATCCCCCTAAGATTGTCAAACCCCCTCCATTCTACTTGTCAGTCATCATAGGGGACTGCTTAGTGCATAATTGTATGATAGATTTAGGAGCTTCAACCTTAGTTATGCCTAAAGACATAATAGATAAGATTTAGATTAAGTATGTGCCTAATGAAAAAGGTGTTCTCTAGTTGGATGGTTCCCCTACTAAAATAGTAGGTATCTTGAAATATTTTAAGATCACATTGGCAGCCTACCCAAATTGTGTCATCACTCAAGATGTAATGTTTGTAGATCTACCCCCATATTTTGCCCTATGCTTATCTAAAGACTTTACTACAAAAATTGGGGTCTATTTGTCCTTTGATTGGTCATATATGGTTTTAATGACCAGATATGTGACTAGGGTCACTATTAGGTTACATCCTATCTCTAGGTTTCATCTAGATCCCTATATGCATGACCTAGCAAACATCGACTACACCATATTAGATGAGGATGAAAATAATAGTGAGAAAGAGACTCATGACCATATTGAAGGAATTTTAGACCTATACTTGGATGAATGGGTAGTTGATAATCATGGATTTGATCCCTACACTAATATTAAAGAATCATGCTTAGGGGTGTATTGTATACATGAGGAGGGTGCTTCTATACATTGCCTAACTAACACCACTCAAGAGGAAGATGGTCTATGGAATTTATTCTTTGATGGATCAAGGTCAAAGAATGGTAGTGGAGTTAGATCCATATTGGTTTCACCCTCAGATCAGAAGTACTATTCAATAGAAAGATTTTAATTTAGTTTCACTTCAAACACAAACAAATATGAAGTCCTTCTACATGGTTTGAAAAAATCAAGAAGAAGAGGTGTCAAACTTCTTCAATTCAAGGGTGACAGTGAGCTTGTTGTGAAATAAGTGAGAGGTATAAGTGTAGTCAAGAAACATCATTTGAAAGCTTACAAGGATCATGTATGGGAGCTCATAGAGGAATTTTTGGCATTCAATATATAATCCATGCCAAGAGAGGCAAATCAACATGCAGATAGGCTTGCAACTAATAGAGCTCAGTATGAGGCTGTATAAAGAAGATTCAAAGGTAACTAGATTCAAGACATGATCAAGGTCATATGTAACCCAGATGTACCTGATAATGAGGTGAGTTGGCAGGTGTTTGATAATGATGACCAAACTATATGTTTTTTGATGCAAGAGGTAAAATTCTTCCATGAGAATCAAAAAAAATTCTAACATCAATATGATGATTAGATAGTAAAATAGATATAACAAGCTACTTAAGGGGCTTGTGACATTTGAAAACATCTTCAATTAAGATGACCAAGTGAGAAGAGGCACGACATGTATCTCGGCCAAGGAGGAACATTATGAAAAGATAGAGATCTTCAAAGATAAATTGTTGAAGTTAGGAAAGATTAACATAGAAAAAGAGAGAGCTAAATTTTTTACTTTATGCCAAGAGTTATTTGATGTATTTACATGGGAATATAAGGATTTGAAGGTTTTTAACTCAAAATTTTCACAAAATACCATTATACTAGAGAGCAATGCAAAACAAGTTAGGAATAAACAAAGGCCTATCAATCCTGAAGTGGAGTAGTTGATGAGAAAGGAGATATTTAAGTCGATTGAATCAAAGATAATATTACCCATTAAATATTCCTCATGGGTGGAAAACCATGTGCCAATGAGGAAAAATAATGGGGAAATACATTTATGTATTGACTTTAGGGACCTCAATAAAGTGTCCCTAAAAGGCCATTACCCATTACCCTCAATGGATCATATTCTTCAAAAGGTGGTAGGTTTTTAGATATTATCATTTCTTGATGGCTACTCTAGTTATAATCAAATTATGATCAAGGAAGAAGATATTCATAAGACTACTTTCACCACAAAGTGGGGCACTTATGCATATATGAAAATGCCCTTTGGACTATCCAATTCTAGAGAAACTTTCTAGAGGGCAATGGATGTTGCCTTTGAAGGTTTGATCAATGACATGGTGATCATATACCTATATGACATCACTATTTTCTCAAAGGACCTAGATAATCTCATTGCTTACTTGAGGTTATTATTTGAAAGGTGCAGATAATTTGGTGTGTCATTGAATCTTAAAAAATGTATATTTGGTGTTCATAAAGGTAGGTTATTACGCCATCCAGTGTCCAAGGATGGTATTTCCATAGATCTTAAAAGAGTTTAGTCCATCTTATCTTCACCATTTCTCAAGAATAAGAAGGGTTCAAAAAGTTTCTTAGGAAAGATTAAAATTATAAGAAAGTTTATCCTAGGCTTTGTAGAGCTGGTAAAGCCTCTTACTCACATGTTAATAAAATTCAAGGAGTTTACATGGACTAGAGAAGATAAGAGGAGTTTTGGGGCCATTCAGGAGGCCATATATCATGCCCCTACACTTCTTAATCCTGATTTTAACAAAGAGTTCTACTTGTATGCTTTCTCTATGTTAGATGCAATCTCTACCATGTTGATATAACATAATGAACAAGGTTTCAAATAGCCTATTGATTTCTTTAGTAAGACCTTAGAGGGGTGTGAGGAGAGGTATAAATTTATAGAGAAAAAGGTTATTGAATTAGTAAGAAGTTTGAATAAATTTAGTTACATGGTCTCCAATAGTAAGATCATACTCATGGTGGTAGACCCAAGTATTAAAAATGTTTATACTTAATAGAGACCTCAATGAGAAAAGAGATGGATGAGTGATAAAATGCATGGAGTATGACCTTGAAGTTAGATTTTAAAAAATTTTAATGGGTAAAGGGTTATGTGATCAAATTGTAGTAGAGGTAAAACAAGATAAAGATCAAGTGTTAGTTTATGATAGCCAATATACAACTATAGATAACACAACTTTTAGTTAGACACATGATATACTTAGATTTCTTGATTCAGGACAATATCTTATGGGATTAGATAGAGAAAAAATAAGTCACTTCAAGTTGCAAAGTATACCTTATGTCCTAATATATGGAGTAATTTTCAAGAGAGAAATAGGAGACATGCTTTCGAGGTGTTTGGAATCATGCCAAATAGACAAGTTGCTTGAGTAGTTCCATGATGTCTAGTTTGTGGGAACTTTGATGCCAAGACCACAACCTCTAATATTATTAGATATGGGTACTTTTGGCCCACAATTTTAAGATATGCACACTCTTGGGTAAGGAAATGCCCAAAATGTGCAATATTTGTTGGCAAATAGAAACTGGTTGCCCTTCCCTTGCAACACATAAGTGGAACAACCTTTCATGAAATAGGGCTTAGATTCCATAAAGATGATATACCCCCTTAAATAAAAGGACATAATGGATCATTATAACTAAATAATACTTTACAAAGTGTGTTAAAGAAACTACCCTCAAGGAATCTAATGAAGTTTATGTTTTAGACTTTTATGATAGCCTTGTGATTAGATTCAGTGTACCTTCTACAATCATTTTTGCCAATGTATTGGCCTTGATAACTAACAAGTTATGTGAGTGGGAACTTTCACATGGAATTTATCTCATGGAATCCTCTAACTATTATCCATAGGGTAATGGGATAATAGAGTCCAAAAATAAGAATTTTTTGAGGATTATCAAGAGAACTATGGAATATGGTTAGAAGGAGTGGAATACTAGACTAAGGACTACCTTATGGGCAGATAGATTGACACCTAAGAAATCTAATAGACACTCCACATGCCTTCTTATCTATGGGAAATAGGCCAAACTTCTTATATCTCTTTAAATTATTACATTAGATCCCACACATCAACTTGAGATCCTGAAGGATGATGATACGTAGATAAGGTTGAATGAGCTAAGATAGATGGAGGAGAAAAGGGAAACTAATATGCACATTATGTGGTCCAATCAACACCAATTGAATAGGTCATTTGACATGAGATATTCCTCAAATACATTCTAGTAAGATGATATAGTACTCAAATGGGATGAGGAACGTGCAAAATTAGGAAAGCACTTGTAGTGGGCCTTACATTATCATAGGTTACAAAATGAGAAATGCCTTTGAGCTTGCTAGATTGAGTGGAAAAAGCCTTCCCATCCCTTTTAATGGGAGGTATCTTAAATTATATTACTAGTGTTATCTCATTATTTTTGTACAAAGGTAGATAGGTTTGCCTTTATCTACAAGTGGTCTTAAACATTACTTTGTTTGGTGTGTTTTGTTGCTTTCTTATTATTTGTGTATGTCCCTTTGATTTAAGATGTTTCTAGGAGTCAGGAAGAATCATTTTATAAGTAATACTTTATTTATCGAGTCATCATGATCAAGATTGACCAAATTCTAGGTTCCATGACTAGTAAGCTAGTCAAGCCAGTTGAGTCACAATAAATGTTGACAAATTTAGCCCACATACAAAGCTCTTACTTGGATGGATGAACTGAACATAGTTATCGATGGAATGAGTGGTCTAGAGATCACATGTAGCATCAAAATATTTTGAAACACTTTAAGTAAACTTAAAGTGTAGTTTGTCAAATTTTGACGAAGCATGTTCTTATGGTGATCAATGCAGTCAGGATCATGGAACAAGTTTTCACAAGTCTCAAAAACTCATTTTGAGCCTTGAAAGTTCTTACATAGTCATATAAGAACTAGACTACCATTAACACATCATGTAGAAAAAAACAAGTCAATATGATTGCACATTTAATAAATTCACCTAGGGAGCCTCTCAAGCTAAAATATTTCATGGACATAAAGATCTCCATGCCTAGATCATGCTCTACAAATTTGGTGTCTTGATGAGATTGATATCTCAAGATATAAGCCTTTAAATTTAACCTTATAGAGTGAAATGTGTGTGCAGACATTAAGTTTAAGCTTCATAAAATAGAGATGATAACTATCCAAATCATGGAATTTCAAGTCAACATCCAATGGCAAGTGGTCAATCGGTGATGTCAATGGATCTGAAAGATCTAATGCCATGTATTTGATCATGCATCAAAGATCAATGGTGAGCATCAAGTGAAAAGGTCAACATGAACACACAATTGAAAATTTTCAAGATCTTAGGTACCTAAATAGAGATCTAATGTTATGTGGTGATTGACAAGGCTAGTGGGCCCAAATTGGTTAATGGATCATGTTTAATTGTACCAAATTAAATTGATGGTGAGAGAGAAGTCATCAGGTCAACAAATCTTGAAGACAAATAAGAAGTTACCAAGTTTCTCAACCATGTTAGACTGGTAGAAGATATATGGCTCATGTTCATTCATACCAATAAATATAGATGGTTCACATAAGGTCAAAAAGTCAAAGGGCTAATAAAAAGATCATGAGAATGAATGAAGAGCTGATAATTGACACATTATGAGAAGCCTAGATTAAGATTGATGATCGACACTAAAAGTTGAAAGATAAAGGAGTGCAATGGAGAGAAAATACAACCTAAAGTCAAACTAGAGAAAATATTTCAAAAAATTTACATGAAGGCATACTGTTAGATAAATGATTTCACTACCCCGAGTAGGTAGAATACATAAATTTAGGATCAAATGTGATCTAAGTTGTTGAAATCAAACCCTAAATTTTTTTATAACACCATTAAAGCCTTGGAAAGCTTTTAAAGAGCTTTTAGACGTAGGTTGTATGTCTCATTTAGATTTAAGAGACCCTAGCTTATAGATTTTAATTTGAAATCATGACTATATGAAAACCAATAGGGTGATTTGTTCTCATCCATAGTAGATCTATATTTAGGATATAAAAGCAATGGTAGAATGGTGACTATACAAGGAATGTTAGAAATAAAACAATGAGCAAGCTTAAGTAACTTCTTGATAACATGAATAACATCAAGCATGATTGAGGAAGATAGTGAAGGACATTAAGTAGAGGAGATTGAGAAGGATTCATATGGTGGTGGGTATTTCTTCTTACAACTGGTCTTGATCTTCACATTTTCCATCACACTAGAGAAAGATATAGTGACATTAATGTAGGGGAAGGCTTAATAAGGATTGTTGTGGTAGTTGTTCTGAGTGGAATTGGGATCATTAATGATCCCTTCAACACTAATTCATTTCTCTCTCTTACCTTCTTTATTATTATAAATACTAGCTTTCAACTCTTGATTTGTATCCCTTGACTGGGTATAACAAACCTCTACTTAAACTAGTTTGTAAACTCTTTGAGGTAATATAAGACAATTTTAGATTCTATTTTAATGCTAAGTGTGCTTTATTTAAGTTTGATTTATAGAATGTATGTTGTTTGTTCATCATCAGTAGGTATTTCATGTACCTTTCTTTAAGACTTATAGTTTCTTATAGGTTGTGTGAAGTGTTAGCTAGTGAGGTTTCTCTTGAAATGTAATAAGTTCATAGTGTCTTACATAGACCTATCTCTTTTTATCCTTTGCATTGTAGGTATCTTTTCAACCTTCATACAAAATACTCACTTTTGTAACCCTATCATAGCATCTAATCAACCCTTGTCCCCATTAGATTCATTATATGTCATGAAAATATCCAAGTTGAGAGTGGATCATTGAACATTTGGTGTATCACCACATTTAAAGTAAATTTGAATTCATGTATTTCTCCCCTTTCCATCCTAATAGATTAAGTTTTAATAAGAGAGATTCAAATTGTCATATTTGAGGAGCTAGCCTCATTAAATATCCTAGAGGTTTGACCCAAAATTCAGTAACCTATGGCCTAGGGTCATTCCCATGTTGGACTAGGTTTGAGAGTAGGACTTGAACATTTCTACTTTCATCCAAGGTGAAACCTAAAACATCCAACAATTTTCATGATAAAAACTATACTCTAATTATACTTGGATGGCCTGATCTTTATGACAAACCCATGTGAATGCCTCTCCTTTGAGGAGACTTATTTTACCTATTCAATAACTATCATCAAAATAAAAGTGTTGCATGATGTGTATTAGGATAAAAACATAATATATTTGTGTGATAAACCAATATAATGTGTATACATGACATCAAAATATATATTAGATTAAGCTTAAGTTGGTAATGTACAATATATGTTAGATGTATCACTTGCAAGGTTATCAAGATAGATATAACAATGTAATTATGTGTATGAAATTCATAATCTAAGAATAATTTATGTAAATTAGTTGGGGGGATGGGGCATGATGTCCATCAAGCCACCCAAGAAGAAGGGGAGATACACGAGAGCACTCATGGCATGAAAAATTGAGTTTACAAGAAACTAATAAGGGATAAGTGTCATAGACTTGACACATACATGAATGTGTACAAACGCATGAGGCATGTAAACTAGGCCAAGGGGACATAGTACGAAGGACATGGGCACATGTCATCAAGTTTGAGAAAATAAATACATACAAGGACATATTCAAATGTCCACATATGTAGAGAGCAAGCAAGGTTGGATTAGAGCCACATGGAAGGATATGTTCAAATTTTTGCATACTTAATAAAGAAAGCAAACACAAGGACATGGGCACATGTCCAAAGCATACATATTGTGAAAGGAAGTAGCTTGGATCCATAGAACAATGGCATATTTAAAATCCATCAAGTAGATGTAGAAGAAAAGATACATAATCAAATCTAAGCTAGAAAATCTAGAAATGAAAGTATGCATGAACATGTGGTACAAGTCTGTATATGAGTAAACATGTGCATAAACTAAGTCTATAGTAGTATTAGTCAAAAAATAAGTGTAGTATAGAATGATATAACTTAATAAATCAAAAGATGTGTATAGGATTCCCCCAATGGATGGATGTATCAATGTTGAATTGGTGTATCTATGTATGTTCCCCCAATGGGTGGGTAGTAACAAATCTATATCTATGTACTGACCTGATCCCTATAAGAATATGTGAACACTCAACAAGAATAAGTGAAACATGTATGTATGATAAATTGACTACACTAACATAGCTAGCATATGCAGTATGTGGAAAGTATATAAATAATTTAAACATAAATATTATAATAATATGAATTTGTCTTTTTTGATAAATACATGAATGTTTTTATGTTTTGAACATATTATATCATTTTTATAATTTTTGAGTATAATCTATGTACAATAAATCATGAAAATGAAACTATATACAAGTGCAATGAGAGTTATTTATGTATATAATATCCATATATGCATGATGTTCAATGGGTTGTTAATTACCTTACCATCAAGTGAAGCTAGATGGTATACCTTTGGGCTAAGCTTTTATATTATTAAGCAGGGACCAAACCAATTCAATTTGAACCTAACATTTTGTATCTTCTTTGGCATTGACGTTTATGAGATTCTCTTTGAGGATGAAATCATTAACTTTGAATTCTTTGCTATGAACGTGGCTATTATATGCCCATTGGATTTATTTTTGGTATTCTATGAGATGTTATGTGGCTTAGATGCATGTGTGATTCAATTATTATAATTCATGGTTATGTATTTATCTATATTAATCATATATAATAATCCCTTTGAGGGATACCCATAAGGATGTGATTTCTAATTCTAATGGGATAAATGCTTATGTGCCATATAGTAGTGAATAAAGAGTAACTCATGTTGGTGTGTGAATATTAGTGTGGTAGACGCATAGTGCATAAACGAGATAATTTTTCCAATAATCACCAAATTTGATAACCATTTTAATAAGAATATTGTTAATTGTCTTTTATA
The DNA here is from genome assembly GCA_037957365.1 of Torreya grandis. Classification (NCBI taxonomy): domain Eukaryota; kingdom Viridiplantae; phylum Streptophyta; class Pinopsida; order Cupressales; family Taxaceae; genus Torreya; species Torreya grandis. Next base: position 4,517,042 of record JARHVA010000235.1, on the reverse strand, counting down.
TAGCTTATGCTTGGCCATTACCCTATTTGTAGTATGGATTAGAGAATGTGTGTTGAGTCATATGTTTAGCACAACATTTCTTCACTATTTTATTTTTAAAATAAGTTATATTATCTATACTGATGGTTGATGGGAGGCTAAAATGGGTTATAATGTTGGTCATGAGAAAATGACATATATCTTATCCTTTTATGGATTTTAATGGAATGACCTCCACCCACTTTTTAAAGTATTATGTAGCTTTAATATTGAATTTGTGACCTCTAATAGATTTTGGATTTATCTTACTAATTAGATCAAATCCCCATAGCATGAATGGACATGGGGATATAATGGGTTGTAAATATTATGAAGGGACATAGTGTAGGTTGCCATGTTGACATTTGTCACATAATTTATCATATTCTTAACATTCTTATTCTATGGTTGGCCAATAATATCCCTATCAAAGTAAATTATGTGACATTACTTTACCACTAAAATATCAACCACATTCACTATCATTCACTTGAATAATGGATAACTTGTCCTCCTCAGCTATCAGACATTAGAGTGTCCCTCAAAATATTGTTTGAATAATTACTCCTTGATGATGATGTAGCAGAGGGAAATTATATGTAATGTGTGCTTGTTATTCCTTGTGAAATTATCTAGATTTGTGTAGAAAATTTTATATAGCTAAAAACCATTTGAATGTTATTATATTGCATGTGGTGGATAAAACTAGTAGATCTATGAGGTTAGGATGGGATATAGATGGTGACTATAATCATTTGATATTGAATATATCCTATTCATCATTGATGTCAATGGGTATCAATGATGTTGTACTGTCCATTGCATCGACATGATGATTGTCTTTGTGAGGAATGTTTTCAATAAAGAAGCATTCAAACTAAGCCTATATACATTGAACCATATTCTTTTAGGGAATTAGATGTTATTATTTGGTTTGATAGATATCTAGAACATGATTGAAAACCAATTATAAATCCCAATAGATCTTAATAGATTCTATTTAGAGATCTTGATATGCTTGAAGGATGAAGATAAGAGCCTTATATTTTGTGATATTGTTTGTACATGAAAAAGATATAAGTGGTATTGTGTGCCCAAGTGGGTTGGTGAAAACAATTCCTACCTTGGAACCTAATGCACATCTATAACCATCAAAGAACATTGCCCATGTTTTGAAAGTGGTATTGTAAGCTATGAATTCATCCTCAAAAATCATTGTTGATAGGATTTGTTTTTTATAATGGTGTTTTTGATAATTGATTTGTGATTATATGGTACTTTACTAATTTTTGTAAAAGAATATTCAGGTCAAATTTTGTGAGTAATATGACCTATTTTGTGATATAGACTCAGAGATGTAGTTTTGAAATAAGAATCTTTAAAGGATGTGATTTTTTAATAACTTATGTCTTATTGTTAATCACATAGTACTAGAGCTTTTGAGTAGTAAATACAAGTGTCAAACATAGTTTTTATATTGCTAGATAATTTTTTTACTAATCAACAAATATACGACTAATTTATTAAATAGCTCACTCCTTATGTTTATCATCATGTTATTCCAAGAGAGCACCAAGTACATGATATGTCACTGATAGGTAGAGGATAAGTGTCATTTCAAGTATTGGTGGTACTAGTATAGGTGGGTTCAACAAGTATTGTTTGAGTGCATCAAAGCTTTCTTAACATGAAATATCTCATTCAAATTTTATATCATTTTTAATTAATATTTTGAATGATCGAGTCTTATCTACTAGTTGTGCCAAAAGGTAGCATATTTCCTGGATCTTGCCCTTTAGAGATCGAAGTTGATATAAGTTTTTAGTAAGAGACATGTCCATTATATATTTGTCTTTCTTTGGATAAACCTCGATGTTGTATTTGGATATTATGAATCCCAAAATTTTATCAGATGAAACCCCAAAGATGCATTTCTTGAGATTTAGTTGTAAATTGTATTGTCTCAACCTTTCGAAGATATTTCATAAATCTATTGCATGGTGTTGTTGCTCTTTCAATTTTAAAAGAAAACTATTGACATAGTCTTTAGCTATATTATGAATGAGATCATGAAAAATATGGTTCATAATTAATTTTTATGTTAATCTTAAATTGCTTAATCCAAAAGGCATAACTATATAGCATAAAGTGCCCCATGGTGTGGTAAAATAAGCTTTTTCTAGTCTTCCTCAATGATCTTGATTTAATTTTAATTGGAAAAGCTATGCATGAAAGAATGAATATTTTAGCTTGTTGTGGAGTCCACTATCATATCTATTATTTTCAAAGGAAAATCATACATGGAAATGATTTAATTAAGTATATATATACACAATAAAATTATATTTGGTTGGTATGCTTAATAACTAGGATAATGTTAGCAACACATTAGGGGTGAGCAACTGGTTGAATGAAACTGACATCAAGAAGTCTTTGGATTTCATCTTTAACTAAAAGAGGTACCTTAACATGAATTTTTCCAATTTTTTATTTCACTAGATTTCCATCTAGATAGAGTATAATCCTATGTAATTTGATTAAAGGATCAATGCTAGGCATATCAAAATAATGTTGAACATTTTCATTGATTAAGGAAGAAATTATTGAGCATTGTCATTGAGTGTTGAGATTTGATATTTAATGTTATAATTGATGTCAAAGGTTCTTATGAAGATGCATGGTTATTTCATTGATTTCAATCTAATATCATTGATGTCAAAGGTTCTTTGTCAATAAATCCTTGAGGTATGTATATGAATGAGTTTTATGGCAAGCATAGTGAGTGTTGTTCCTATATGAGAGTAGTGATGAGAGAATGTTGTTTGAAGAATGTTCTAATATCAGTTTGAGTGAAATATTTGAGAAGCAACATGAATGATTACATGTCAATTTTTCAAGTGTAAATAATATTTTAATGATTTGAATAGACCTTGTGAGATGGTATTTATATGTGTCATGATGATATGAGTGAAATTTGAGGAAGAAGTTGTATGCTCTAAAGATCTATGTAAACAGTTCCAAAGATGCTCCAAATGAGCTACGAAGATGAGAATGCTCTAAAGAACACTTGAAAATGATTGAGCATGAGAGAGATTATTTGAAACTATACATGAGGTGTTGAGGACTTCAAAAATGATTATAAGGTTAGCTCTAAATATCTATATATGTAGCTTCAAAGATGTTATGAAGGTCCTAGTCAAGCTTTAGAGATCTGTAAGTATCTATGAAGATGTTATATATAAGTTCTAAAGAAGAGTGAGTGTATGAGGTTAATATACACAAGAGAGGACACACATGAGAGTTTTAAGGTGAAGATTATAAGGTGGTTATAAGGTCAGATTCTAGGCCTAATAAGACATGAAAGTCAAGGATTAGAAAGTAAGAAGAGATATGGTGGCTATATGAGATAACAAGATCAATTTTCATGACATAAGTGAGAAGGTGAACATTAATAAAGGTGAATCAAGTTTTTTTAAGTATTTGCATGAAGTTTTAGGTCATGGTTTGAAAGAAAAGGCTTGAAACATATTTCAAAGTTTATAGGTCAATGATTGTTGGCACATGCATCTTCTACATGAGAACCTAATCTATTCATAGTAGATAGGGAAGTGTTATATCTTAAAGTTACAAGCCTTGGTTTTTGGAAAGAGGAGCTAAGTTTTATGAATGATCATTAAGATTAGAAGATGGTCTAAATGCTCATAAAACCCTAACAAGGACCCAATATTGAAGATATTATTCTAAATAGTTCAAAATAGTTTGATATGATTAGAAGAGTGATTGGAATTTGAATTTAGTATCCTAGGCATCTCCAAGTGTGATTGGTTTCTTAGGTTAGTGAGCATACCTTATAGGAAAGTGCTTATCTTTCAAAGATTTACTATAAAGGATAGAGTTAATCAAGTCAAAGTTGATAAGTGGATGAAGATAAAAGTGTGAGACTAGTAGGTATTGTTCATAAAGGTTTATGCATAAGTTCTAGATCTCACGTGTGCAAAGTTGGTGATCCAAGTTGACCAATCGCTAACATACCTAGTAGTGTAGATAATAAGGAAATAAGATAGAAGTGAGAAGATATTTCTTGATGTGTTTTTGATGAATTGAAATACATGATGATTTGGTTTGGGTATTAAATTATCTATCCATTATTTTTATAAGCTTTGAATTCAATATAAGAGGTTGAAACATTGAAGCCAAAATGGATTATTTGGCTAAGTAGAGTCTATAAAAGAGAAGGTTAGTAGATTGGTATGTAAGACCAATAGTTTTCATTAGATATTAAGGTTTGATTATTTGAGTTTGCTCTAAGGATGTTACAATATATTTTTAATGCATTGAAATCCCTTTAATTTATTCAATCATATGTCAGATGTTCATGTTTCCTTGACTGTGTTTTGGAGACAATTGATAGTTTTGAGTGAACATCTTGTAGAGAAGTGTATAAGCCTGTTTACCTTGATTTGAAGTATCAAATGAAGTTTGTGATGAAATTTAGGTCATGAGGTTTCTTTATATGTAATTTTTCCCATGGTTTTTTGGAAAAAATGATTATATGCCTCAATTTTTCAAGATAGGGTTTCTATATATACGTAGACATTTTATATGTAGTAATTTGAGAAAGGGTTCAAGTGGTGATTGGACCTAAAAGGTATTTTGGACCTAAATTAAAGATGTATAAGGTCTATTGGAGTGGTGTATGACTTTTTATTTCCATGTGAGGAGTGTGGATATGATTTAAGCAAGATCAAATAGTAATGTATTGTTAAGAGAGCCTATTAGGTCTCCATAAGCCTAAAAGAGGAATAAGGGCTAATTGATGTGTGGCCGACCTATTATATTGATTGATTCATGATTAAGGAATGTTATTTTTAATATGAAAATACGTATTCATGGCTGACCTAAGTGATTAGAATATGTGGCCAACTAAGAAGGATATGATCAAATGACATGTATAAAAGCAAATAAGTTTAGACTTATTTGGTATGCTTAGATGATGCAAAGTATGGGAGAGTATAAGAGGATAAGTGAATGATATATATCATTGGTGAGTAGAATAAGGTCATGCAGACCATCAATTATAAGTCATGAATATTTAACATAGGTTTTACAAAAGAGAATAAAGGTCATAAGACCTAATCAAGTCATGAAGAGGGATAGTTGAGCGAATAAGGTCAATTTGAGAGAGATTGAAGAGAGTGAATAGATGAATTAGTATATAATCATCTATTTTAGAAACAAGGGTTTCTAAATGTGATCAAAAAATCAAGTAGTTAATTTAGTGTTGAGCCATCTAGGGGGTTGGTACCTCCTAGCAAGTGGGTGTTTGTTAAATCCTAACTGAGTTGGGCTTGAGATAGTTAGGGTTGGTTCTCCATGTGGAGTTGGTGATTCACTAAATATTGATTTTTATCTTATAGTAATATATTTCATTTGCTTCATCAATGGGTTTTCTACCCCTAGATGTTTTTCTAGGCATATGATGTCTTCATGTGTTTCATGCTTTTATGATTTGATGTTTATACTTGCTAATATGTACATGATTATTATAATGATTCATGCATGGTTAAGAAGAAATGAATGAAAAGTTTTGAATATTGATTCACTCCCCCCTTAGTGATCTATTTCCAACAAATACGCTCAAGTGAAAATCTCATGGAAGTCCCTTAAATATGTTGAATATCTATATCTTCTTCATTACGCAAGGAGGAAATTAATAATATGATGCAAAGATTAATGTATGTGTTATATTTGAATTCAACTATTTCTTCATCAAGAAATTTAAATTGATCAATAGTGTAAGGTGTTATAGGGATGGTACCATCTACATTGGGTGAAATATCATCTAAAGTTTTTGAATGCTCACCAAAGTATGCCCAGACATTTTTAGAATGAGGAAACATGTTCTTATGATAGATAGAAGGGAGATCCTCATATGCCCCTAAGAATTATAAGAGAGATTCATATTTAGAAAATTCATCAAGGGCATTTAAGAGACATGAGAGTTATTAACTAGGCATGGGTGACCCATAATCTTGATATTTGTGGTATTTATGGCCTAGAGATATCTTCCCAAGAAATGATGTCACCTGATGATGCAGTTAATAGGAATCAGTTTTTAAAAATAAATATTCAAAAAATTTCATGAAAAATCCACTTAAGCTCTTGATTTGGATTAATTAGCCTTAAACAAGGTTAATCAACATTTGTGCAATTATTTGAAAATTGGCCCTCAATTACTCAAAATGGTCAAAAAGTCATATTACTGGGTTGTAATTTGACTAGAGATGAATTGGAAGGTGTTGTTAGATGTGTTGGAGTTGTATTCCTATTTAGGATGCTTCCAAAAACAAATAACAAAGTTAAGTGATGTGTATTGATGAATTTAGAAGAAAAGAGTGATCCAAAGCATAAAAGGTAAAATCATCATTTTGACTTGAAATGACATGATCAAAGTTAGCTAGCCCATAAATTACATTACCCTATTTAGGGATACTTAGACCTAAATTGGCACTTGTAAATGACAAGTTCAAAATTTTTAAGGCATTTTATGGATTTTGACCTAAAATGTGCATTTGAGTGCAATTTGAGTAAGATTGATAATTTCAACACAAATGGTGTTAGGAATTGGATGTATAAAAACACAAGATGGATACATACTTGAACTCTCAAGGAAGAATTAACTAGTACATAACACCCATTGTAATGTTGACTAGGGAGTGAAGAAAAATCAACTTAGTCTCTTCAAAAGTGTGTCAATGCAGTAGGTGTGAATAAAATAGAAAATCCTCAAGTGAAAGTGCCATATTTTGCATATGATGAATTCAATAAATAAAATACAAAAACGGAGTATAAAAAATCACACACACACACACACACACACATGAAGGTATAAAAATCTAGAATATTAAAACCCCCTATGACACTTTATAAATTAGTGAGAGTACAAAATACTTTTAAAAATCCCATCTTTAAGGTGTATATGTTTAACCCTTCTAATATATATGGTGTTTAATTTTAAGGTTAAAGGGGTAGAATATCTTATTCACAAGGATGAATAAAACTATTCTAGAGCATCTCACTTGATAAAAAACTCATATAAATAAATATTTTGAATTTATTGAGCTATGTTAAATATAAAAGTACATTCAAAACAATAATGTGATTGCATAAAAAAGAAGAAGAGATAATGCTTATATTATTTGAAAATGCATAGGTAGATCTAAGAAATGAAGAGATGAAAATAGGTAGGATAAGATCAGGATCCAATCATCAAATCCTAAAAATATTACTTTTAGATACCTAGACACTTGCATCAGCGTTGGGACGCTTGTGTCGATGTAAGTGTCCTAATCCCAATGGAAATATCTAGTATGGAATACTAATTATGTCATGGATTGACCACATGGAGATTTATAGGTTTTATTTCACACTTCTACTAATATATTGTATACTAATGCATAGGCTACCAATGAATGTATGTGTATGAAAACCTATCTCTTCACCTAGAATTTGTACCTTGCCAAAAATGGTTTAGTGGGCTCATAATGTCAAGTTAACCTCAAGGATCACTTTCTAAATGGGTGATACCTACATATCCAATAATTCAAGGAGGGCCTCAAACATATGTGGTTATCCCCTAGGTGTTGGCTTGTGTGTGCACAAGGGTGAAATAGACTATATGTAATGGAATATAATGATATATCTTGTAACTTGATAAATATTACTCATGGGATATTATTTGGATTTAGACCTATAATATGATTAATCCTATGATTTATATGAAAATATGGAATAATAGAGTATTATAAATTAGTTGTGAAAATTATTGAGTGAGCTTGAATAGGTGCTTATTGGTATTTTCTAGATGAACAATGAATAGGCTTAGATTTATATTTATACCGCATCTTTTGAAAATATCTCATGGAAGGGTTAAATAAAAAGAATTATTAGACCCATAATATTTATAATATTTAAAAATTAGATGATTTTTGAGAACTAGACACATGATATGAATCTAGACACTTGCATTGATGTAAGTGTCCCTATGTGGAACACAAGTGTGTGACAGGCTAGGTAGTTGTTAAGGATATGAAATTAAAAGTGAAGGATATATATGATTTTTTAGGATTTATTTTCAGTGTAGAAGATTTGGGTCATTATAAATGTTAGGGTCATACTATATGTTAATAATTAGGCATAGTGAGATGACAAATGCAAGCCTTTTAGTAGCAAGAAGGTCTAAAAATTAAGGGTAGAGCCCTGATAGATATTTGTCAAGTATACAAGATTGAGATGCTATATGAATCAAATTTTAGTATCTAAATTTCCCCTCCTAACCACCCCCACTCGAATAATAATTTTAATAATGAACCTCTAAAATCTCATTATAAAATATAGCTAAATCCTAGAGTTCAGGTATAATTCCATTGGTGACTCTTTGGCAAAATCACCACACCGGTATAAATTGACTGGTGATTTATATTAGATCTTTAAAAAAAAGTATAAATAGTTGGGAAATCAAGATTCATATTAAAATCAAGAAATAATTTCAAAAAAAACAAGTCAAACCCATTTCCCCAAAAACATTCATGGGGAGAATATGCTTGAGGTGGAATAACGATTATGATCAATGGATACCCTAAGTTTCTCAGAATGGTTATTTTACTTTACACTATGAAATTAGGGGTAATCTAATGATTTCAAACACTTGAACAAATGAATAAATCCAATCAAGGAATACATGAGGGAAAACATGATAAAAATTCATATAGACCCATCCCAAACCTACACCTTAAGCAGGTGTGTGTGACTCTAAAAAAAGGCATTACCACATCAATGCCTAAACACACATTCACATGTTTTTTGAGGTCTTGTTGATCTAATTCCTAAAAAATACAAAGATATTTTTGATATCATTACTAAAAAAAAAATCTTGTATGATAACCAAATTGTGTCTAATATTAAGGGTTTTGAAATAAGATAAAAAAAGGTTTTCACACTACAAGCAAAGATACAATAAAAAATTAACATGGTAATAGTTTGAATACCTTAAAAGATAGACATAATTCATTAAAACTATGACAAAATTTATAGATATGTAAAAATTATATTTCTTAATTGGATTCTACTTCATTGTTGGTTTTTTAAATTCCTCCTTGGCCTCCTCTTCAAATTATCACTTGCATCATGATTCTCATGACATGTAAGGGTTGTATCTCTTACTTGGATTATACTTCATTATTAGCTATTTAGAATCCTCCTTGGCCTCCTTTTAAAATTTATAGTTACTTCATGATTCCTACCACATGTAAGGATTGCATTTATTACTTGGATTGTAATTCATTATTGGCTACTTAGACTCCTTGTTTGCTTCATCTTGCAATTATTGCTCAGTTTGTGATTCATGTTGACCAAATTTGACCTTATAGGTCAAATTGGGGCACCTATAGGTAAAAAATTGAGTTTTAAGGGTTTTTTTAGGTATTATATTATGTCATAGGATGTATTATATGTCTTTTGATGTTATTCCATATCATATTAGACTTGGTCAATTAGTCTTTCAGTCCATTTATCATTTTGAGTCATTTTGGGGGTCATAAATGGGCATTAAATGATTTTTATGATATCATAGGGAAATTTTAAGGTTAAAAAAGATGATTTAATATGAAATGTGTCTTAATAGGTCTTAATCAACTGTCATAACTGAAAGGTGGTAGGTTTTTCAGAAGAAAGTGCAATTTTCTTGAGAAAAGAGAAGAGTTTGGCACTTGTACAGCCCATGGGCAAGTGTGACATGTGAGAAAAGGTTATGGAATGAATATTTATATTAATTATATCCATATAAATTCTTGAAACACTTTTAAAGTTCCAAAAAAATCCCAAAACTATTCTTTTCCTTTTTCACCCTTCTACACATACAAAACTAGTTTTCAAATTTGTACTTAGTGCGACCAGCAGAGGAGGTTTTAGATCAAACACCTTGGGGGGATGAAATTAAAATTAGATAGATTAATTTTCATAAACATATTTCTAAAAATGTCAGCCTATTATTTATGAACCATCCTCATGAAGTTGACTATGTTTTTTTGTTTGCTAATCTATGTACCCTGCAGGTTTTGCTCTTATTTGGGAAAGTTAATACAATCCAATTGAAAATATTGGTTATATATTATTTTTTATACTTTATCTAATGTTATAAATTAATTTTTTCACATTTGGAAAGGATTTCATATCTCAAACAACTCAATTTTTAAGGAGTGAAGAAATGGAGTTATAGTCAATTTTTTCAATTGCTGGAGTTTTCATTTGTGTTATGGTTCCAAAATGAAGTGAAGTAATGTACTATTTCCCATATATTTATTTTATTCATCTTAAATTCAAAATCCAACTTCAATAACCACTTCAAGATCCAAGAGAGCAAGAAAATGCATAAAATGGATATCTACAATAGTTATACGACCTGCCATTTCTTGGAGGAGCATGAAATGTGTGTTTGAGAATTATCTAATGTTTAGAGAGTAAAAAAATTATTTTTAATCATTTTATATGATTTTTAAAGTGGTTGGAGCAACTAGATAAGCAAAAATGGTCTTGGAGCAACTTGTATCACTTTGAAACAATTTCCCAAAACTATCAAAATAGAGGTCCAAGCCCTTTTTTAGGTGTTCTTATACAAAGTTACATTGGTTTTTAGAGCCTAAAAGTAATTTTTTTTCAATATACCATATAGGTATATATAATTTAAAAATAAGAGAGGTTGTTGAGTTGGAAAGATTGGTTAAGGTCCCAAGTTGCCTTTTAAACACTAAAATCACTCAGTGATGTTTACAACCACATGAGCTAAGTTGGTCTTCCAAATCAATGCAATGAGTTTCAGTGCATACTAGTAGAATGGTATGGTCTAATTTCATTATTAGACACATACTTGCCATATAAATCATCAAGGAGATACATGGAAGATGTTTTTCATTCACCAAGGAAGTGATAGTCTATACACTGTCATTAAATAGTTGTCTACAGTCATTTAAAGTCTTGTTAAATGTTAGGAGGCATAAAATTATAAGTTTTGCCTTGTAAAAAATATATATTTTTGATAAATCTATATACTTATCTCTAGGCCTCATAACTCTTCTTATCTCTCTTAAAATGCTTCAAACATAAAGCTTAGAGTGGATGAAAACCTTACACAACTGTAGGTTTTAAGAAGCACATGAAACAATCAAAGGAAGATAGGAGGATTTGTTGATGTTTTTGGTTGCTTTGATAATGAGAGGATTTTTAAAGTGATTTGAGGAACTTATAAAACCAATATGGTCTCAAATAATATCAAATAGCTAATTTTAATCCATACACAAGCATAGGTAAGTACCTACAGCCAACCTAATGCTCAGAATTGAGAAGATGTTCACATGGAAGGGTTTGAGACATAATATATTTCCTAAGAGGTTTCAAAGGTATACAATTATTATCAAGGTTTATTAAATACTTAAGTGTTAGACTATTTCAACCTTCAAGTTGAATTGACCACACGAGTAATCAACACCTACAACTAACTGTAGGAGCATGCAGTATAAGGTTAAGGTTGAATTTTGAGTATGAGTATGAGAACATAAAAAATGGTCTAAAAAGGATGTTTCAAATTTTATCAGTGGACTCCAAAACAACATGTATCATAAATTTCAAAGGATAATTCCAAAGGTCAATCATTGTTGACTATAGGTAGTAGTGGATAAGGAGAGTTCAGTTTGGTGATTTCCAAGTGTGTATGAAGGGTAAAAATAAGTTGGAATGATGAAATGAACATTTTAAAACTTTCATAAAAATAATTATTACCTCCATAATCCATTTTAAATGTGTAATAATCCTATATAAGGCCCTATATGCAACTTACAACTAGGTGTTGACTATTACAAGCATCAATCTAAATGGGTATTTCTAGGTGTTGTAAAGCATGAGATGAAACAAATAGATCCAAACAAGTGTGAAACAAACCTGAATGACTATAGATATATTTTAAACATTTTTTTCAAATATTAAACATGATTTTTCACCTAAAGGTGTAGTCCAAAGTAGAACACAGTTAGTGTTTGTACATACAGTCTTGAGAAGTCAAAGATGGGAAGGGATATTTAGAGAGTTGAAGTGGTGAATAGACATAAGGAATCTTCACCATGAATATGAGTATTTTTATAGGATTTTTACAATGAAAATCATAGAAATTTAGGGTCTCCAATTGAATGAATTTAGTTGACATGCTAAAAACCATGCATAATCTGCCTCCTTCCTAGTCTACCTTGATTTTTTTTGTATTTGAAGGGCCTAATGACATGATCAAAGATTTAGTTTTGGTGTAAATGATACCATTCACTTGGGTAATTCCTCCACTATTTATTTTGTATAGATAAATAGGGGAAGTTCCCTCTATTTTGTTTCAAACAGAGGGCACTTCCCCTTCTACACAAAATTGACAACCTTAAAGAATATGAGGAAAAGATTAACAAGAAGTTGATTTAAAATTCAGGATTGGTGAAGGAATTTATATGAAACCTAGATAAATAATGAAAACCAAGCACATAAAGGTGAAATTCAATAGGGTGCTCCATACTCTTAAGGTTGTAGTTAGGGCTATGAGGTAGGGTGAAGCCTAATGCGAGATGAGAAAGTCATTTTCACTTATAGTATTTGATACTATTTACAGCCTGTTTGAGAATGATTATGGGATCATGATATAAGAGTCTAACCTATTTGGAAGCAATGAAAATTACAAAAAATCATTTTGATCTCTAAGGTACAACCAAGCCTACTTGGACAGGGTTAAGCCTAGAAGCCAAAAAAAGAGTCATGGTCACTTTCACCTTGAGATGAGGCTCTTAACTATTAAAAAATGTTTATATTATGGATTAATATGTGTTAAAGCTATTTATATGTAAAGGAATCCACAAGGAAGCCATTTTTGGCCCAAAAGGTAGTGTTAGGCCTATGTAAAGTAAGGGAAGAACTCGATAGGCTAAGTTGAAGTGCTCATATATTATTGGAGTATTTTCATTGAGAAAAAATGAGTTTGGGGAAGTTAATATGGATCCTCAACATCACATTAGATTAATTTATCTGTAACTTCAATGTCATAACTTTATGAATAAACCTTAAGAGCAAAAATAGGCCTAAACCCTTAAAAACCCTTGCTAGTGACTATTTTGTGGAAATAGAGTTGGAAAGATAATATAATAGAATTTTTTTCCACGTATGATAATTTAAACTTGTTGGAGAATCCCTCAAGCTACTCCCCATGCTTTTGGACTATATGAAATTATACATACAGGATACAAAATAGGGTACTTTTGACTATTTTATGTGTTTTGTAGGATACAAGAGGTTTTAAGAGATGAAATAAAGTTTGGGGGGAATATTAATAATTTTAATAAATCACTATGCCCATTTATTAATTCATATAAAATCTTAATTGTTCAAACAATAGATCTCATCTTAGCTAGTCAAAACTAGCATAGTGGCCAAGCTAGTGAGAAGGGTGGAAAAATTAAAGTGAACTAATTTTAAGATGTCCATAATGATTATAAGAACATGGAGGGTATTTAAAATTTTACTCCACTCCATACCATGTATTTTCATGGAAAAATAAATCTAAATTTGAGGTCAAGTGTGAAGGGTGCATGAAAGAAGAGTTTTTTAGACTGTAGATGATGATGGCTCATCTCTAGAAGTTTCCATATAACCAGGCCTAAAAATGATACATCAAAATGTATACATGAAACACTTCCCATTAATTTAAATTTTTATACTTTTTCCTAATAAATTTTTGGATATTCAAATAGATCCAAATTATGAAGGCAATTTTTTGATCTAGAAGGAGGACTTCCATGCCACTTTGCAAGAGTTTCATGACTTAGAGAGACACTTTTACTTTTAACCTTGCATGTTTTTTCCCATATCTTCTTCTCATTAATAATTAAATCATTTTATTATATTTACAAGTGTCATTTTGACCTTTGGACTTCTCTCTTCTCCTCTCTCTCTCATGTTCTATAAGAACTAGCCTTTTTGGCTATTGTAACTTATGCTCCACTTGAATATGGTGAATCCATTTTAATTTTCATACCATTTTATCAATAATAAATACTAATTTTTACCTATTAAATTAATATTGTTAGGATTTTCATTTGGAATTTTTGATTTTGCATAAGTGATAACTCTTGTTTCCTTAGCATGATTGTTTCATTCTATCATCTATTTGTAGTTGGAAAGATTCTTATTGCAGAGCATGTGAAGTGTTTTAATAAGTGTCAAGGTTGAGTGAATTATTTTATTCACTAGTGCCATTCAGGTCCTCTTGTATATTATTCCTAGCCTAAACATTCATCCATAACCTCATAATGTAACATTGATGTGAGAAGATGCAGATTGGAAAAGTGTATGTTTGGTTAGTCTCTTAGTCTCATGTGTAACATGAAGCTAGTTGGAAGTCATAAAATTATTTTGTGTATCACCTCCATTAGGATAGTTTTATTTATTTTTTCTCCCTTCCCCCCACCCCCCCAAAAAAAAGTTTAGGTGTAGTTGTGATCCAAAGTGGTACATCAAAGGAGCTAGCCCTATCTAAAGATTCACCTTATCTTTAGGCTACCCACAAGCCTATAGGTGTTTCAATTATTCCAATTGGATGAGGAGAGCTTATAAATATCTTCAAAGGGTGCAAATCCAAGTGAAAATAATTCACATAGCCATAAATGAGTAAAAATTTAATAGAAATAAAGTTATATGAATTTAGGTTTTAGGGTTTCGTGGTTCTAGGATTTTAAGTAATTGAAACACTAGTGTATATTTATTTTATAATAAGTAATTTGTGTTAATTAAAAAATCAATGGAGAAAGAGGTTATAGGATTATAATTCTAAATTTGAGATCTTATTTACAGTTCCTTATTTTTAATGATTAAATTTGTCATTATTTTTAAAGATTAAATTTTTTCTTTTTAAGTGCTAAATTTTATGGCCATATGATTAAGTATAAATTGATTACATACCTATTTAATAATCTCAAAAGACCATCCAAATAATATAATAAATTTAGTGTATAAAAACTTATGAAAGAAATTTAGAGTGTAGAGTATAAATCAACTATGGGGTCACAGGGTAAGACAACTATAAAAAGTGAGGATGACACAATTGAAATAAAATATTTAAAACATTTTCATATGTTTAAAATTAAAAACTATATAATAAGGTCTACCAAAATGTCTTAATCAAATCCATATTGGCCTTTCAAATATTTATTTATTTAAATTAACAAACCATGCCTACCAAAATATTATTATTACCTTAAACATTTAAAAACAAAATACAGTATGATCATGAGGCTCTGTTGCATTTATTTATTTTGTTCTTTGTACATTGTTTAAAATAAGTATTTTGCATGTCATTATTTATCATAGGAAATCAATTTATTATTTATTTAAAATAATTATGTGGTAAAGACCAACTAGATAATATAATAAATTGAGTATAGAAAAAATATCAACAAAAACTTAGAGTATAGAGTATAAACCAACTATGGGACCATAGGGAAAGACAACCGTGAAAAATGAGGATGACATAACTGAAAAAAACATTCAAAACATTTTCATAGTTTTAAAATTATAAAATATTTAATAAGGTCTGCCAAAATATCTTTACCACATCTATATTGGCCTTTAAAATATAATTTTATTTCAATTAACAAACTGTGCCAACCAGATTATAATTATTAACTTAAACATTTAAAAATAAAATACAATATGATCATGAGGCTCCAAGTCTCTTTTTATGTATTACATATGGTAAGATCATGTGTATTACTTAGTATAAATTGATTACAAACCACAACTAACACTTTTGACATAGTTGGTCGATATAATAGACTCAAGGAAGTTCTTGTTACAAGGGATTGATTCCTTGAGGTTGTATCCTCTATAAGTTACACCTTGAAGGAAATTACAAAATGTTTCTCTTCTAATATTGTATATTGTTTTTGTTGAGATGAACTACTAGAGTTCATGGTTATGATGTACCCTCAATATTAAAAAAATGTTAGGTCATCAAATTTTCATAATAAAGTCAAACCTTGGCACAAAACTTATGCAAGAGTGTAGAATTGAATGGTGAATAAACTAAAGGAATTTTAAATTTTTAAAAGATAAGGGTATGGTCTATTCAATTTTCCAAAATACGTTTTGGACCATCCTTTCAAAGATGGGTCGATCACTAGACTATGGACTACCTTAAGTTTGAGTAAAATAGTATGTTATGGTATCTTATAATATTTTAATCTTTCTAATTTATGCCAAATAATGATTTTGGTCTTAGTGAAAAATGAGATAATTTTTAATGCATTGTCATTTTTAAATTCAATGTTAGGGAACAAGATTGACAAAAATTTGAGACTTACTTGAGGCTCTATACAACTAGATACAATGTCCTCGATTTTCCATTTGATAGATATCCAGAAATTTGGTAGTTAACATTTGAAAGAAGAAGATTGCTTAATAATTCTTCAAATACACTATAGTTATATAATACTAGATCTGAGTCCAATAAATTTTGAAGACAATGCAAATACAAATTATTAAAAAAAAAGTGAATAATATTGGCATGTTGAAATTTAAAATTTAGGAATATAAAATCCAAGGTTGATCGAGGAAAGACAACAAATTTTGTGATCAATTTTGAAATTTATTTTATCAAGGTTTTGATAAAGCTTGTTGAAGATAATGCAGAGTATATAAATTATTAAGAGGTAATTTGTGTATTTTTATTTTTGTTTGATAAAGAGAACATGTCTATAATAGTTGTAAACTCTATTATAAATATGCATACATCTATTGTTGTGTTCCCTTATTTTTCAATACTATACTATTTGAGGTATCTATAGTTTAATGAATTATAAGTATCTACATTGGACCAACAACATAAATAACTTGCATAAATGACTATAAAAATTGAGAAAATTATCACATATGTATTAGGGTAACTTCCATTAATCCCATGGGTGATGTGTTCATCCAACAATAATTTTTGCCTTGGGTCTCTTCAATATGCCGATTCCAATTCACTAAAAAATGGGGTAAAATCTAAACCTCAATCCTTATAGTTTTAACTCCACTTGCACCACATTTAATGTTATAAATAGAAGAAACATTAGGTTTGATTTTTTTTTACTATTAAGTTGTTTAGTTATTAAAACTATATATAAAGAAGAGCATGTTTATTTTACTCGGTTTTATAAATGTGTTAAGGACCACTTGTGACTGAAGACACAAGAATATTAATGTAATAATTGTATTTTGGTTGACATGGTTTGTTAATTGAAATAAAATATATATTTAAAGGTCCATCATTGATTATGGATATGGTTAAGATATTCTGGTAGACTTTATCACTATTGATTATGGATATGGTTAAGACATCATTATTATATTTATTTATTTCAAAATAGATGATTGTACATGAAAATAAATTCTAGCATTTAGAATAAAAGAAACACAAATCCATACCTTGCAGTTGTAATCACAAGGAAACCAATTTAAAAAATTATTTGCACCTTATCCCAATATTTCAACTACCAAAGCTTTGATTCTACCAATAACTTGCATCAATGACTAGAAAAATAGAGAGACCATCAATAATTATATTTAAAGAAATCATTTTCAAAGAAATTATCATTACAGTTATTCATTTCAAGATAGATGACTATGCATCCAAACAATTGCTCTATCTTAAGAACCAAATAACCAAAAATCCATACCTTGTAGTTGCAATCACAAGGAACCTAGCTTAAAAATTATCTATACCTTTATTTCCAACCTCTCATCATAATATTTTGACTACCATAGCTTCACTTCCACCAATAGATTGCATCAATGACTAGAAAATTTGAGAAACTATCAACAAATATCTTTAAAGAAATGTTTTTAAGGAAATTATCATTATATTTATCCATTTCAAGATATATGACTATGCATGAAAATAACTGCTCTCAGTATTTAGAAAAAAATAAACACAAATCCATACCTTGTAGTTGAAATCATAGGGAAACCATCTTATAAATTATCTACACCTTTATTTCCAACCTCTCATCCCAATCTTTTGACTACTAGATCTTTGATTTTGCTAATAGCTCGCATAAATGATAATAAAAACATAGAAATCATCACATATGTATTTGAGAATCTTACATTAATATTGTGGGTACTTGTTGGACACACATTAATTTTTTTCCTAGGCCCGTCAATATGTTAGTGACAATTCACTAATAAATGGGGCAAGATCTAAACCTCAATCCCCATATCTTTAATTCCACTTGCACCACATTTAATGCTAGAAATAAAATAAACATTAGATTTGAAAATTATTTATTATTAAGTTTTTTAGTTATTAAAATTCTATATAAGGAAGATCATGTTATTTTACTCAGTTTTATAAATAGTACTAAAAGAAATTAAAAACATTTTCATAGTTTTGAAATTATAAACTATATGATAAGGTCTACCAAAATGTCATAGCCATATCCATAATTGACCTTTCAAATATTTTTTATTTCAATTAAAAAACCATGCCAACCAAAATATAATTATTACCTTAAGTTTATTGTGTCATAGGTGGTCCTTAATATATATATATATATATATATATATATATATCTATATATATATATATATATATATATATATATATATATATACACACATACATACACATGTATGTACGTACATACTTTGTGATACTAGACTAACATATACATGTCTCATATAGTTTCCTGGTGAATTAAACCCATACATGCATCATAACTCTCATGAATATGTGTTTTGAAATAAGATCAAATATAATATATATAGTGATTCAAAACCCTTGTATAATAAATTATATAAAATTGAGGCTATTTGGCCGATGTATATTTTCACAGCATTAACATTTTCAAAATTTAAAAAACCCTAATGATAGACTTTTGGCTATAAATAGCCTCTAAAATTTTCCCTACCATTGGCCACCCTCCACGTTCCCCCCACCCACCTTCATATATAAATGCATGAGTATGTAATTACTATTTTAAAAGAATAAATGCGTCGTTGGGTGTGTATAACACAACTTACCTTTAATTAAGCCCACTTTGAGTGTTGTGATGATGTATGATCTTTAACTAAGAGCATGTTATAATATAAGTCAATGCATATCATCTAAAATTTGACATAAATAAAATGAATAAAAATAAATAAAGCAAGGAGTACACCTCTGTGTCAATGCAACCATGTTTCCCTTTGGTACTTTCTGTTTATATCTAATTTTTACTTTTTTCCTAGTTTTAAAAAGAAAGAAACTAGTTAAGAGGGTTTGTAGAAAAACCTATTAAAAGATGCACGCATTGAATTCTAGACTTTGAGATAACTCCTCTTTGGATTGGGAGGATGACCTATAATAAGAGAACACTACCACACATTTGTTTGTTAGAGAAGTAGATGGGTGGATTGCATAGCATGAGCTAGATCCTAGAAGCAAAAGCTTTTTAGGAGACTGCCAATCCACCTAATATAAATAATTAAGTTGATAAATAAAAATGAAATTATTTGCATAAAATTACATAAAAATAAAATAACAAATAACAAATAACTAAAATTAAAACAAGAAAGTTAAATGCTTTACTAAAACAATGACTAGATAAATCAACTAGTGCTGAAAATTGGTTAAGGCAAAATGGTGGGTTTTGGTTTAGCAATTTGATAAGGGTCAAAAGAATGGTTTGGTTGAGGTTGTAAAATTATTTAGATAATAAAAATGAAAGGGTTGAATGGTTGAAAAATATAATATAGTAAGTAATTAAGGTGGAAAAAGGGTAAGGGGATAAAGAGGGTGAAGATGACAAAGGAGAAAAGAGTGTAAAGGTGGAAAAATGGCAAAGGAGGTAAATGGAATAAAAATAGAAAAGGTGGAAAAGGGTGTCAATGGATTAAGATGGAAAAGGTGGAAAATAGGGTGAAGGTCAAGGTAATAAAGATAAAATACTAAAATGAAATATAAAACAAATAAAGATTACCTTGAAGATTTTTTGATGTTGTTGAAGATGAATTCTTGTAGCAATTTCAACAGAGCTTCATTGATTTGAATTCATTTTCTCCAAGATTATGATGACCTCCTTCTAAATTGGATGATCTCCTCTAAAATTAGAAAACCTACAACAAGAATCCTTTTACCAAAAATAACTTAACCATGGGTGAAGGGGGAGGGTCATATTTATAGCATTTGTTGTCAAGAAACATGCCAAAGAAGTGGAATAGTGAAGTATGGCACCATTTTTCAAGTGGAATCATAAATGATAAAGGGGATAAGGATGGTGGATCTCCTACCTTATTAGTTTGATTTCCACCTTGCATATGAGTCCAATTTGGAGTGGGAATCATGCATATGGGCTCAAATGAGGCCAAAGGACTTTTCACCAAGTTAATTTATCTTTTGGATAAGTGCCCCATGAATTTTAACACCATTCTCCATGTGGGTGCATGAGTTATCATGAAATATAAGGGGGTGAGATTCCCACTTAGCCAATAAGTCTCCCACTTGGTTGGTTTGTTTCCCAACTTGCTAAAAAGTCCAAAATGGAAAGGGAATCATGAACATGGGCTCACATGGGACCAAAATAATTTATACCACTCACTTACATATTTTTTCTAAGTGGCCCATGAGTTTTGGCATCATTCTCCATGCATGAGGATAAAAACACATGTTGAATGAAGGTTTTGTTGACCCAATTTTGTCCCTCAGGCAAAATCTCGGTCACCTTCTACACCTACTTTGCATGGCCAGTCATTTCAAGTTGCAAGGTCCACCTTCAGGGTTCGACAGCTCCGTTTCAGAGCATTGGCTCATTGGCCTAGTTCATTGGCATTCACAGTAGCAAGAGGCAGAGTCTTCAAACGTCCACAAGAGAAGAGAGGGAAAAAATGGAGCGTTTGACACTTAGGCCAAAAAGAGGGCAGACAAGATGTAGAGGGTGGCAAAATCACTGCCCAAAACATGGGCGGGTAAAAGGAGACCACCTACACACATGCAGAGGGTAGCAAATTTGCCTCCCACAACACAAAGGAAAAAAGAAAAAGGCTGTCGACATCGGTCGACGTCGGCAGAACTGCCACCATCGATAGTTTACATAGGCCGACGTCGGCAGAACTACCACCATCGGTAGATTATCGGCCGACGTTGGCAAAAATCCTACATGCAGTACATGTAGCGGGCAGAAAATTTGCCACCCACAACATGAGGTGGAAAAAAATAGTTGCAAAATATAGGAAAAAACCCGCCCAACCACCGGAAGAGAAGACCAGCATGCAAAATGAGGCAACAAGCATGGTCTTGGTAGACTTGTGATGTCATCAATAGTGTTTCTCACTCTTTCTAATGAGACTCCTCTTGGCTTTTCCCTATAAATGGGCAGACTTGTTCATTTATCAAGATCTTCCCCACTTTTGTAAAGAGCATTACTCTCCAAATTTTCCACCTGAATCAATAAAAGACAGTTTTACCTCTATTTGGATGGATCTTTTTGTGTATGCATTGAATGTTAATATGTGTTCAGTCATTGTCTCTTGATGCTCTCATAGGTTCAACACCAGCAAACCTGCGATCTACAAAGTGCCACTGTCTACTGCTGCCAGGGGTAGAGTTCTATTTTGGAGGTATAAAACAGGTGAGGTCACTTACAGTGTGTATTTCTCAACACCTTGGTGAGTCCCTGTTTCTTGTGCTTTCCATAAGAACCTCCCTGTCATCCCAGAGACCTGGTCTTTTCTGCCAGATCTAAGTGTATGTATGTTTTTCCCTGATCCTGAGTGTGGATGTGGAAGGCCAACCTATTTTTGGTGTATCACCTCTTTAGAGTAGGCTGTTTGTTTTTATGCTTTTTCTCTATCTCTTTTCATCCCCCTAGTATACCTATATACCTGTATATTTCACTACCTGAAACAAACAAGATACATCAGAGGGAACTAGCCCATACCTAGAGACTCTCCTCTCCTGCTTCGCCATCCCACAGGCAAGAGAGGGGTTTCCATGTTGTGGGGAGAGGGCAGGAATCCATTTTCCTGCCGCAGGGTGCACTTTCCAGCGTCAATAGTTTTAGCATGCCTGGTGGGACAAGTTTTCTAATGCAGTAAAGTTTCAGGGCTGATGCTGGTCCTGTTACAACAAATCAAGTTTCTTCAGCATCTGGCGACTCTGAGTTAAATCTGTTGGTTAAGCAGCTTGGTGCCACCAAAAATCATCTATTTCTTGTATGTATACTTCTTTTGCACAAAATCATGGATTTTGTTCTCCTTCATATAATATTAATCAGACTCAAAATATTTATGGAATCCCCTCAAGTAGCTCTCCCAGTTGCCCTGCAACTATAAGGGAGATGGCATTGGATTTTGAGAAGCAAACAATGGAAATCGACAGGCTGGAAGAGCAGCACAAGTATCAGCAGGAGTTGATGTATAAAGAGGAGTGCTTGTCTAGGCAAACGCAAACCTTGCAGTCCATGAAGGAGGAGGTAAGAAAATGGAGAAATCCATCTATTCAAGGCAACTAGCCTTGCGTACCCCCTCCTAACCTAAAGAAAACCCCCTCTTTTGCACCAAATCCATTTTACCAAATTGCACTTGCTCACTCCAACTCATCAAATACAGCTGTTCCCAATCCCGTACGCCTGGCCTTCCAACACCAAATGGTATCAGAGCAACCTCCCATCAAGATCAATCTTTTCAACTCCTTAGATCAGGAATCTTCCATAAAAAACAATACCACCAGCTAGCACGTCCCTCTTCTAGAGGCTCCTCCAATGCACCAACAATGTTTTCCTTGCATTCTTCAGCCTCCCCAAGTTTTCCAGCATGATGTGCAAATTCCAAGTCAGAGGAAAGAATGCCAAGGACCAGCTCAGAGCTTTGAAGAAGATCGTGCTAGCCACCTCCAAAAAAGACTCTTCCAAGAAAACCTAGCCAGACAAATTGAAAACTTAGAGGCTAGGATGAAGCTACTCCTTGAAAGGGAGTTAATTTTTTCAGATCTTACGGAAGAGCCTCAAGACCTCATGGAAAACAAAGTTGCTGCCTGTTCACAGGAGTAGAATTCAAATTCAGAGATCTTGAATTGGGGGAAGACAGTGGAATCATGGGGCAGCAAAGAGGAAGAAGAAAAGCAAGGTTTTTCTCAAAACCTTGAAGAAGCTGAAGCTGTGCCTGCCTGTGATGATGTTGGCAGCCTCCAGGAAAAGCTTTTCCAAGAAGATCTGAGTAGGAGAATTACAAAGTTGGAGTCTAAAAATAAATTCCTCAGCCAATGTGTGGTGGATGGTTCAGACCAAATAGCACATTTCATGCCTGAACACACCCCACCTACACATTTCCAAGAGAGTTATCAGGCCGTGCCTGATATAGATGAAGTATTGATTAAGTGGAGAGAAGAGAATCATTCGATTCTAGCTCAAGGATTGTTCCCTCTTCCACCTGCTTTTTCCACTTCACCCCTTCTCAAGGAAGAACCTATTTTGCAAGAGGCAGGAGAGGAACAAAAGATCCAATCTACAGTCCTTCAGGAGGTTGTCATGAGCAACAACGAAGAAGAAATCATCATTGATGCCCCTTGTGAAGACCTTATCAGCAGTGGAGAAGATGCAGGCCTTGCATATATGCAGATGTTTTAGCAATTCGAAGAGGAACAAATGCGTGGTAAGCCCTCTTCTCCTCTAGTCGATGAACTTCCTTGCTGTATTGATGAGGATGACTACATTGAAGAACCTGAGTTAGAGGAGGATCAGGAGGATATTTTTGAGAATCTAGAAAACCTGATCGGCAAAGAGGAAAAAGAGAAGTCTGTCTTCGTGGAGGAATACCTTGAAGAACTGAACTTTAAACAGATAAGTGAAGTCTTGTGGGATGAGCAATCATTTTGTGAGCCCCTTTTAGACATTGCCACATTTGCCCTTCTTCAAGAAGGCCAAGAGGAAGCAGAGGATGAGTCTGACAGAGTTTTCAGTGAAGCAGAAGGAAACAAATCAAACCATGATACATTGCAGAAGAATTGTGTAGATCAGAAGGCTTACGGTGATAAACCGGTAGTAATTAATTTCTTGGTAAAGGGCACCAATTTGAAGGACCAGCATCTAACAGGCCTCTTGAAACAATCAGAATACGTATATATTGGAGGCATGTTCAATTTTGATCCCCTCGGTTTCCAGCCAACTCAGGTGACAGGCAGGAAGAACAAGTCACCAAATCTCATTTTCTTTCAGCTACTTGCCTGTCACAATAAGTCTCTTCACTAGGAAAGGGACTTAAGAAATTTTCCTTTCGATCCAGGAGGGATGCGAACATTCCTGGTTAGCTATATATAATAGTTTGCTTTCAGTTGTTTTCCTTGTTTTCCTTAAGTGCAGTTTGCACAGTTAGTTATTTTTAGCTTTGTGTGTTTTCCTTCATTTGTGGGGGTAAATTCTATGTATTTTGATTTTGGGATCTTCAAAGCTATTGTGAACTCTCTTCAAAGTCACCATCTGACTCCGCACCCAATGGATATGCAAGGCAACTGGGTTCTAAGCATAGCAGGCACGCTTCCCCTATGAGTCACCAATTTGTTGACCCAATTTTGTCCCTCAGGCAAAATCTCGGTCACCTTCTACACCTGCTTTGCATGGCCAATCATTTCAAGTTGCAAGGTCCGCCTTTAGGGTTCGACAGCTCCGTTTCAGAGCATTGGCTCATTGGCTTGGTTTGTTGGCATTCACAGTAGCAAGAGGCAGAGTCTTCAAACGTCCAAAGGAGAAGAGAGGGAAAAAATGGAGCGTTTGACACTTAGGCAAAAAAGAGGGTAGACAAAATGCAGAGGGCGGCAAAATCACTACCCAAAACATGGGCGGGTAAAAGGAGACCACCTACACACATGCAGAGGGTGGCAAATTTGCCACCCACAACATAAAGGAAAAAAGAAAAAGGCCACCGACATCAGCCGACGTCGGCAGAACTGCCACCATCGGTAGTTTACACAGGCCGACGTCAGCAAAACTACCACAGTCGGTAGATTATCGGCCGACGTCGGCAGAAATCCTACATGCAGTACATGCAGCGGGTGGCAAATTCACCGCCCACAACATGAGGTGGGAAAAAACACTTGTAAAACATAGGAAAAAACCCGCCCAACTGCCGAAGGAGAAGACTAGCACGCAAAACGAGGCAACAAGCATGGTCTTGGTAGACTTGTGATGTCATCAATAGTGTTTTTCACTCTTTCCAATGAGACTCCTCTTGGATTTTCCCTATAAATGGGCAGACTTGTTCATTTATCAGGATCTTCCCCACTTTTGTAAAGAGCACTGCTCTCCAAATTTTCCACCTGAATCAATAAAAGATAGTTTTACCTCTATTTGGATGGATCTTTCTGTGTATGCATTAATTGTTAATTTGTGTTCAGTCATTGTCTCTTGATGCTCTCACAGGTTCAACACCAGCAAACCTGCGATCTACAAAGTGCCACTGTCTGCTGCTGCCAGGAGTAGAGTTCTGTTTTGGAGGTATAAAATAGGTGAGGTCACTTACAATGTGTATTTCTCAGCACCTTGGTGAGTCCCTATTTCTTGTGCTTTCCATAAGAACCTCCCTGTCATCCCAGAGACCTGGTCTTTTCTACCAGATCTGAGTGTATGTATGTTTTTCCCTGATCCTAAGTGTGGATGTGGAAGGTCAACCTGTTTTTGGTGTATGACCTCTTTAGAGTAGGCTGTTTGTTTTCATGCTTTTTCTCTATCTCTTTTCATCCCCCCTAGTATACCTATATACCTATATTTTGTGCTACCTAAAACAAACAAGATACATCAGAGGGAACTAGCCCATACCTAGAGACTCTCCTCTCCTGCTTCGCCATCCCACAGGCGAGAGAGGGGTTTCCATGTTGCGGGGAGAGGGCAGGAATTTGTTTTCCTGCCGCAGGGTACACTTTCCAACGTCAACAGGTTTTATAGGGAAAAATGCACCATAATTCAAAGGAGGGGACCTTTAGTGCTTAGTGATGTCATTCGATACCTTAGAGGCAAGTCTTAGGTGGGGTATGATGTCCTACCTAAAGGTACCTCACTTCAAAGCCATGTCACTTTCCATAAAAACTTTCCATGTCACTTCTTATGTCACTTGCCATGTCACTTGCCATGTTATCATGAATAGTGAAAGAGGGTCCCATAGTGAATAGTGATTTGGTTAGATTAAGATGGGTTAGTTAAGGGTTAAAAAGATTTTAGGGGGTCATTAGGGGGTCCCAAGGCATTCAGTCATTGAAAACAAGTGTGCAATTTTCTAGTGTTTGCATTTTACCCCTTTTTGTTATGCAACTTAGAATTAAAAAATGGATCACTTGGTCGAAGGTCAAGATGCTCTAAGTATGGGAAAAGGTGTTCCCCCTCAAACTAAGAGTCAATGAGGTAAGGAAAAATCAAGTGCAAGTTTGATAAGTGGTTGGTGGGGAGGCACTAGGTGTTGCCACAAGGTAGTTGAGTATTTGAAATGAAAACATGCACACAAAATGTAAGTGCGATAGCCAAGATCACACATGAACTAAAGTTTCCAATGTTGGTTAATTTAAGTTTGTGTCTAGAGGGACGTCTTTCAGGGGTAATTAGTCTAGAACATTAGTCATAACTAATTGGGTCATTCCTATCAAGTGATCTAGATAGGGTTGGGCTTAGTTATAGATATCTAAGGTATGAAGTGTTCTTATATAATAACCCAAATGGTGGGGTCATGAAAAAATGTAACATGGAAAGGTTGGTTGGTGTCATCAAAATGGCCTAGGCAAGGTCATCACAAAGATATGCAGTAGTTGGGTTCAAATGACCAATGTTGAGGTGGACGTGGTTGAATGGTCAGTTGGTCAAAGAGAGTGGTTCGTAAGGGTTTAGGTAGGGGATGGATGAGCTGACTCCATATGCACTAGGGAAGTAGACTCTACCTACATAGTTCTTTGGATATGATATCTAATAAAAATTTAGGCTAAATGTAGTTCTCAATAGAGTTCAGATGGGCTACCCCAAGGTGATATACCATGTGGTTAGGTTTGGGTTGATAGTTTGGTAATGGTGAGGTGTCATGGTGCAGATTGGTGAATGGTCACTGTAATAATCCCACATGCATTAGGAGAAGACATGGATAGGTAAGGTAGGATAAATAAGTGGGTAACAAAAGTCTAAGCATCACAAATGTCTTGTGATGGAGTTAAGACAATAAAAGAGGTGTCTTTATGAGAAAATTATGCCTTTTAAAATTGTGTCAGGGTATAAGCACAGTGTTAGCATTTATCGTTATGAGTTGAGTTTTAAGATATGGACATTTATCAAGATTTGCATAGTCTTGTTAGCAAAAGGTCATCATTGCTATGAGCCAAGTTTTAAGGGAAGTAATGAAGTGATGACCTGCAAAGAATTTCTTTGATGGATAAGTAGATTCTATGAGTTAGAAAATTTGTAGTGTGGTGAGTGATAGAGGATGAACCTTACCTAACTCAAGAGTTGCACGGGTAAGCTAGACAAAAGGTGGCCATGTCTACATCCTCTATCCTAGTTCCTTAGAACCAAGGAATTTAGGTTCCACTCAGAAGAGGCCCTACTATCAGGGAGTTATGTGGTCTAAGATATTGGTTAAACAGTTGGATAAGATGAGGGAGCTTTTATAGTGGCAAGAATTTGGGACCTACCACCACCAGCAACAATGGTAGTTTTGGAGGTGTGACTGTTGTAATAGCCCAAGGCTAGAAGCTGATTTACATCAACCAAGTTAAGGTGATAATGATGAAAATGACCACCAGGACCACAAGATGATAAAGTAAATAGAGACATTAGATATGGGTCAGATGATATAGGCAATAAAAATATTTCATGATAATGCATAATGACTGTATCGAGATGACCATTTAGATTAAGTGTTATGTGTCCACATGAAAAGGTAAGTAGACATGACCATTTCAATTGGGAATAATATTCAATGGAGTCAATGACATCATATGACCTTCCCTATTGGTGGAATGCATAATCATGTCAGTGAGGAAGAATGGTTAGGTAGTCTATTTAAATAATAATGATAAGAATGAATACCTATCATGAAGTCATTTGGTTGTGTAGGTTGTTCAGGGTGTAGAAAAATACTAGAGATTGAAGATGGTGAATAATGGGAGCAATGGTAGAGATAATCAATAACTCCCATGACCTATAATAATCTACATAGTGAATGTGTGTATCTACTGAATACTACAATATGTAATGATGATAATACAAGTTCTTTTAAACCAACAATAAGAGGAAAGTCACCCATAACCTGATCTCAAGCATGAACTCTTACCTCATCAATACTAAAGAAGGCAAGAATTTTGTTGCACAAGTTGTAGGGCCAAAGAACATGACTGTCAGCCTGTCTATGGAAATAACCCTCACTGTCAGAGGGGATGTGCACTGAGGCAACAAAAGGTAATACCTATGTAAGCAAAACATCTAAAATAGAGGGATGTAATAGTTTTAATGGTTGATTAGGGTGAAATACTTAGAGCAAAATGTGATTCTCACCCTATGGGGATGGATGTAGAAGAGGAGAACATAGTACACCCTTCAGTGACTGTTGATACAAATAATGTTATAGATTTTAGTTCAGGGAGTAATCAAGTAGGAGGGCTGAATACAAATCTAGAGTCACCAAATAATCAACCAAATGCTTAGGAAGGAAAATAGTATAAATAGGGGCCTTAGGTGAGATATGGATAGTTTGATAACTTTGTATATACCATGTGACTTCTCACACCCTTAAATAAAATATTAAATAATTTTTTGTAAACATGTATAAAATGTGTTGGATGTCATTGTTTGAATGTTATCATGCTTAGGGTTAGGTGGATACTTATGAATGTTATGGTTATGGTTATGATTTTTATGGTTATGGTTTTTGTAATCTCCCTTAAGGTATAGAATATGTGGTAAGGTAAAGAACAACACTAATAGTAAAGTGAAGAATATAATCAATAGACAAATGTCGTAATGAATATATCAACCAAGCACATTAGGATGAGAAGAGGGCACAATGTTCCTTCTATGGCAAGGACTAAAAATAGACCTAAAGTGGGAGTAGCTTAATGATCATAAGCCATGTGAATGCATTACATGAGCATGCTTTGAAGAATAAAAAAGGTGTGTGGATCACACTTTGTCAAGTACTCAAAATGTGTAGAGGGTTTAAAGGGGAAGAGGTGATGGTTGGGGTGAAGGGAGTAGTTGAATAGGTACAAAAGGAGGACCCATGCTTAACAAAATTATATATTAAAGGAAGAAATGGATGACCTGAATCAATGAACCTGATAAGATTTCATGCATTAAATCAAGAGAGTTGATGATATGAGGAAACAAACATGTATATGCATGTATAATCAATATGACTTGTGACCATACTCAAATGAGTAAGAAATTGGAGTACCAATGGGAGAAAATAAAGGGGATCCAATAAGGGATAAGGTGAAGGTGGACTAGGAGATGGATGAAGAGATAGGAAAAGACAACAATGAGGTCATAGATAAAGATGAAGGTGGAGAAGGATGGAAAGAGCAAATCATGGATATGGAAGTGGAAAAAAAGAAGGTCATGAAGAACAAGGAATGTCATCAAGGA
This sequence comes from Torreya grandis, assembly GCA_037957365.1. Lineage (NCBI taxonomy): Eukaryota > Viridiplantae > Streptophyta > Pinopsida > Cupressales > Taxaceae > Torreya > Torreya grandis. Next base: position 4,487,325 of record JARHVA010000235.1, on the reverse strand, counting down.
AGATATAAAAATGAAATGAAATAAATAAAAGAGAAGAACAATAAAAGGTAGAATATGTGGGGTTGAGGAATGCACTAAAGAATGATATATTAGAGAATTGAAAATGATGGGGAAAGAAGTGTAATAATTGTGAAGGGTAAGGGGAGGATGAGAAATATGAAAGGCCATGAAAGTTTTGAAAAGAAGTTTAAAAAATACCAAGGAGAAAATATTTTGGTGATGAAAAATGAAAAATAAGGAAATACAAGGAAGAAAATGAAATAGGAGTAAAAAGGAGTGAAATGAGGACACAAAAAGGATGCCAAGAGAGTGAAGAAGTAGGTGATGACATGAACAAGTAAGCATGGATGATGATAGGAAAGGAGAGGAACAACAAAGAAAATTATAGGGTGGTCTTGGGGATGAGAATGGGATGGAAAATGGGAAAGGGGTTAAAAAAGTGAGGGGAAGCAAAGGATGGGTGGATAAGCAACTGAAGAGAAAAGGTATGTGCTAATCAGCTTGTTAGAAGAGATTGACAAGATAAATGGGTGATTAGAAGAGATTGACAAGCCAAAGAGTGGTGAGGTGGTTAAGAAATAGGGGAACATAATGAAAGGGAATGAGATGAAAATGAGGGATGAAGATCAAGGATGATAAGAAAGAAAAGGAAAAATTAAAGCAGGAATATAAAGCACAGACACTCACACAAATGCAAAAGACAAGTGAGTATTGAGATGAAAAGAGGAAGAAGGGAATGCAAAGTGAAAAATTCTATGACTAATAAGAATAAAATTGAAATTATGGAAGGCTTTTAGAAGGATAAAGACCCAGTTAAAATCTAGTTGTGGAGGAAAAAAATGGAAAAGGTGGGGAGAGTGGCAAATTGACAGAGAGTGGAGGCACACGTAAGAAAAAATAGGATGATAGAAGAAATAAAAAGCATTCCAAATTGAAAATATGGGAAAGAAGAAAATAAGAATTGAGAATTGGAATGAAAGTGGTTTAGAAGTAGTGGAAGGGCAGTAAGAAGGTGGTAGCAAAAAAGAGGATGGAAAAGTGTCCATCGGTGTGCAAGGGAACAAGACAATGTGAAATTGATGAGGAAAAGAGAGTAAGGAAGAGGGTATAATAGGTTTCCAAGGGTAAGAGAAAAGGATGAAGATGGTGGAAGAAGTCAAAGGGGATAAAGGGCATGGTTGGTAAGAAGTGGAGAGAGGGAAAAAAACATGAAAAGTGGGTGGGGGAATAAGCTGCGAAGCATGCACAAGGAAAGGTGATGGGGAGGTCAAAGAAGTAGAGTAGGTGATGGCTTTATGGGAGATAGGAGGAGAAAATGAGGAATGTTGTCAATCCTTGTGCTAAAAGAGATTAACAAGCTATAAAAATGGTTGAAATAGATTGACAAGATGAAGGGAGGGAGGTGGTGAAGAGATAGGTAGAGAAGTGGAGGAAAGATATTAGGTGAGAAGGGAAAATAAAGGATGTGGCCGAACTAACCTTAGTAACTAAGCGCTACTTGCATAGTCTAAAATACATATAGCCAATGTGGGTCTCCCAGTAATGGGGAAACCAAAGAGGAATTATAAGATGATGTTAAAATACCCTAAGGATGATAGGAAGAAACCAAAGCTTCCCTAACATAGGATGCCCTAAGCAAGAGGGTGCTATTAGTAATGGAAATTAATGAAAATAAAAAGGGGAGGGTAATTAGTTGTTAATGGCCAAACTACCTTTAGAAGTCAAACAACGCCTACATAGTCCATAGACATGAGGCCAATGTAGTTCAACAAGGGTTGAATAATGGTGCTCAAATGGGTTTCCCTAATTTGAAGGAGCATATGGTTGAGTTTTATTGAAGGTTTGTAGAGAAAGGGTGTGCATTGAAGATGGGTTGAGGGGTTTTGATGTTAATGTTTTTCTAATGCTATTCATGGTTAGGGTTATGACGATTTGATGGATTATAGTGGTGGCACATAAGCAGGCTAGATAAATATAGTAGATGTGGAAAAAAATATGAAAAATACATGACTCAACAAGGAAAGAATAATAAATGAGGTGTAATGCCTCTTTGTTGACAAGGATAAAGTAAAATAAACCCAAAGTTGGATTGACTTAAGGAACATAATCCTTTCAAATACTTCACATTATCATGTGTTGGTTGGTAAAACAAATTTTTTGATTACAGTATGCCAAGTAAGTTTGAAATCCCTTGATTTATAGATAGTATAAAGGGAAGATGGGTGATAGGTGGTGTGAAGGATACATGGTAATATGTATGGTAACCTTATATGGGTAAGTTTTCCCATTCTATAGGTGACCTAAGAAAGATAATAGACAAGTCCATGTCATATGTTAGATGTAGATTGATCAATGTAGGAAGTCTACATGTGAAATTTGATTGTGGCTTCCCTCTTGTTATGTTGTTTGAGAGTTGATTACGGTTTTCAATATTATTTAGAATTTGTTTTGATTGTGATAGTGCGTATTTTGATTTATTAATGTATATGGGAAGTTGATCAATGTAAGAAGATTCTAAGGAATTTCTCTTCTTTTGACAAAGTTAACTTGGACATCCTTTAAGGGAGTGGTCTAAATTTATTGGCTTTATTAATGCTCTTGATAGCTATTATTTATGGGAGCAGTCTATCTTATATTTGACAATTTTTATTTTGTTTTTGGGCAGATATCCTTCAAGGGAGTAGTTTACAATGCTTAATATATTAACCCAAGTAATACTTCAGTATCTAAATTGTCTTTGGATGTGATGTTTTTAGACATGGACAAGTCTAATTAGGTTCAGAGGTTGACCATTATGAGGGAAAAACTTTAACACAAGAAGGTTAATGGTACATTAAAGGAGGTGGTTTGAGAGAGAATGACTAGGGATTCCATTGTGTTAGAGATGAAAAATATCCATGAGAACCATGGTATGGGTAGAGCTATGGCACCCATATTTAGGATTAGGCTATGACTGTGATGGTTAATCACAAGTTCTATGTTGTAATAAATTATCCTTAGAAGGCAAGGATGAAGATGGGTGAAGGTGAAAATCTCATTAATCAAGGTATGAGCTTAAGTTAGATGAAAGGTGAGCTTAATCATTCTTTAACAAAAGAATAGACATAAATGTGAAGCACTGAGAGGCTTAGGTTCTGGTTTGCCTTTGAGAGAGGACAAAAGATAAGCTCCTAATCCATACTTATGGGTTATGATGTAAGGTCCAATCCAATTAAAAGAAAATTTACCTAATTTAGTTTTATCCATGTTGGTCACATTTTTTTTTTTCCTTGAGGATGAGGTCTCTAATATTGAAATCTTTTTTTATAAGCACACTTGATACACTCTTGATAGATATGGAAGTGGGTGAGGGATATTAAATGACACTCATCAAGTAACTCAAGCTAAGATAAATGGTGTTGATGATAATCTTCTTTAGAAATAATGTCTTGCAAAGATATGCGAAGAGAGGGGATTTGGACTTCAAGAAGCAAGACTGCCTCTACTCTAAAGACTAGAGAGAAAGGGGTAGCACCCATAGAGGTTTGAATGCTAGTGAAATAGGCCCATAAAGTGAATGGGATGTGCAAGTAACAATATTGACCTGAAGTATTAACAACTTTGGTTAATATTTTGTTAAGGATTTTATTAAAAGCTTCTACTTGTCCATTTTCTCATAGATGGTAAGGTAAGGAAAAGTTTAAGTTGATACAAAATGCATCACATAAACCTTGGACTTGCTTGTTCTTAAAAGATTTTCCAATATTAGTGATGATATTATGAGGAACACCAAAGTGATAGATGATATGATGGTTGATAAAGTTGACAATCTTCTCTACTTTGGTTGAGATAAAAGGAATAACTTCCACCCACTTGGTGAAATATTCAGTGGCTGTGATGATGGAGATATGTCATTGCAAAGAATGGGGGTTGATTTCCCTAATGAGATCAAGCCTCCATTGTGAGAAAGGCCAAAATTCCTTAGATACTTGGAGGTTATTAGCTGGCATGTGATGTAAGTTAGTGTTTTGTTAACATTTAACACACCTTTTTACATAATTACAACAGTCTTGGTTGAGGGTGGGTCAATAGTAACCAAGATGATGGATAAATTTAGAGACTACTAGACCACTAAAGTGTCCCCCATAGATCCCATCATGTATTTACCTAATGGCATGGGAAGTTTCATGGATACGTAGGCAATGGAGAAGGAGACTATTGAAACCACATTGTAAGGGATTCCCCCTAGTATGGTGTAACAAGAGGTACTTTGAACAAAGGTTCTTCTGGCATTCCTAGAGAGGTTAGGAGGAATGATGCCTAGGTTGAGGTAGTTAAAATTTGGTCATACCAAATGTTAGATGGGGATTCATCCACATTACAAATGGTAGGGGGTTAGATTGGTTATAAGAGGGTGTGGTAAAATGATGAATGGTGATACATATTTTAGAATTGGAAGGCTAAGAAGGGATTTAAGAAGCAAGGAAAGCCATTATATCTATGAGTTTATTAGTAGATTGGGGAATAGATTAGACCAGGTAACGTTCGAATGATACTAAGATTTTATAAACTAAAAGTTTGTATTTTTGTAAGACATAATTCTTACATTAATAGGATCCATTGACTTGGTTGACCATGAGCTGAGAATCACCAAAGACATAAATGGTCTTAATTCTCAAGGCTAGAGCGGTTTAGAGACCTATGATTGGTGCTTCATACTTAGCCATATTATTGGTGCATTCAAAGTCAAGTGTGAAAGAAAGAGGAAGGGGTTTGCTATCGAGAGGAATGATAATAAATCCAACACCCCCACCTTGTTGGCACTTTGAACCATTGAATAACATAGTCATTTGGTAGGTTAGGTCCTCATTGAAAAGAGTAGAAATGGATTCATCTAGGAATTCTAGAGGAAGTGGTTGGTGATCTATCAAAGGTGCTTCGATCAATTGGTTGATAATGACTTTCCCTTTAATTGATTTTTTTTGAAGTAATTCAAGATTAAATTTTGATAAGAGCATAATCCACTTGGCCATATGCTAGTTTTGGTATAGCTTGGAATGCATGTACTTGAGTGGGTCGGCGTTGGTTATGACATAGGTTTTATGGTTAAGAAGGTAGTGGCAGAGTTTGGTGACCATGAACGTTAGGGATAAGTAAAATTTCTTAATATGGGTATATCGAGTCTTGTATTCTACAAGTGTATAACTAATGTAGTATATGGCTTGACCTCTATGTTATTCATCTCAGTGAACCAGCATTGCCCCTAGGGAATGGTTGATGGTAGAGACGTATAGGTGAAAGGGGTGGTCATCCTTAGGAAGGATGATGATAGGTGGTGACAAAAGGTACTGTTTGAGAGACTCAAAGGTTTTTTGATAATCACTATTTCATTTGAAAGAGACATCCTTATTCAAAAGCTGATGGAAAGGTTAACATGAATCTAAAAGTTGGGAAATGTAATGATGAATGGATTGAAGCTTTCCCTATAGGCTATGGAGTTACTTAATGTTAGTAGGAGGAGGTATCTCCAAGATTACCTTAACTTTGGTAGGATATATTTTGATTCCTTGAAGAGAGATGATAAAGCCAAGGAGATTTCCTAAAAGGACCCCATAAACACATTTCTTGGGGTTGAGTTTGACATGGAAATGGATTAGGCATTCGAAGTTAATGCTGAGAATTTTTAGATAATCTTGGCAAGATTTGAATTTTCCTAAGAGATCATCAATATAGTCCTCTATGATGGTGTGGATGAGGTCATGGAAGATGTAGGTCATGGCTCATTGGTAAGTTACACCGTCATTATTTAACCTAAAATTCATGACTCTGTAGTAAAAAGTTCCCCAAGGAGTGGTAAAGGTAGTTTTATGTTGATCTTCAATCAAGGTTTGATTGTAACCCAAAAACCCATCTATGAGAGATAACATCTCATGGTTGGGTGTAAGATCAATAAGATGGTCAATACTAGGTAAAGGAAAGTCATCCTTGGGGTAGGTGAGGTTAAGGTCATAAAAGTCCAAACAAATGCGTAGACCCCCAGTGGCTTTGTTGAGAGGCATGATATTCAAGACCCATTGGGGGTAATCAATGGGTTGAATGAAGTTTATAGATAAGAGATGTTGAATTTATTCTTGACGAGAAGGGCTATGTGAAGATACATTCACCAAAGTTTCTAAATAATAGGCTTGACATCATGATGAGTGACTATGTTATGGGTGGCAATGATGGGGTCAATCTTGAGCATATCATTATAAGACTAATCAAATGCTATTATGAGGTCTTAGAGGAAAGAGGAGAAGTCTCAAAGGTCTTTAGAATTTAGTGATTGGCCCAATTTTACAACATGAGGGTTATCCATGGTGCCCAAGTTGATATCCATGGTGGATTCATTCAACATGGTCAATGATTTAGGAGGAATGAATATATGGATTAAAGAATCTAGGGTACCAAGGTAGGTGAGAATAGAATCATCATCTTGATGTTAGATGGTATTGATGGTTGGAAAATCTTTCTCTATCATTTTAGGATGGATGAGAGTAAGGGTTTGAATTTGGCCATCCTTTTGATAGGTCAAGGGGCCTAAACTAAAGGTGTTGATAACAAAAAATTAGGAGGAATGATATCAAAATATTTAGACTTTAAAGGAGGTTGGGTTGGTGAGGAGGGGATGCCTTTCTCAATGGTGTCAATAGATTTGGGTGAATTGGTGGGTTGTTTAAGTGGTACAAACCCAAGGACAAATGACTCATGAGGTTTTTGGGTTTTGATCAAAGGTAACTCATGAGTTCCTTGTTCATATTGATCTAGACCAAATCCCTTATAGGAACACCTATGAAGGTATAATTTAGTGATGTTGGTTTGTTAAGGTATGAAAATTTAGAGGTGAATGGTCATATGGAAGAGGTATTGGTGGGAGCAAAAAGTGAGCGATCAAGTCCCCCATAGATGAAGTTCATTTTATGGTTGGGGGGATTGAATGAGATGATGGTTATGATGTTAGGTTCATAAGAAGGGTCATTTTTGAGGTTCCTATATTCTTGAGGAGTAGGGAGAGCATCCAATGTTAGATGGAAATACTCGCCTAATGAGAATCATTAGAACATAGATCCCAAGGGATATTCTATAGAGAAATATGAAGAAGGGATGGATGATCTAGTTGAAATTTCATCAATGGTTGGTGATTGGGGTGTAACTACTGAAGGTGAATCAAATGCGTGTATAAGGATATCCTTAGGGTGATAGGTCATGTTACATGTTGAGAAAGGATTTGGGTCTGCTTAGATATTGATGACCTAGCCTTCATACTCAAAATTAATGCATCGATAGAGGGTAGAGGGAACAAATTCCATAGAGAAAATCCAAGGTCATCCCAATAAGATGTTGTATTATAATTCTCTTTCCACCACATACAAGAGTTCAGGGAGTGTGCAGGGTCCTACACAGATATGAAGGATGATAATTCTAAAGGTAGTGGCCATAGTGTCATTAAAGCATTAGAGGACCACTATGGATTTTGGCATGATATTATTTGGTAAGTTGAGTTGGCCATAATCATATGAGGATATGATGTTAATTCTATCTCCCCCATCCATCACCACCCTTTTGACATGGATTTGGTTGATGTAAGTAGTAATAAAGAGTGGGGAATTTGGGTCCTCAGGGTGGATGGAAGGTATTTATAAATTCTTAAAGGTGACAAGTTTGGAAGTTTAGAGGGCACCAATAAATGTAACTAGAGGTTGAGGGTCATTAGGTTGGACCTCGATGGATTTAAAGGCCTCTATGAGTGCTTGGTAGTGACGAGGAGATGTATAAATCAACTCATATAAGATCATTTTTGTTGGGGTCTGGTGAAGCTAATTAAGAATATTTTTCTAGATAGATATTACATATGGGTTGGGGTATGAAGGTTTATATTGGGGGCACCTAAGATAGACACTTTATCTTTTCTTGAAGATGGAGATGGTTGGGTGTGGTTTTCTTGGGATTTTGAAGAGTGGTAAGTCCAAGGAATGAACACCTTAGCCTTCCCTTTATCCCTTTGTTGTGATCTAGTGATCACATTGATAGTGTGGATAGAAGGAGAGGGTGAGGTAGTAGAGTGGTTAGACTCATATTCACTCTTAGGTGAGAATGGAAGAGTGGGTAAGAATTGGGTAGGTATGGATGTTGCTTGGGTTGGTATGGGTGACATAGGAGGTTCATATATTAATAAATCATCCTTATCATAAAGGTGGTGCATGAGAGTTTGGAGAGCTTTACAATTCTCTGTATCATGGCCGTGTGTCCTATGGTATAAAAAATCAAATTGTTATCAAAACATGATGGTTTTATGGGTGTTAAGCTCAAGGAAGAGGTTTGTAATAACTATTGGAGAATGGTTAGGTAAGACTTGGTTAAGGGTGGTGAAGGTTTAGTGGTTTTTGTTTTGGGTATTGAGGTAAAAGGTTGTTTAGAAGTAGGTTTGGTGATAGGTGTCTTAGGTAAGGTGGTACATTTGGTTGATGGTTTTAGTTTAGGTAAGATGGATGATGAGATATAAGTGGAGGATGGAAAGGTAGGTAGCTTAGGTACTATTGGTGCAGTAAAAAGAGGTGCATTAGGAAGCAAGTGTGAAGGTGTAAACAACAAAGGTGGTGGGTTTTTGGTAAAAATAATGGGATTCATGCTCAAGATAGAGGGATGAGAACCCAAAATGGAGGGCAAGGTTGAGGGAGGTAAAATTTGAGGATTTGGGACTTTGCCTAGTATTACCTCTTTGGTTGTTTTGGTTATTGGTTTTGGAGGGGTTTTGGTTACTTTAGTTGTTTTGGTGGGTTTTTGAGGGTCAGTTAATTTAGAGGGAGTTTTAGTTAGTTGGGTGGAGGTTTTGGTTGGTTTAGAAGGGCTAGGTTGGTCTGCCAAATAAAGGGTTAGAGGTTCTTGTTTGGTTCCCTTGCCTTTGTCTTGGCTTTTGATGGAAGGTTACAAAATTAGAGGTTTAGTGGGTGAAGTTATATTTTATTGTGAGATAACTTCCAAAGGTAGAATGGATGGTTATATAATAGGGGAGATAGGTGTAGTAACCTATGTCAAAGGTGTGGATATGGTTACTTCCTCTATTTGGATGTCTAAAAGGGTAGAATGTAATTGTACTATTTCAATAAGTAGCAAGTGATTGGTAGATTGGTGAGTGGGTTCTTTATTAGTGGTCTGTCAATAACCATGTTAGTGATACGGGTGTCAAGAGATCATTATAAATTGTTACTATCATTTTTGGTGGGATCATAGTTTGGAAATGGTTGGCTAAATATGTCAAGGGATTGATTGGGTGGTGTGGTGGGGTTGTCCAATCTAAGCTCCCCCTTGTTAATGAGGGATTGGACAAGGTATTTGAAGGTATTACACCTATTTATATTATGTCCTATGACTCAGTGAAAGGTACAATGGTTATTTTTGTTATACCAACCTAGAATAGGGTGAGAAGCATTAAACTATTGATGATATTAGCTTTTAATAACTTTTTCAAAATATAAGCATAGGGTTCCCCAAGTGGAGTTAATTACTTCTGGTTGCTCCAAGTTTGGTTCTTTGGGTTTTGGTTTGAATAATTAGAGGAGTTGGAGGTTTGGTTCCTTAGGTTTTTTAGGTTGGTATATGGAGGAGGTATATCTTTGAGGACAATAGCATTGGAGGTTGTTTTATTTTTGGTGTTGGGATTGGTTTGGAAGAAGAGGGATCATTGGGTTTGTAAATTGAGTTTTTATTCTTCAACTTTAATTTTCCTTCATCAATGGCTTTATTATCTAGTTTGTGAGCCATGGTAAAATCTTCATCAAATGACTAGAAGCATTGGACATGTAATGTGGATGAGATATACTTAGTGCATGCTTGAGCAAAGATATCTATAAGTTTGAGTTGACGCAAGGAAAAGGAAAGTTGGCTAATTAGGTTCCTCCAATGAGCCATAAAATCAGAAATGGAATCATCTTTGAATTTTTGAATGGAGTAGAGGTTAGTAATGGAAAATTTATTAGATATATTGATCAAAAAGTGATCCAAGAAGTTTTAGGCTAGTTGTTTAAAGGAGAAGATGGAATGTTTGGGTATGGCACTATACCAATCTAATGATGGTACGTATAATGACATAAGAAAGGAACAAAGGATAAGAGCATGATCATGGGAATTCAAGTAACATGAATGTATAAATTCTCTTAAATATTGTTGAAGGTCTTCCTTACAATTAAAATTTGTAAATTTTAGAAGTTCCCATTGGGCTAGATAAGGTATGATAGGGACTAGAGGGTGAATAGGCTCATTAAAAATTTGATCGTAGGACAAGAGATTATGGGATCTAGAGATGGATGAATCAAAGGTAGTCATATTGTCCATGATCATCTTCATGAAGTCTGTTTGGGGTTGAGTACTTGGGAGGTTGTAAGCTGCATATTGTAGTGGTGGTTGAGAAACATGCTGATAATTGAGAGGTTAGTATGTGGATGTCAATGGTTGGGTAGAAGATACATAAATGGATATCCATGGTTGGGTAGAGGTAGATGGTTAGGTAGTGTGAATATGCCTTTATGGGTTATGAAGATAACTAAAGGTCACTTGTTAGGTAGGAGTGATAGTTGGTTTAGTGGTTGATGGATGGGTAGTGACCTTTTTACTAATCGATGGTAACATGGAAGGTATGGACAACACAAAGCTTTGAAGTGGAGTAGTGTTTGATGGGTTGGAGGTAATTAGGGGGTATGGTTATGCTAGAGGTAGGAACTCCTATTATAGAGGAGTGATTGGTAGGTAGTATAAGGGTAGTGGTAGTTTGGGTTAGTTGATTTTGAGTGGTAGCCTCAAGGGGATTATTGGTCGATGATAGGGCTTGGGTAACTAAAGGTTGAGTAGTACCCATGGTATTGGAGGTACCCCCCATGAGGTGGAGAGGCATGCCATAAGGAAAATCTATAGTTGGGGTCAAAACTAGGATTTAGCGAGACATAGTTCTAAGGTAATGTTGTAAGGCAACGTGACTATTGTTTAGGAAAGTGGATAAATATGCATCTCCTAAGATTATCTGTATAATATTTTTTGGAGAGTGAGGGGAGTCTATAGGTTTAGAAATGTGTTCCATGGATGGAGAGGTGGAAGAGATTGGTTGATTTGGTGATAAGTTCTATTTTTCAAGGTCCCTTCACTGTTGGTGAGTAAGAACCATATGAGAAAATAGGAAGGGAATGATGTGTTCTCACACCTCAAAAAAAAGATAAATAAAAAAATATTCAAGGAAAATAATGAATTTACTAAGAGTGCATTAATTCCTAGGATTCATTTTAATCTCTCTTTTGGCTTATGACTTAGAAAAGTGTGAAGAGGAAGTTGGCTTGATTAGGTCCTAGAAAGCAATTCATGTTTGGTTTCGAGTTGCATTTAGGTGCTAAAAAATAAGTCTATATTAGATTAGGTATGTGGCTTGATACTTGGGGCTTGATCCCCTCACTTCATGATCCCATAATTAGTGTGGGTGATTAGCCTTTATACTATTTATCTAGATTTTATACTCAACCAGAGAGCTGAGTTGGTTATCCCTTTGGTGATTAAATCCAAGTACGATAACTAAAAAAGGGTAAGGTGATCTACTAGGTGATGAAATCCTAGTTGGACCTTGTCTCTAGTGTGTTTGATGTTTATTTTAATGAAATTTGTTTGGTTTGTGTAACATTTTTGTACTATGATTAATTTGCTTTGCTTAAATTAAAATAGATGAGTTAATTTAAACAAGCAGGCAAACTATGTATGCAAGTTAATTTTAACCCAAAGGAAATTTCTGATTTCTTTTCAATGAACAAAAAAAAAACTAAAATGCACCTAAATTCAACATGAAAATACAATCCTAATCCTAAGATCAATACTCTTTTATTTTTATTTTTGTTTAGTTTTTGATTTCCTTAGAAATGCAAGGAAAATAAAATTTAAACTTTTCTAATAAAATACAACCAAAACTTATATTATTTTTAAAGAAAGAAAGAAAGCTTAATATTTAAGAATGAAACCAATTGAATTTCACTAATGCAATTATAAATGTCCTAAAAAATCTATGAATACAATAAAAATCAAGGGTGCCACCGGGCGTACCAAAATGTTTCTTGTCTAATTTTTACTTTTTTCCTAGTTTTGAAAAGAAAGAAATTAGTTAAGAGGGTGTGTAGAAAAACATGTTAAAAGATGTATGTGTTGAATTCTAGACTTTGTGAGAGATGATATTTGGCTTGGAAGGATGACCTAAAATAATAAAGAGCTACCACACACTTATTTATTATACAAATAGATGGGTGGATTGCCTAGCGTGAGCTAGATCCTAGAAGTAAAGGCTTTCTAGGAGCCTGTCAATCCACCTACTTTAAACACTTAATTTGATAAATGAAAATTAAATTATTTACATAAAATGATATAAAAATAAAATAAAAAAAATCAAATGACAAAAAATAACTAAAATTAAAAAAAATAAGTTAAATGATTTGCTAAAACAATGACTAGATAAATCAACTAGTGCTAAAAATTGGTTAAGGCAAAATGGTGGTTTTTGGTTTGGAAATTTGATAAGGGTCAAAAGAATGGTTTGGTTGGGGTTGAGAAATGATTGAGATAATAAAAATGAGTTGAATTTTTTAAAAATATAATACATTAATTAATTAAGGTGGAAAAAGGGTATAGGGATAAAGAGGGTGAAGATGACAAATGAGCAAAGAGGGAAAATGTGGCAAAATGGCAAAGGAGGTAAATGGAATAAAAATAGAAAAGGTGCCAAAGGAGCTCAATGGATTAAGATGGAAAAGGTGTAAAATGGGGTGAATTTCAAGGTAATAAAGAGAAAATACTAAAATGAAATACAAAACAAATAAATATTACCTTGAAGATTTGTTGATGTTGTTGATAATGTTGTTGATGATGTTGTGAAGATGAATTCCTACAACAATTCTGGTAGAGCTTCATTTATTTGAATTCATTTTCTCCAAGATGATAATGACCTCCTTCTCAAGTGGATGACCTCCTCCAAAATTATAAAACCTACAACAAGAATCCTTTTACCAAAATCAACTTAACAATGGGTGAAGGGGAAGGGTCATATTTATAGCATTTGTTGTCAAGAAACATGCCAAAGAAGTGGAATAGTGAAGTATGGCACCATTTTCCAAGTGGGATCATAAATGACAAATGGGACAAGGATGGTGGTATTCCCACCTTGTTGGTTTGTCTCCCACCTTGCACATGAGTCCAATTTGGAGTGGGAATCATGCACATTAATTTATATTTTGGCTAAGTACCCCATGAATTTTGGCACCATTATCCATGTGGGTGAATGAGTGGTCATGAAAGAAAAGGGGGTGATATTCCCACTTACCCAATAGGTATCCCACTTGGTTGGTTTGTTTAAGAACTTGATAAAGAGTCCAAAATGGAGAGTGAATCATGCACATGGGTTCATATGGGTAGAAAATATTTTCCACCACTCACTTCCATCTTTTGGATAATTACCCCATGAATTTTGGCTTCATTCTACATGAATTAGGACAAAAATGCATGTTTAATGATGGTCCTATAGGGAAAAATGAACCATGCTTCAAAAGAGGGCCCTTTTGGTGCTTAATGATGTCATTAGGTACCTTGGAGGTGGGGTATGATGTCCCACCTCAAGACACCTCACTTCCAAGCCATGTCACTTCCCATGTAACTTGCCATGTCACATGCCATGTCACTTTTCATATCATCATGAATAGTGATAGTGGGTCCCATAATGAATAGTGATAGTGACTAGTACTTTTGAATAATACTATGTGAATAGTACTATAATGATTTTGTTAGGTTAGGATGGGTTGGCTAAGGGTTAAGAATGTTTTAGGGGGTCTCAAGGAATTCAATCATCTAAAATTGAAAGTGTGTAATTTTCTAGTGTCAACACTTTGACTTACTAAGTATGCTTTTTTATGAATCATTGGAGACAAAAGATGTTCAAAATTCAACCTTGGAGATTTTAAGAGGGAGATTGGATGGAAAATAAATCCCTAATTTGGTGCAAGGATGAATTGTGACATGGCCATTGAGATCATGGAATCTTAATCACACAACTCAAGTGACAATACAATAAAGGCCAATTTAAGTGGTATAACCAACTCAAACTACAAAATAGATGGACTGTTAGACTATTGAGGGTGTTTAATCTCAAATACATTACTAAAATTATCCATTTTCTATATACATAAAATGCTCAAAATGATGTTTCCTATGAAAATGGTGCTTCTTGGCAACGTGTCAATGTTTCGTGCTAAATAAGTTTGAATATGTATTTATAATTTTTGGTTAACTTGCATCAAATATGAACCTCTAATTTGTCTCAAGTTGAAGTATCTATAAAAAATTAACCTCTACTTTGTAAATATGTATAATATCTATCACAAATTTGAAAAAATCTTTCACAAGTTAGTAAAAATGAATGCAATGTCCATACGATTATGAGGGAAGTGTATATTTGAATCTTGTCAACTAAAATTAATATCTAAAAATTCAGAGAATTTTATAAGTGTGAAGGTCATGTATTTATGACATGAACCCACTAATATCCCCCCCCCCCTTTTGAGGTGAATTGAATGGAGTTTGATAGTTACTCTACCTCAAAAGGGTAAGATAACTACATAATTTATGTATAAATTATGTAATATATAAGAGTAGCATGTATAAGTAGATATATTAATGAAGCTCATAGTATGTGATCAAAAAAATCCCTAATATACATGATATGGATTAGGGAAATTTTTTAAAATTAATAATATAAGCTCAACAAATAAACAAGCACATACCAAAAAACACAGACACAAGAGCACTCAATGTCATGGAAAAGGGTTCTAAGGGGCATATTTAAATGCCACACACTCAAATGAATGAAATATTTAAATGTATAAATAAAAAAATAATATAAAATGGCATAAGGGTCAAAAAATAAGGAACATATTCACATATTCCACAAGCAAGACAATAACAAACAATAAAAAGACATTCAAAGAAGTGATAATGTGACTAAGCATATCATATTAATCCTTGCATATATGTGTTGAAATAAATGTCATGTAAGATAGAATATAAAGTATAGTGTGAAACATATAAGCATGAGTGGGTAAGTGCATGGAATTGAGGGGCCAAAAGGGGGGTCTTGAGTAGATATGTTTTTATTGAAAAATAAAAAAAACTCAATTTCTACAAATTATTTGAGACACCTAGATTCAAAATTTGAAGATGTCATAGGAATAATAATTGTAGCATTTAGAGTCTAGTTTATAAACTACTATTTTATTTTGAAATGATCAATTATAAGAAGTTCAAACATCATAAACTCAAAGAGGTAGTAAGTAGATAGCTTTCTGTGTGGCCCATCATTTTTTGAGCTTTGTTTAGTTTTTTTAAAACCCATTAGTGTAAAGTTAGATAAGATCTTCTAGTTTGAAACCTATGTATTTTTAAAATTGATTAATGAATATTTATTTATTATTAATTTAAAATGTTAATAGACCTTGAAATATGATCAATAATGATAGTCAAATTTTCCCCCCTGCAACTACCTCAAAAAAATATTAAAAATTACATTTTTTTTTAATGTGTATGGAATTAGGTCTAGTTTTCAACCATATAATTATTTTTATGTTTGAGTTGACAAATCAAAATATACATAAATAAAGATGAACATGTATATCTATGACATATAGCATTATAAAAATATTTACTTAGCAATAATTATAGATGAAACCTTAAATTAATAAAAATATAGAAAAGCTATATATTTAGAAAGAGGAGATTGTAGTAAATGTTGTAATATTTTCATAAAAAAGATTGATAAAATTCAGTGTTTAGCATGGTCAAAGTGGAATTTTTCTATTTTTAGTCAAATACACACATTAATTTGTGTTTGCATGTCCATGCCTTAATATCAAGAATCCAAGTTATTATTGAGCCTTCAGTAATGTGTTTCAAAAGTAAAATATAAGAACGGCGTACACAAAATTACCTTGTATGTGGAATTACTACATATGCAGTTTAGTTTACATGCATTTCAAAAACTATAAATTCTAATCAAACTTCTAAACTTATAATCTTTTAGAAAATTAAAATATGAATAACTGGAACCACATATTTAACTAATCACAATGAATACCATTTGCCAAGGAATGAAAATTTTTATTTGACGTTGAAATTTGATTTCAAATTATTTTAATAATTTTTTATTTTTCAACAATTATTTGATAATAAATTAAATATATTTATTATTATTATGTTAAAATTTATTATATAGAGTTTATATTTACTCAAAAACTCATATACTTTACTTTATATTATTAAAATATTTTATAAAATAAAGAAATTTAACAATTTTGCGCAAAAGTTTAAAGACATACTTCAAATCCATTTAAAATCATTAAAAATGATTGGTTTAGGATTTAACATTTACAATTTATGGTTTAGGGTTTAAGGTATAGGGTATATGCTTACGTTTTAATCACAAAGGCAATTGAGGATAATTTGAGTTGTTTAAACCTATTTGTGACTACAAAATGTGATTTTGGGCACAATTAGCATCGATGACATCATAAATTGAGCCAACCAATCAACTAACCCAATAAATAATGGTTTTTATGATAAATTAAAATATGTTAATGCAATTCTTAATTTAAAGGGTGTTAAATGGAGTTAAATCAATTGGTTTAAGGTTTAGGGTTACAATTTAGGGTTTAAGGTTTTAGGGTATAAGGTCTAATAACAAAGGCAAGTAGGGCCAAACTGAGCTCCTTTAACATATTTGTGACTAAAAAATATGATTTTGGGTTTGGTCTATCCCCACATCATCACATATTGAGATAATTAGTCAATTAGGAAAATAAGTGATGTGATTTGGACCAAATTGAGCCATATGAACACAATTTTTCCTCTAAAGGATGCTAATTAAGGATAAATAAACTGGTTTAAGGCATAATAGTGAAGGTTATTGAGGATATTTGAGTTATTTGAACCCATTTATGACTATAAAAAGTGATTTTCGGCACATTAGCCCTGATGTCATCATAAATTGAGCCAATCAATCAATTGGACAATAAATAATGTGATTTACATAAAATTGAGGCAGGTATGAATATAATTAAGTGGGATTAAATAAATTATTTTAAGGTAAATAGGGTTTATGATTTAAGGTTTATGGATTTGGGCTTAGGTCTTAGGTTATATAGGGTTTAGGTTTTGGTATATAAGGTCTAATTGTGAAGGCAATTAGGGCCAAATTAAGCTCCTTTAACATATTTATGATTATAGAATGTGTTTTTGGGCTCAATAAGCCCCCACATCATCATATATCAATCAAATTAGTCAATAGTTATAATGAATGATTAAATTTAGGCCAAATTGAGCCCTATGAATGTACTTCTTACTCTAAAGGATGTTAATTAAGGCTACATTAATTAAATTAGGGTTTATGGTGTAAAATTTAGGGTTTGGTGTCCAATTGTGAAAGAAATTGAGGATAATTTGAGATGTAATTGAGGGTTTAGGGTCTAATCATGATGTCCATTTTCAGACATGAGGGTCTAGAGATAAATATCTCCAACTACAACTTACATCTTGCATCTAAGGAAATGTCATCTTGAGGCTAAAACAAGTGCTCCATGTCCTAACAAAGCATACTCATATGCCAAGAATGAGGTCCTATAGGTTAATAACCACCCTCGATGTGGTGGTGATGTCATTTTTTAGCCACAAGGGCTCAGAGATAGGTCTCTCACTATGACTTGCATCTTGCATCTAGGGAAGCTTTACATATGAATTATGTCTAACTAAATTTTTTTGGTCTCACATATATTATTGAATTGAAAACCTCAAACAAATCTAAAAAAATCTTTTAGGGTTAAATTGCATAATTTATAGCCTTATCAAAAATAGCTATCAAACTAAATAGATTATTTATAAATAAATAACCTATTACCTTACCAATTCTACTTAATGTAAAAATGCAGTAATAAAATGTAAAAAATTATAAATTTATAGAGCAAAGTTGAACACACACACACACACACACACACACACACACACACACACACACACACACACACACACACACACACACACAATGTATTATCCATAATTACCATCACATTATGATGTAGGAGCATTATTATTAATCTTTTAAATATGCCTTCCAAAGGTTGAATAATGTCTTTAGGAGTCTAAAGAGGTCTTAAGAGATATGTATGAATAATAAGAAGTATGATTAAGATTTAATGTATATTTATAAATGATTATGATGTCTATTATGGTTATTAAGAAGATGTCTAAGTCATTAGGGTTCTCAATAAATTTATTTGTATAGAAATAATCCCTTTTCGCACCAAAATTCACTATTTGAAATTTTAAACTTGATAATACACTTTGGAAGAGTTTTGGATTGTGTTAAAGGTCATGATACTTATTAAAAGGATATCTAGGGTCAATTAACTTGGGTTAAATTTATTTTAACCCCCAATTCAGTTTAAATTTTCTTTAAACCTCATCTAGAATTATGCAACGTAGGAGGAAATCAATATTAACATATTTTTGAGAGAGATAAAGGCTAGTAAAGTGATTTTTGGTCTTGAAATAAGATGAAAATGATATTATAAATGTTTTTATCAGTTGATAGGTTTCAATAAAATATATTAGGATCTAATAAAGGCAATAAATTTTGAATGAAGTAACAAGAAGTAAGAAGTGTTTGTGAGAAGGACTAGAGAAAAGTCTGTCAAAGACCTACAGAAGTTAGATTGTATGCTTTTGAAGCTCATACAAATAAATAAGTTTTACATGAATAAATTAATGATCCTATATAATTATAATTTTATATTATAATAGATATTTTATTTTAAATCACATTTCTATGGCATTTTTTAAGTTATAAAAGTTTATAAATATTGATTTTTTGACACAATATAATAAATGAATGGATTTATATGTAATTTTATGATTATGGGGCCTAATGAATGATTTTATAAGTAAAAAACAATAGTGTAATCTCTATTAAATCTTAAATGAACCTTTAAATTTCATTAAAAGTTGATATTTTTCTAGATTTATGCTCTTAGGTTTATACTTTTAGTTAAAACTGTAACAATCAAGGAAGTATTAATTGTTTTAGCAATTAAGAGTCTATTCAAGCACCGAAAGTGGTTTCAAAGGTTATGTGAATGATAAAATAATATATTAAAATATTTATGTGTGAAAAACTATTGATAAAAAATTAAATTTCCATTTATGTTAGGTCTTGAGACTGTGACATATAGAAAAACACTAATTCAGGGTTTAGTTCATTAAAAGTGTTATAAATCTCAAATAAACCAGTAAAATATTGATAAATTGGATAAGGATATGATATATAAGGTAATTTAATATATTTAAGTGATTTTAGGGTTTCTAATTAATATATAAAGAGATATTAATGGTTGTGTCTAGGTATCCCTATATAAAGACCTAAAATAGGGGGTTTTGGAGATCAAAAGCTTATAGGTCAATGACTAATCAATCAAATTATATGAGAGTTTGTGAATAAAAAGAGTAGATTAAAAATTATATGTTTAAATTGGTTTCATAGAACCAAGTTTTGTATAATGAAAGAAATTATCCCTACTCATTCTATAGTGTTAAAGACAAACAAACTTAACTAAGGTAAGAAGTCTTTTCTTATGTTTCCAAGGCAAATAAAGGATCAAATACAATTGAAAATACAAGGTAAAATAAAAAATATTTTTATAAGATGAAAATTATTCAATAATAAATATAAAAATAAGATCTAAACCTATTTGATTATTTGCGATTAAGAATAGGATTATGTAAACCAAGTCTAGGGTTTAATATAGTAGATTTTTTCTGAAATAGTTTCAACCCATAGATGTTTTAAAAATTTAGAGGATGAGAAAATAAGGTATTGTAAAGAATATTTAATAGGTTTTATGTCAAATTCAAATCTAGAGTTAGAGGTATTGAGGACTATGTAACTGTAGGTCTAAATATATACCTAAATCTCCTATTTAGAGAGCCAAAAGATACCTTAACTCTTTGAAGACAAATGTTAAATGTTTAAAACATGGAATGTAGATATAAGTAGGAGTTTTAGGGTAATGGATGTGTCTTTAAAATTATAAGGTTTACTAAAAATAAATTATGGTAGTTACAGACCTATCTATAGGTCAAGAACCCTTCTGACTGTCCTATAAAGAAATTCAAGCATCAAGAATGTTATAGACTTGTGGAATGAATACATGAGAGTTTAAAAACTCATATAGGAGATAAATATTGATTTCATTGGTCTTAAAAATTCCAATCTAATAATATTACTTCTTTATTATGAATAGAGGTAAGTTACATACCTAAGTAGAAACCTAAAAGAGGCTTAGATAAGTCAAGATTAGACATTAATTGAGTGATTAAGAGTTCGCAAGTGGTATAATTTCATAATTTTGGGAAATTATATTGGTATACTTGAATAAAATTAACTTTTTTATTGTATTTAGGCTATTCAACAATAAGCCAAACCAAAAAACCAAAATATTTGTTTTTACTTCCAAAAATATATTCTATGATCACTTACCACATATTCTGTAACAATTACGTAACATAATTATACATAAATTTACCATACATTTAAAAATAATTAAATATACTTCAAGTTTGATTTATAATTCTCAACAAAAGTTTAAGGCATCTAATAATTTGAACATGTAATAGAATATGCAATAAATTACAACAAAATCCAAAATTTGAAATCAACAAGAATATTTAAAAAGTTAAATGTTGAACAATATATAATGTATATAATATCCATAAAATACATATAAATGTGTATAAAATGTGAAAACTTGATACAATATCTTGGGTCAATGTCTTACAGGCATACGATGCCAAAAACTATACATCACTCCATATAGGCATACAAAAAAATGTCATAAGACATTATCCTAATCATTTAAATGCATCACTCTCTTTTCCTTACTTGTAGAATCATCTTCCTTGTATCCCTTGCTTATAATTGGAGGTATCAGATTTGGATGAATGTGATTCTTCCTTCACTCAAAACTTGCCTAAAGCTCTAACTATTAATATGCAAATATTATCATTAAATTTACATGTATTAGAACAAGATACTTAAAAAATTAACAAGTTAAGTTTTTAAAATTATATAAAAATCATTCAAAGGTGTACTTATCTTAATTTTTTGGTCACAATAAATTTTATACTCACACTCAATAGGGTTAATGATAGGTTCACACTAGCAAATGGCAGTGTGAAATAGATCACCAATAGGAGTCAGTGATGTGATCATGATAATGAAAGAGATGGTTCCCTATAAATGTATATATACAAAATAAAAATTCAAAATTAGCTCATAAAAATTTAAGCCAAATGAATAAATAATTTAAATATAATAGAGAAATTTATAAATTAAATTGTCAACTATACCATGTTGCACCTACCAATTATTTCAACAAGACAAGAAGACATCACTAGAGAAGTTTGAGTAGACTATTATTCCATGCATCATCTATTTTTAAAAGTAAAAAGGATAATTAAAAAACACACATCCACATTTATGCTAGAACATTACTATAAATCTCATGTACCTTGGAGAGCTGTTGTGTAGATGAAATTGCAATAAAAACACCTATATTTACTCCATATTGAATAGATGGTGGAGTGTCTAGTGTGGTCATCAACCAAACAAAAAAAATATTATTGTTAGTCACTTCATCATATATAAACAATGACATACATGTAAAGTGAACCATAAGATTAATTAATTATTAAAAACACCTTTGTATAGGTATAAATAAGTGTAGTAGAAACAACACATGTGCTCATGTGGTGTCCAAAATCCTACTATAACATTAAAAAATTCATATACATTATTGACATTTCTATATGAAAATTAATTATTACCTTTTAAATTTTAAAAATATTTGAAATTTAACAAGTCCAATAATTTTTTTCAAAAAGTAAAATATTAAATCTACATGGGAAGTTGTAGCCAAAGTGTCCAAATCAAATATAGATGACTAAAACACAGTGAGGTCGATATCATCTAGGCCCATAGAAATACCACCATGAGTGGGTTACATGATATATTCCTCTCCTTAGGTATAGTGTATATATCACCACATGATACACAATAGTGAGCTCACCAAGTTATAGTGTTAAATGAAGCCTCACCATATCCACCCTCACAAGTTAGAGTATGAGAAACATGGATCATATGTTGAATCGAGGTGTCAGTAAGCACCTTAAGTGCATGAAAAGTATCAATATCTATATTCTCATTGACTATATGGGGTAGGTTCTCATGAGGATGTAATTTATTGATATGTACTCTCACAAGTTGAATAGGAGCATGCCATGCACCTGGCTTATCCGGCACAAAACCCTTTCCTTTGCCAATGAACTCTAAGAAATCAAAATAGTTTAGAACTTCATTCAACACAAAATCATAATATAGTTTTGTAAAAAAAATACACTAGGACCTCATTATTATTTCAAGTTGGGTGGTTAAATACCATACACCATCAGTCCCAAGAAAATATGTTTGATCAAATTGTGAGTACATCATCAGTGTATTGGAATCCATTTGGTCATCACATCTAGTGGTGCACTAATTTTCCCATCAATGAATAAGGAAAAAATTTGGGATTTGGTTATATTTTTATCTTTCATATTGGATACAAATATTTTTTTGGAATGGTATGCCTTACATCTATTTCTATACTCAACCCACCTATCAATTTGACCCATTAACGAGTCAATTTCACCTAATAACGTATGTAATGTGTTTTTTAGAGAAATTCAGTGGGGGTTATTTGCATGGGTATCCCTCAATATCCTAATCAAATTATCAAGTTCAATATTATTTTCAATGATATGAGCTGCTAATTCATTTTGACTATCTTGGGGGGCTTGGGGAACTCCAGGAGGGATAAGAGGGTTTTCTAGGTGAGGATGGATAAGAGGGTTTTGTGGGTGAGAAGCGATAGGAGGGTTTTTTAGGTTAGGAGGGATAAGAGGGTTATGTTTTTGTTCAATGCCACTTGCCTCTACATATGTTGAAAAATAAAAAAATATAATTCTAATAAAAATGCAACAAAATTATCTAATTATAGTTCTAAATGCACTGAAATGTGTTTGCATACCTCTCTTTCCATGTGGTATTGTCAAATTTGGGTTACTAGACTATTTTTTACCTTCCCTAATCTCAATTAACCACATATTTCCTCTAACTATACTTTTTTCATGGTTTACATCAATGCCGAATGAATGGGATTGATGATTTTTGTTTGGTTTTAAAATAACAGAACCGCATATGCAATTCTAATTATTTTAAAATTGCGTACATGGTTAAATCACATACATTGTTAAACCATGTATGTGGTTTTAACATGGAACCACATATGTAGTTATAACTCATAATTACCGAGCCTATGCCATAGAATAACATATGTAGTTTTTAAAAATTATGTACACAGTTCTTACAAACTCTGTACCCATATTCAATTTCATTAATTTCTATTTGATTTTTGATCCCCCATCTTCATGCACTTACCTATATAGGCATATGTAAGAATTAAAATATAATCTAAACATGATAATGGAAATATTATCATAAAATAATATAACATGTATCAATCATAATCAAAGAAGAATATGCCCCCAATATAGTGTATCACATGGGAAGAGGAAAGCTTAACATATGTATGTGTAAGTATCATGGGTTTAGTGTATTCCTATATCACAATAAAGTATACATAAACATATATTTGTATATATAATAAATTATATGCTATATACTAACATAAAAAAAAAACACAGATGCCATCCAAATGTTGAATGTTTTTGTAAATTTGCATTTATTTGAATGTTTTTTCTATTTTCTTGAATATTTGATTTTTGTTGATTTTTTTTGGAATTTTTGAAAGGAAAAAGGTCTAACCTATGATTGCATATAATAAATGCTCATAGGTATATCCAAATTTTTAATATGGCACATTAAATTGGTGATACTACTAAGGAGCATGTATAAGTGTCATAACTAGAGTTGTAGAATTTATGGTACTCTGTGCATGTCTCATAAGACTTTATGGCCATGAAGAGGTGATCAGAGTAGGGTTTTGTGGAACCCATTATTAATTTATCTATGGTTTATTTAGTGAAGTTATAATTTTAACATGTTTATTTTCTCTTAGAAACTTGGTAGCTCATGCAGGTGTAGATTAGGATTCCATATAATCTAATGTGTATCTCTAGTGAAAGATTTCTCAAGTATGGGTTGCCTAGGAAGGGTATTGCCTATTAATTAATATTTTATGAATGATTAACCTTAGCAGGTTGTATAATTCATTTTTTTGGAATTAAATTTTTTTGTTCAAGTGGATGTTCATACAAAATTTCATCAATTATGACTACCATGTTGGTATGAATGCATTTCATACACCCATGCATTATGGAATGTACTACTTGAAGTTGCTATATCCAAGGTCATCCCAATGACATATCAAAGAATATAAAATATTTTATAACATAAAAGGTAGTGACCACATGTGAATGGAAATATTAGAGATGTTATTAAGGATAACCCTTGTCATCATAAAATGTGAACTTGGGTGAAACAAAACTAGCTTGCAAAGGGTGCATAGATATCTTAGATGTTGTAGGATTATGTAATATATCTTTTACATAAATAGAACAAGTATAATTAAATGAATTTTATTCATTATTGGTAACTTGGATCCCAAAGTTTTAATAACTTGGAGAAGAGTTTGCACTATAGACCCATTGGGATTTATATTTGATACTTGAGAACTCATCAAAGGGGAGGAAAAAACCACTTGTGTTGATGTAGGCATTGAAATTGGTAATTGGTTTGAAATATTAATTGTTCCTAGGGAGATGTGGGAATAATTGTTTTATATTTAGGGAACAATAGTTTGAAAACATAGATGTGCCCCCACTAGATGTAGTAGGAAATGTGATTCTCAAAAGGAGGGAAATTGGAAGGAATGTCTTATAGTATATGTAATAGCCCCAATATGTGTATCAATAGAGAGTAATGGTTGTTCACTAACAACTTTATTTTGTTGAGTTTATAACATAATATTAAGGATCTTGTGTATATCTTCAATATTTACATGAATTCAATCTCAAATTAAAGCAATAGATTTTACTTATTTTTGATCTACTTGTTCATGTTCATTATTTTCATGTGTTTCATTAATCCTCATGATTAGATTCATCTACTATAATATTGTTTTAATTATTTTTCTAATTTTCATTATTTTCACTCTTATTATTAATATAATTTGACATGGTATTAACTTGAGACATGTTAGGTGACCCAAGGGTAGCTCAAGATATTTAATAGGAATACCTCCTAATCTAGGAGTATGCCTATGTTACATACAAATGACATAATAAATGTTAATAAGTACAACAAGCAAAAACCTTAGAAGGCTAAAATCCTTATATAAAGATAATATTTGCATGAGAAGATAGGGTGGTCAAATTCACCAAATGTTTAACCCATTTTTAATATATAGGATGTTTTATTTTAGGGTTAAAGGCGTAGAATAGCCTATGCACAATGATGAATACAAATATTTTAGAGTATGATAATTAATTGAAAACTCAAATAAATGAATATTCTAAAATGAAATTTTGATTTATGATAAATATAAAAATTACATTCAAAACATTAGTTTGATTGAATAAACATAATGAAGAGATAATACTTAAATTGTATATGAATGCACAAATAGATCTAAGAAGTGTAGCAGTGGAAACATGCAAAGAGAAGATCAAGATCCAATCATTGTATTTTATAAATATTATTTTTGGAGATCTATACACTTGTATCAGCCTTTGGATACTTGCATCAACATAGGTCTCTCGATCCCAACAAAACTATTTGGTATAGAATACTCACTATATCACGAAATGACCACATGGAGATTTTTGGGTTTTTTTTATCACCTTTACACTAAAATATTTTTTAACATGCATATGGAATAAATGACTATATTTTGATAAAACCCTAAATTATCACTTTATGTCTTTATACCTTGCAAAAAATAGGTTAGTGGGATTACAATTTCGAGTTGACCTCATGGACTCCTCTATTAATGAGTAATAACTACATAACCAATACTTCAAGGAGAGATTCAAACATGTCATTATCCCCTAGGTAGTGGCGTTTAACCCCAAATTTTTTATAAATATATTCTAAGTGTTTTGGAGCCATACCATGGAAAATAAAGGGCACGAGAATAATGTAGAAGACCCTGGCATGGAAAGGAATGATGCAAAAGAGAGAGGTATAGAAGAACATCATAAAATACCCTGGCATGGAAGAGAGAGCTATGTAAGACAAGGACACAAAAAAAGAGGAACATAAGACTGAAAGACTTGAAAAAGTGCAAGACTTGGATAAGGACGTAGGAAGTGGAGATGGTTATAGAGTAGTTCACAGAAGCTTTGGAGACTAATAAAACACTAATATTATATTGGTTTAGGAGAGAGGATGATCATAAACACAAATATCTAGCACATATAGAGTATATAGGGGATATTAGGTCTAATTCAATAGGATTTCATATAATGGCTTGCCATGACTTCTTTTTTAAAAATAGTCATTAGCTTGTCATCTATATTTGTATTGATGATGTAACCCGAGAATGGGTTGGTTTATGTTTAAATACCCCTTAAATTTGATTATGAATATATGGTCATATATATGTGTGTAAAAAATACATAATGTTTTTAAAATAACTTTCTAATCCTCTTCAATGAAATTAATGGTATTACTATTATTTGTGAATTTTGATTTGTTACTTGTTTCTATTGTATTAAATGGAAGTACTTGGAATGTGTGGAATGAATAAAGTGGTTAAATCTTATAGGATGTTTTGTAATAAAAATTGATTAATATAAATTAAAAAAATCATCTAAAAAAATATATTTGTTTATCCACTACCATGTGGCAGAATCAACGGGATCCAGTCTTGGCAATGTGCTTTGGGTGAGCGTGTGAGGTCACTATTCACATGATATGCCAACATGATAGTTCATTGGTTTCTTCCTTATTATAGGTGAGTGATGTAATTATTTGATTTAAATTAAGGATTAAAAAACCTTAAAATTTTGGTTCCATTTTTGGGACCCATTGCACTTTTTAGCACGATGTTAAAAATATGCTTGAGCAACTCTCTTTGTAAAATGTCAACCATTAGATTAGAAAGCTAAAGATAACTTTGTGCTTCAATATATTAGACTAGGAGTTTTTGTATGTAAATGGGTAGAGAAAAATCTATATGATTCTCTATATGAATCCTTCTTTCTATAATTACCCATTCAATTTCACACTTGGCTTTCAACATACATGCAAGATCGCTCAATAAATTTCATGTGGAAAGCTTCTTAGTTAGAAGAGCATTAGATAACCTTGACACAGTTGGAAACTACTTGGACATGTGTAATGGACATATGGTAGAAAGGAAAACTTAATATCTACGTCTTTGAATATCTTATATCTACATATTTTTGTCTGGAGGAATCATAATTCAAATTCCTAAGGGAACCACGTAGAAGGTATCTAAGTCAATTTCCCTTAAAAATCAAGAAGCTTATGGTTTACTATGGACTTAAAAACTTCCCCATGGACAAATAAACTCTCTCATGCATGAGTAAGGCAATTTGTGGGGAATTGAGGGGTATACATTAGTGTAATATTAGTAGTTTAACATGAAAGTCGGTCGGGGATAACTGCAAAAGCATAAGTATGATGAGGCTAGGCATAAGTACATAAGAGGTAGTGATCTTAGGGGAAATTGAGAGGATACTAGAAGTTCCAAGAGAATATGTAGGAAGGTGAAAATGAATAGTGAGTTATCCCTAACAATGGATCCATTCCCTTTATTAGCATAATTACATGTGGAAGATGTAGAACAAACATTGATGATAGTGGAACCCAATCCAAATAGCCCCAATTATCCTACCATAGTGCTTGGTCATGCATTTGAGTTTGATAGGAATTATTGTAAGAAAATGGGATAATGATATCATAACATCTAAAGTCAAGACTAAAGTTGAGTCTGTAGAATAAAATATAGGAGTGCAAGTTCAAAGTAGAAATTTATCATTAACCTTTACCTTTCCAGTATAATAAGACCTATGGCTCACCTTGGAATTCTAGGTGGACCAAATATAAGTAGTGGGAAAAATATAAGCCCACCTCTAAATAATCAACCTCCCTTAGTAACTAATATTTTAGGTGTTCCTATTATTGTAGGAAGCATGAGAGGCATTATCAGTAGTTTTACTATTGGACTTTCAAGAGGATTAGGAGGTGGTTTAGGAGAAACTGGTGAACGTAGGGTTCAGGAGGAGTTGTAAGAGTGCCATTGTAGGGTACACTACAACCACCTAGTTTAACTATAGTCTACTATGAGATGACACTTCATCTTATTGAGTATCAAGGTGTTGAAAATGTAAATGAACATGTTCACAAGTGTGAATTCATTTGCGGGGCATGAGGCATAAATTCTACTAAAAAAATACAACTCAATTTTCCACTACCCTTTTCTAACATGCACATAAATGGTATCAAAATTTTGATCCAAAATAATATGTAATAAAAAATGAGTTGTTGAAGACTAATTTTCTATAATAATTTGACATTCCTAGGTTTGAGCAACAAAGTATTTCTACCTTTAAATATATTAAACAAGAACTCATGAGAGTGTGCACACATATGATGCATGATTCAAAATGATTATTTCAAAGCTATCATTTGAGATCAACCTAACACACTCAGTGATTTTTTAGAGGGTTATACTTCCTTTTTGATGAAATTTATCCCATAAGACCTTCATTGATGTACATGAGGAACTTAACACTACCCTCCATGTCAAAGTTATGGGAAGTATAGAAACAGGAATTAGACCCTTTATAGAGGCCCAAATCATTGTTATGGATTATTAGATGGAGAAGTTAATGACCAACAATTATCATGACACTCATAGTGGCTTGTGGTGTGTTGACTATGAATTAGAAGGACATAATAGGAATAATTGTCTAAGAAAGAATGTTCATTCTATATAAAAATAATCTTATGAAATCTACAAAGACAACCATGATCTAAAGACTTTTCCTTTGCTTCAACATGAATCCCAAGATAAAGTGTCACTATGATATAAAATATGTGATGTATGTACCCATTAAACTAATGACTATTGGGTCATCAATGAGAATTTAGAAGCATGAGAAAGAGGAATATGCTAAACTTATATAACTAACACATAGGAGACTAGTGGGAATTGATCTTTCAAAGGTTGAGGGCGTGGAAATGGATGAGGAGGTGGATGATTTGTACCCAAGACATGTTAAAAGTTCTAATCCATGGACCACTACTAGTATGATTGCATGGTTTACCTTGCTTATGCCTTTTGTTAAAATGAGCATCATCTAGAAGAATACCCCAAATTATATGCAACTATTACCAAAGAATGGAATGAAAATAGAACTAGAATGATTCATGTTGAAAAAACTTAAACTAACTATAGGAAACCATGCCCTACCACTCCACCAGCTAGACACAAGGTTAATATCACTACTTAGAGTGGTGTTCATTCCCAAAATATTTTAAATCCACCTATTAAAAAGGTTCAACATGAAAAACCTCATGCACAAAACTATCTAGATGCCCAACATCATAAATAGGTGTTACATGACATAATCACCTTGGTATGGGAGATGAGAGGCAAACTTTAGTTCTTAAAGGGCAAGGATGATACCATGCATATTTAGATGCAAAATGTTACATTACCCATGGACTTAGGGCATGAAGAATTGTGAGAGTTGTGTAAGTTATTTCTTAGTGATGACATCATCCCCCTCTTGAATAAATGGTTACGAAAACAAATGAAAAAGTATTTTAAGGATCATCTTTTGAACCATGCATGATGATAAGAGACTCATATCTAACTAAATATATAATGTGATAAAGAGGTCCTTGTAAATGCATCCATTAATGGCTGTATGATCCATGATATCCTACTAGATACTAACATGGAAGTCAATGTTATAACAAAAGTTGCCTATAAAAATATGGGGAGCCCCACATTTTATCCTTTCCTACATGTTTTTCTCATGGATAATAAGACTCATTCATTTCCCATAGACATTATTATATATTCCACTCTCACCATCTTGGGTATCATGTTCAAGGGTGATTTTAAAGTGATTGAGATTATTGAAGATGATAACTTCCCTGATCTCTTGGGTAAACCTTAGTGATATGCTAACAATGCTAACTTACATTTCAAGAGGCATTATATCAGCTTTAAGAATTACACTCAGTGCATGGTCATTCCTATAAATAATGAACAAGGACTTCCCTTTATGGAAACCATCTATGTTGATGATGATGTTAACACAATTTACAACATCACTGCCCAAGTAAATGAACATGTGGATCTTACTCCTAATAGTATATTTTAATGGGAAGACACATACTAATGGGCTCAAGGTGCATATGAATTTACAAGGTGTGTTTTTGATGTCCTTGAAAATTCCCTAAGTTCCTTCCCCAAGTTAACTCAGTGATATAATAATGTTCACCTCATTGGTATACCACCTTTGAGGTTGTAACATATACCTCAATTCCATGGTCAAATTGAGGTCAAGGAATATTTGCAGTATTTGGAAGACTATTCTGTTAATGAGGATGAATGTCTATGTGTACTCAATTTCTTATTTCAAGGAATATCTAATTGATGGTAGTATATTCATCGATACCAATTACCACATCCATACCATTATGAGTTATGATGGTATTAGTTCTCTAGAAGACCATATACAATCATGTGAAAGCCTTTGGAGTGATAAAGACACATTTTTACTAGAATCCTTATGGGTTTATTTATTTTATGGTACTCTACATGCTTGGGATAGGTCATGGCACATCCATGTTGGGTGTGAATCCAATATTTAGAATCATTATTCACAGACACTACTTACAGTCATCAGTCACTATTCATGGTGACACAAAATTATGGTGATGTGACATGTATATGATTTGGCATGTGGTATGTAGGTATTACATGGTAAGGACTATTTCTTATAATTTGGATTCAAACCCACTAAAGTGGAGTGGAAAAAATTTTCTTCAATTTTTTTTCTTATGTTCCAAATAAAATGGATTGTTTCAAACCATTTGGGCCATAGATCATTTTGAATGAATTGGACTATTTTGAATAATGTGTACTTATACCTCAAAAAGTGGAGTGGAGAAAATTTTCTCCCAAAAATAAATTGGAGTGTTTAAAACCATTTAGAAATAGATCATTTAGAATAAATAAGTCCATTTTAAATAAAATGGACTTATACCCACTAACTGGAGTGAAGAGAATTTTCTCCAAAAATAAATTTATTATATTTGAAATAAATTGGATTGTTTCAAATCATTTGGGCATAGATCATTTTGAGTAAATATGGCTATTTTCAATAATTTAGACCTATACCTATAAAATGGTAAATGATTCATAAGAAGATTTTCTCCAAAAATAAATAAATTTGTTTTTTCCAAATAAATTAGACTGCTTCAAACCATTTAAGCATAGATATTTTTGATTAAATTGGGTCATAGATAATAAATAATTTGAAATTATACCCACTAAAGTGGAGTGGAGAATATTTTGTCCATAAATATCATGTAACTTATCTTTATTCCAAAAAACATTAATTATTTTAAACCATTTGGGAGCATATCATTTTGAATAGATTGGATTATTTCAAACTTGTGGCACCCTTTTGGGCCTTCATACTGATCATTGATCTTTTGAAGTAGCTTCCATAGTTGGGACATGTGGCACCGTTTGAATGGCCAAATTATGGATGAAAACATATTAAGCTTGAATCTAGTTCATCTACATAATAAAATATCTCAATGACAATAATTTATTTATTGTTCATTGGGAAAATATTTTGAATGAGTAAGTGTCAATATATGAATTCAATAATTTAAGGGAATCTCCAACCATAAATCAAATTGCACTAATAACTAGAGCAAAGTAATTCTAAATTAAACTCAATTATTTTGAAAATAATTCAGAACTATTTTTGAAATAATTTAGAATTGATTTGTATGAAATTGATGATAATGTTTATTACTAGAATTATAGTTTATAATCAGTAAATATACTTGAAAGAATCATGCAAAGTTACATCTCTCTAAACATTGGTTCACAACTGCTAGCATGAATTTTTTGCTTTCTCCCAAGAATGTGATGATTGACATCATTTTGATTCTCCAATCCTTTTCATCTTTTTGATTTTCATTTCCAGTATATCTACTTGACGTAACATAAATCATTTTTAATTTTTGATTTGTTACACAATTTTGATAATTAAAATCAATGAACAATGTGTTGGTAATTGAAAATCCATCTCCGAAGGTCCTTATAAAAATAACTTCATCTAATTTTTTATGTTTATATTGAATAGATTAGAATATTTTTTCCCCCAAACAAACATGAAATTTGAACTTGTGTAACCCATGGCTTGAATGAGTATCCTCAAATGATTGTCCTATATCATTGACCAAATGCCAACATGAGAAAAATACTATAGTTCTACTTTCAAATTTTCATTAGAATGATATCGAATGTAGTGTGACATATTTTCTATTTTATAATCTTTTTTTCCCATATCATTCATTTTCATATCTTTTGTTTTGTGAACAACAAATAATAAGTCATCCAACTTCAAAATCAATAGTTTTTTAGATGTCTGTTTTAGCTCCTCCTTCAAAATGTCTACAATAATATATTATAAGAGATATAACATGAAATTTTTTAAGAAAATATTTTACATGTTACTAGACTAGTCATTGATGTGATTTTGATTTGCATTTATTATTGTAACATGAAAACATAATGCATTTCATTTTATTCATTTTTTTTGCATTTATTTAAATCTTATAAAGATTCATATAAACACATATAAAAATAAGTACATGCTTAGGCACTTTGTAAATATAATACTCATTATACACAGATTTACCATTTCTATTGCCAGTTTTGTAACACACATATGCATATAAAAGTTCATATTGAATCCTTATATCTTGACCATGAATGTATCATAATCTGAATAAGTCTGGTTTAGCCATAACTCATTTCTCATAGACATTGATAGGAATTTAACATTGATCAACCAACATCTATTAGTATTTTTACAGTAATGAAAGTTTTAGTTGTAACTCTTATGCATACCAAAACATATTTATATGTTTACGTAGCCCATCACAAAAAACAAAATAGGATTTACTCTTCTAAGCCATAATTCACTATAACTAAATAAAAATTAGAATATAATACACCTTAATAGTTGAACCCCCTTCATATACTTTAAATAAGATAAATTAAATTGAAAACTATTTGAATCAATAATAATATAATTATTTCTATCATGTCAATATACTTTATTGATTTTTTTATTGATAAAGAACATTGTCATGGATACTCTGCATCAAAATTTATTGTATTGAAGACATAGTACAACACATATGGTGTTTTTTTAAACTAGATAAATTAAACATGTAAACAACATTGTAATGGGTAAATTAAACTTGTAAACAACATTTTAATGGGTAAATATAACCACATTCAGTTTACACAACAATAAAATGAACCACACTTCCAAATCTTATGCTGATGCAAGTCTATATTTTATTGTCTTCTACAATCTCCTATCTATGAATAAAAATTCAATTGTAATGTGTGTAAATAAATAAAGTTAATTAATATATTCTAGACTTGTATGAAATTGTATAATTATGCATATATTGAAAGGGGTTTTCACCTTTTTTTTCTTTTTTGTAGTTTGTATGGGTGCACTCTTTCATTGAAACTTTGGTTCTTTATTCCCTGTAAATTATTATATAATGTAGTAACTAAAAATTATTGTTATAAATTGACTTGATATTTGTATTTTAAAATTATGTCTTGTGGTAAAGTTTTACCTTGTATTTTTTTCATGGAGGTACCAACTTGCAGCATTGTGTCATGGGTTGTGTGTTGTAGACACAAAGTGTTAGAGCTATGTTGTGTACTGGTTTAATTGAGATAGAAATAGATGAAGAAATATTCTATCAATATTATTAATCATAGATAAATAAAACATTATATAACTGAAAAAATTTGCATGATCTTAATATGTTGACTTTTTCATCTTGCGATGTGTCATGTTCATTGATATGATTTTTTGTTATTATTGTTTCCTCACTTGTATGCAATGTCGTTGGTGTTACATAATGAAAGATTCATAAGCTATTAGGTTTGATTAATAAAGCGTATACACTAAAAGATTGTTAAGATGTTATATTTGGAAAATGAAACATGATTATAAAAAAATTAAAAATGTTATGCACCTAGTACTGATCAAATTGATTGTTCTTGTATTGGTTGATCTAAATTTTTCAAAAAAAATTCAAATTGAACATTAAAAATCGTTTGTTAATCAGTTTCTATAATGAAAGATAAATTTATTTTTAATTTTGTATAAACATGTACCAATCCAACTCCTATATGTACCCCTAGGACGTCGCATGCATCCAGATCATTAAAAGTAGAGATAATTGTCTCCCAAAATATGGTATCTAGATCATTTATGAATGGCCTTCCTATTTTTTGTGATCCAATCATTTGAAATGTTGGTACGTCTTTGTAGATGTCAAAATCATCTTCTAATCTACTTTATTGAAAATGGAGGTAAAAACTTGGCAACTAAAAATGAGCTAGATCATGATAAAATTGATACCTATAATATGTGTCCAATCGAATCCATAAATATATAGACCCCATAGTATGACACCCATATCTTACGTGTAACAGAAATCACCAACACATAGATTATTGAGAGAGGTTTGAATGGTTAGATAATGTTCTATGTTGTGGATGATGAATACATTGAAGGCCTCGATAATAATTTTTTCAAACAATGCTTGAAAAAATAGGAGAAGATGTTCTTCCTTAAGAACTTTAGTGAGAATCATAAGATGAATAATTATCAAATTGGTGTTCATACCAAGAATGAACGTTTTAATAAAATCTTCTAAAATGGATGGCTAAAGATAATGGGTGTCATAATGGAAACTGAATCTTTCTATATCTATCCCAACAAGCTAACCTCCATCATTAGGTAGATAAATTTTCAATATGCTTAATGAATCTTGAGATAATTCTTCCCAACCTTTTTTGTTTTTTGAAATACTTTCATTCAAGACACATAAATTGTCAAACCTTTTCGTAAAAAATTTATTGTGCTCCTTTACCTCTTTAGGTGTGATTTTTTGGTTTGGTGGTAGTGTCATATCATGGTTACTGAAGTAATCTATAATTTTTAATAATATGTTACTTTATAGCTTTTCTTTTTTACACCAATTATCATGTTGTTGTACCTAGGGGTTTTTAAGAAGGAAATATACCCTTTTTCCAATAAATTTACTAGTTCTACTTTTTGTTTGTCTAAAACCCCTTGAATATTTATAAGTACTATTATACCAATCAGATTTAAATCTTACTTATCTAAACCAAGTAAAGTAATAATTTTAAACAAATCAAATACCTTATCAAAACAATGTCAAATGGGATGTTTCATAAAAAAATCATTTTCTCTCCTGTAGTTGTTGTGTTGAATAGTTCATTGGTGTGAACAAGTGTTTATATTGTTCATGTATTTCTTCAATCTTTTTATTCCCTATTTCAATATTCTTCCAACATCTTAGTTTGATAAGGTCACAAGCAGATTGAAATCTTTCTACAAATGAAGCCTTATAAATTATTTCATTGGCTTCATTTTATTGATTACATATTTTGTGCACAATATAGAATGGAGTACAAGTTTTCAAAAATCTTTCCCTTCTAAAAGAACATTTATTTCTCAATGATTGTGTATTGTACTCCTCCTATTGGGTGAATATCTTGTCATCAGCTAACTGATGGCAAAATGGGTATATCAACCACAGTACAAGGAGATTTATATAGCAAAAAGAGTGGGTTTACCACATCCTAATGAGATAAATATCTCCTCTCATCAAGGGGAGTTTCCCTATGAATCACTTATATATATATATATATATATATATATATATATATATATATATATATATATATATATATATATATATATATACATATATATATATATATATAAGTAGAAAATAATACTCAGGGTAGGATGACACCATCTATCTCTCTTTTTTTAGAGATGATGTTCACAGAGCAAAAGAGAGATCCTAGTTGATGACTAAAAGCATTCCTCTTCTTTCAGAAATGGTATTCAGCACATAGCAAAAAATCTCCTAGAGTAGTAACTAGGTCCACAAGAAAACTCACGAAAGCACAAAGTCTTTCATTGCATCCTTCACTGATATGGAACATAAATAACAGTAGAGTGAATTAAAGCTCAAAGTCTTCACCTAAAACTACAACAGATAAAAAGATCATAAAGATAAAACCAGCTCAAAGTCTTTTTGATATCCTTGAGATTGTCTTTAGATAATTTTCATGCACATACTTTGCTTATTCAATCAAACGGATGAGAGATTATCAGGAAAGAGAACATAATAACTATTTCCTAAGTGATACAAATTATTTCAACACAAAGTCTGAAATCAACCTGCTTCTCATTCATTTAAATATGATTTACAAGTTGAGCTCAAAGTCTCAAGAAGTATCTCAATTTCTATAGAGTTTTTGCTCTCAATTATCCAGAGATCCTTTACAAAAGAGGTTCCCTCTATATATATAGGGAAAAACCTTCAAAAAAGGAAAAAGACTAAAATATTGAAAACTTAGTCAAAGATGAGTTAGTGTTGACTTTGGGACATTTTCTAGATTTTTACATGTAATTACATATTACAAAAGTGCATGTATTTACACATGACAAAATTACATGTGCAAATGTCTCAAGTCAATTACAAAGTACATGAAAAGAATGAAGAAGAGAGTATGGAGGAATAGTTCAATTCTTGCCGCTAGACTTCATCAGATGAGCATCATACATGGCGATAGATGCCTATATCCTAATATTGTCTGGCACAATAGTATTTCTGAAAATTACCTTAGCTCTGATTATAACATCTTTCACTTTTGTGATTGCTTTTGCATGACTAGTTAATCTAGTTCTTAGATTATCTAAAGTTAACTGATTATCTAAACTGTTATCCACAAAAGTCATTAAAAATGCTTTATCCTCAAATTCCCTTTGGATCATACCTTTGAATTCCTAAATCATTTCCTCTACTGATAGTAATTGGTTGTCTTGAGAGGTGAGTCTGTAAGGCAATTCCTCTAATCTATTCAATAGGTTGGTGTCACTTTTTTCACTGGCATCCTTGGAAGATTCAAGGTCACTGATCAGCTCCTTAAGTACCTAGATCATATATATTAGTGATTCTTTGATTTCAATATGTGAATCTTTTTTGGCAATGATGTCAATCGATACTAAGGTACGTTTCTTTAGAGCTTTCATCTCTATCCACTTGCTAAGATATTTTTTGTGTTGTCAATATCTTGAGAAATAAGAGAGATAAGGTCTTCTAACTCTGTCCTCATTTTCTTCATTTTCCCTATCTTCTCAGCCACCTCTATACGCAAGGAAATTACTTGTCCATGCATCTTATCTATGTAATCTTCAAGTACTTTTCCTTTTAGGTAGGTCTTCTCTAATTTTTGGATAACAGGATCATCTACAGAGAAGGCCTCTAGAGTTGTTGCTTCAGGAGCAAAAGTGAATCTCCAGACTACCACGGTCAATTATTCTGCCTTTGCCTTATAATAATCCTTCATCTCTCTCTCTCTCTTTATCAAATTTTTGGACCATGATATCCATTGTAGACTGCAAATAGCTCTTTGCACCCTTGTGAGTTATTTTCCCTAACTTGACGTGAGAAATCGAGTAGCTTCTCATGTCAAAATTCTCTAGGGTTACATCCTCTAGAGGTTTGGCTATCTCCAAAAAAAATTTCCTCTTATC
Source organism: Torreya grandis (assembly GCA_037957365.1). Classification (NCBI taxonomy): domain Eukaryota; kingdom Viridiplantae; phylum Streptophyta; class Pinopsida; order Cupressales; family Taxaceae; genus Torreya; species Torreya grandis. Next base: position 4,449,237 of record JARHVA010000235.1, on the reverse strand, counting down.
CTCAATCATTTTTGAAAGGATTTTGGGCTTCTTGGGGGTCTTAGCTTTCACTGGTACTATTTTATCAAAGTCAAAGTCATCTAGAGAGATGGCTTGCTTTTTTCTTTTAGGTGTAAAAGTGGAAAACCAAGGTGGGAGAGCAAAAGTACTTAGATTAGCAACAGTCCATGTAGCTAGTGTTATTAAGGTAACATCTACACTGCTAGTGGGAACAATGGGCATAGTGGGTGTAGTAGGTGTAATATCAGGCAAAACTGTATCGACTATCAACTGGTCGATGGTGGAACTATCTCTGATGTTGAAAGAAGGAGATGAAAGACTAGGGATAGATCTTGATGATCAAAAAACATATCTAGAATCACCTTGAGGGTTGCCAAAAATAAATCTAGAAGGATAGGTGGCTTCAGAGGAAGGAATGCTAATGGTAGAAATGGGCAAAGGAGCTACAACAAGGGATTAGGGTGGAGAAGAAGAAACTCCTACAACTGGTTGTGCCCCCTCTTGTGGAGATAGAGTTTATATCTCCTATTAATATATAAGCTTTTCATCTATTTCCATCTATTCTAGCATTTATTCTTGGGTGCCTTGTTCCTCAACCCTCATATCTATTGACTTTGGCTCTTTCTCGGCAACCTTTGATTTCCTGGACACAAAGATGATCTTAGGCTTGTGGGGATTAGAAGGGAAGGAAAATAAATTTTATTCTTAGTTCTATTTTTATCTCTTCCTTGTTTGTTCTTAGAATTTAGCCTCTGATCTTGTGATGAATTCCTTCAATGTGATCCCTTTGTTCACTAGCCAATCATTAGTGTTAGCCAATATTGGTTCAAATCTCATCTTTAAAGAGGTCAACTCTTTTTGAGACCATTGAATTAGAGGAAGAGGAGAGTTAGCAAATTTTTTAGCCAAGTATCTATAATTAATTAGATCTTTGTCATCTACCAGAATTGGAAGAATATTAGTGAGCCCTAGATATTCAATTTGCTCCAGAGACAATTTGTTATAGTCCATTTTTTTGATATCTCCTGCTGTCCTCAAATCTATCTAGATGTCTTTGATTATGGGCTCATGAAACTGAGTCTTCCTTCTGATCATGTTCTTAAAACCCTTGTATTCAAAATTGGGCCTTCTTTTGAACTGCTTCATGGTGACCAGTTGCATTTTAGTTTCAATTACCCTTGCTTTGGTGGTAGTCAAAAATGAGTATCTACCAATTTCTATTGGGACCCTAAAACCTGGTTTCTTAAGTTTCATTTGTTTATTGTGCATGACAATAATCTATCTACACATCTCCATTAGGACCAATTTGTTAGAAGGAAATCTAGGGAGCATATAGGGATAGCCTTGGAAAAAGCCAACCCATAGATAGTAAAAGGTAGGGAATTGTAAAAACATGTAGCCAAAATCATTGACGACAGTTTGGGATTCATTTGATACTCTCTTTTATTCCAATTGAAGATCAAAAAGAAACAAAAATACTATGAAGAGGGCATCATTTACCCTCCTAAATTGACAGATTGATCCCTTTAGTGTTAGCTGAGGGTAATATTGATATACAGGGGTGATTTTTCTATCTCCCTCTGATGTTAAACTTGGAAAGGTTCTCATAGAAGCTAAAATGTATACCAAGTATGAAGTCATATATAACTTTGAAGTAGTAGACACTTTTTTCAATTGCTCATGAAGAACATTGATGATCTGTTCACCACAAAAGATGACTTGTTTCCCTTGGAGAATTATCTTGATAAAGGGATACATTCATTCATGGAATTGAGAAGAGGATGGTAGACCTCAAAATCTACTGAGAAAAGTAATTAAGTCACCAAATTCCTCTATAAAATCACTTCTTGGAAAATTCTATAGCCATCTGAACAAGTTGGCACTGGGAGTCTTGAGCCATCTGTTGTTGATAACCTTCTTCACCTTCTCAAGATCTTTGTCATATTCCTTCTGTGCTTCGATGAAGTCAATATTAAATACTTCGGTAGTAGGAGGGCACATGAAAACTTTATCAATAAATTCAAGGTCTAGTCAAATTATTACATTACTGCTAGCATTTGACACTGCCCTAGTCTCTTTGTTATATAATTGGGTGCACTAGAGGATGAACTCAGTGTGATGCACTGCCACAGGGAAAGAGGAGACTAGATAGATGTTGCTTTCAATTATTCTTTTCATTTTTGAGCTCAAGTTTTTTTCTTTGGTTCTCTCCATGAACTCAGCCATATCCACGTGGCTAATCTCTATGTCTCTAATGTTGTCGACATTAGAAGTGATCAAGGTGATTGAGAAAACACCTTTATACTAATACTTCATTACCTTTGACTTATTTAGAGAAGCTTTAGTCATTGGGATGAGCCTTTGTTGAGAGTACGTTGATGAAGGAAGATCTCTAGGAGGTACTGTGATAAGATTCATAATCACACAATTAGGGAAAGATTGGCAATCTAGGGAAATTGCACGTCGAGTGATCATGACTAGGAAACTGTGCATGAAAGGGCCAAGGTGCAAGCAAGTTAGAAAGAAAGAGGAAAAGGGGAGTGAGCATGAAAAATGGAAAAAATGAAAATTATTTAGAGTTAGAGAAAAATGGAGAAGGAATGCAGGGGTGGCAAAAAATACCACCCTTGCATGTGGAAGAAGCTTTGCATGCATAGGCGGAAAAAATTGCTGCTTGTGCAAGTTGGGTGATCAGGAAATGCATCAGTGGTAAAAACCACTGCCAATGCATGTTAGAGGGGTAATGTGTAAGGGAAACAAAAATTTCTACCCTTGTACTTGATAGAAAAGCTAGGTGTAATGGCAGTGATTTTCACTGCCCTTACACTTAGCTTAGGTGGACTGCATCAGTGGTAAAAAATGTCACCAATACATGAGTTTGGGTAGGCACAGAATGTGTTAGGTTTTGAGTTTTCTAAGGGTGGTAGATTTTTCCACCATAACATTGGTCAAATGGGTAAAGAGAATAGATTGAAGAAGAGGGGAGACTCCAGGTGCAGCAGGGGAGAAACACTTCATTCAATGAGCAAGAAGAGGAAAATAAAAGAAAACTAAACAAGGAGAGAGAAAGAACAATAAAGAGAAAAGAAAAACAAAACAAAAAGCAAAAACAAAGACCTACCTAAAAAATAATGTGAGACGAGGCTTGAATCTGGTGAAAATGTGTTTCTTCTTGCTTGCTTGATCATCTAGAGGCAGAGGGCAAGAGGAAAAATGGAAAAAATAGATCAAAAAGGGGAAAAAAGAGATTAAATGGGGGAAGAAATCACCCCTAACCACTTGACATGTGCAATCATAAATGCCACATATGAAAATTAAGGTAGTGCAGGGGTGGCAAAAATCACCACCCTTACACAAGAAGTTTGAAAAGATATGCAGGGGTGGTGAAATTAGCTGCTCCTACATGGAAGTAGTTTAAAAGGATGCAAGGGCAGAAAATTTTGCTATTCTTGCATGATGGATGCAAGGGTGGCAAAAAATGTTGCCTTTGCATGAAGACACAAAGCAAATGCAGTGGTGGCAAAAATTGTCACCCTTGCATAAAAATGTGAGAACATGAAAAACTTGTCTTGAAAAATGAATTTAGAGAGAAAAACATGAAATGGATAAGTTTCATAGGGGTTGTTTCAAAAATGAGCATAACTAATTTTGTGAACAACAGCTGGCTCTTGTTAGGGAACTTTCATTGATCGAACCAATTGATAGGAATAGAAACTAGTCTCTAAGTGCCTTCATCCAAGGCATTAGGCTATGGAGTCAAGGCTAAAAAATAAAAGACATGAAAGATCAAAATAAAACAAAAAAATAAAAACTATACATATGTACAAGTGAACTCATCTAAAACTTCAAAGATTGAAGTGCTTCAGATGCTTCCCACTGTGAGGCAGTGAGAATGGCATCCCATCTTGATACTCCAGCAAGAAGCTATTCTCACCACAGACTTGATGAATAGTAAATGGACCTCTCCATAAAGAATCAAATCTGCCATGCATTCCCTTTGGTTCTCTCCTCTTATCCCACAACAAGACTTGATTTCCAATCTAAAAATCATGAACCTTGTCCCTCTTGTCAAAAAGTTTCTTCCCCTGATTCTGATGCATAGTAATCTGATCCACCACCATGGTTCGTTGCTCATTTAATTCAGTTAGACACATGATCCTTTTATCAATTGAATTTTTGAAGGTTGAATCTTCGATTGCCTTGGCTAACCTTAGTGCTAGTAGTTCTAAAGTGATGGGTATCTCTGCATTCAAGCCATATAGGAGTTGAAATGGTGACATGCATATGGCCCTCTTAGGTGTAATCCTATTTGCCCATAAAGCATCAAACAATGCTTTGTGCCAAGTCCTTTGATTATCATCTACCAATTTCTCGATAATAGTAACCAGGTTCTTGTTGCTCGATTTTGCTTGGCCATTCCCTTGTGAAAAATAATCAGAAGTGTGGGATAGGGTAATTCCATAATAAAATCAGAACTGGGTAATCTCATGAGAAGAGAAATAGGTTGCATTATCTATTACAATTTTAAGTGGAACCCCAAACTAGGAGATAATATTTTCCTTAAGAAAATTACACACCATTTTTTAAGTAGCATGCTTAGTTGGAATGGCTTCCACCCATCTGGTAAAGTAATCAGTCACAGTGAGGACATAATCATGCCCAACACTTGAAGATGGGTTAACTACGCCAATGAAGTCAATACCCCACTGTTGAAAAGGCTCTTTGATTACCACTAACTTGAGGGGTAACACAACCAATTTAGGCTTTTTGATGAACTGCTGACACAATTCACATCTATGCACCCATTTATAAGCATCTTGAAACAATGTAGGCCAATAATACCTTACTCATAGGATTTTAAGGGCTATTACTGGTGTGAAAAAATGTCCTCCATAGGACAAATTATGGAAAGTCTCCAAAAGTTTATCTTGTTACACCTTATCCATGTAGTGAAGAAATACCCCATCAAGGCTTCTCTTATACAAACCATTATCCCATAAAACATAGCTAGCAGCCTTTAATTTAACATTCCATTTTTCTTTGTAGGATATTTGAGCGAGACACTCACCATAGGTTAGAAAATGGGCAATTTCAGAATACCACTCATCATTAGTGGCAATGAAGAGGATCGTAAGCACGTCTTTGATCTCTATTTCTTCATTTTTTACTTCCTTGGGGATATTGTCAGCAATCAATTGGCAGAGGTCTTTTCCCTGCACAAGTTTGGTAGGTTTGATGTCAAGATCAAAGTCCTAAATCTTAGCAATCTAATTACCCCTTTTTATACCAAATTCTTATTGAGTTAAAATGGATTTCATCATTGTAGCAGGCACCAAAACCACAGTATGTGAATTCAAGATATAAAACTTGAAATGCTTCACCACTTTAACCATAGCATAAGCATGCTTCTCCATGTTTGAATATTTCAGCTCATGAGCTTTAAGAGGATAGCTCATGAAGGAAATAGGATATTCCACACGTTTTTAGTTCTGTTAAACCAAAATAGCTAAAAGTGTATGTTTAGAATCATAACTATATATTTTGAAGTCTTTGGTGTAGTTTGGACAAACCAGAATTAGTGCACAAGTGATTGCTTCTTTGATGTCTTTGAACGCTGATTTGCCCTCTGCAGTCCACCTAAAAGTGGCTTTGCCCTTAATCATATTGACAATGTGGTGATTTTTCTCAGTGAACTCAGGGATGAACCTTCATAAAAAATTCACTTTTTTGAAGAAAGAGTGAACTTTAGTCTTACTGGTAAGCAGAGTAAGCTCTTGGATGGACTTGACTCTTTTTGAGTCAATTTTTATACCTTCTCGAGACATAATGTGCTTGAGAAGTTTCCTTCTATTACCTTAAAAACATATTTTTTGGGATTTAGAGAAATACCATTTTGACTATAGCATTCTAGCACTTGTTGTAAATGGTGCACATGGTCAGGATGATGCTTAGAAAATACTGTTAAATCATCCAGGTATATTACAATGAACTTACCCATTTCATCCTTGAAAGTGAGGTCCATTGTTCACTAAAATGTGGTGCCTACATTTATCAGACCAAAAGGCATTCTTCGATAAGTGAAGGTGCCCCAAGGTATGGTGAAGGTAGTCTTATACTGGTCTGCTCTTTCAACTTCAACTTGATTGTACCCTGAGAAATCATCCAGCATTGATAACATCTCTGAACTTGTCAGCATCTGCAGAACTTGATCCATGATAGGGAGAGAATATTTATCTTTTAAAGATGACTGATTCAAGTTTCTATAATCCACAGAACTTCAAATTTCACCATTCTTCTTCCTCACAAGAACTATATTCACAATCCATGTGGAATGATGGATTGGGAAGATTATCCTAGAATTCAACATTTTTTGTCTTTCAGACAAAATAGTACCTGATATCTTTGGGTTATACTATCTCATTTTTGCTTGTAAGGCACTGAATCACTTTTGAGAGGAATGTTATGGCAAGTTTCTTTAGGTTTGAGCAACTTCAGATCATCATAGGAGTAAGCTAAGACATCTATATATTGGCAGAGTAAAGTAGTGAACTTAAATTTCTCCTCAGGAGTGTAGTATTTTTCAATGTTCACCATCTTAAGATCTCCCTTGGTTCCCAAATTTACTTGATCAAATTCTTGGGAAGAGCTTGAATCCATTTGCTATTGTTTGATGAATCTGTCATGGTTATCAAACAACTTCTCAAGGGAAACTAGGCCTTTGGGAATCTTATTCCTTTTAAGTTGCAGGAACTCTTCACCTGCATCTGTATTTGATTTAAGAGTTGGCTCACACTTCTGAGGTTCATTGCCTTTAAAATGCAGCCATTCAAAGTTGTCCTTTTTCTCCAAGAAGGCAATGATTTGATTGTCATTGTTGAATACTTACCAATGACTAGCATTATCATGTATACTTAGTCGAAAGACCATCTCAATAGTGCATTTATCTCCTTTAAAGTCTGGGTGGGGGACCAAGAGAGTAGCTAAAATAGCCAATGCATCACCCTGATCATTGATTTCCCTGAGAATGGCATAGATGCTAAAAGCATCAAAGTTTTCAATTTAGTCTTAGACTAGATTACGATAGTGGCACAATCTTTCATTCTTGGTTTGATACAGGTTCTTACCTGACAAACCACCAGTTCAGCATCACCTTTGGCATGGAGGAGTTTGATGCCTTTTTCTCTAGTAGCCTTCAATCCAAGCAGCAAGGATTCATATTCAGTTGTGTTGTTGGTGTTGCTAAATTGTAACTTGTATAAAGAAGGAAAAATATCTCTTTGAGGAGATATCAACACAATTACTGCTCCTTAGCCGGTAGTGGAGCAGCTGCTATCGAATTCCAAAGTCTATACCCCATTAGACACTATTTTTTCTTTGAATACTTCTTTATTTGGAGGTAGAAATCCTTCCACATTGGTACTGCACTCCACTAATTCTCTTACTATTCTAGCTAAATACATTTCTAAGTTGTTACCTATAGGAGCTTTGTCAGATGCCTCATGAACTTCATCTGTAGATAGAAAGTAGTTACTCATGCCTGAAGACTCAAACAAAATTTGAGCTTCAGGGGCTGATGATTGGGTGACCACATATTTTACTTCTTTTTCAAGAAGCAATCTCTTCATAACACCTTTGACTAGGATCCTTGCCTCAGACAAGTCCATGCTTAGCTTACCACCAACATCCTTGCAGAAATTATGCCCAAGATAAATGTCGTAAGAGGCTAGAACATCGGCCACCAGAACTGTCATTTTTATCCTCTTTTCTAGAAAAGCTGCAAACATAAATTGGGCATATTTTATTTGACCTAGGAGCGAGACTTGCTTATTTTCCATAGAAAAATACCTCCCAAAAGTCTTAGTCAAAGTTAGACCAAGAGAATCTGCCGCCTTAGCAGGCATAACATTATCAAAAGCTCTAGAGTCTATTATACAATTACTCAATTTATAACCATTTATCACTAGGGAAACATAAAAAATTTCTATTTTTCCAGGAGCAACAGGAGGAGTAATGACAAGATTATTCTGGGTGGTTTTATTTTTGGAGGAATCATGAGTTACCTTTGAAGAATCTTGTCCTATGAGAACAGTCTTACTTCTCACGTAATCGGCCAATCTATCAAATTGTTCAGGATTGGCTCGCAAGTACTCAATCTCGGTCATTTGAATCTTAGTCTTTTTTACATGATCAATTATATCAAATAACTGAAATGAGCTAGAGGTAGAGAAAGAGGGCCCATCATCTTGATCTTTATGGGGTGTGGTACTAGTCTAAGAAATAGAAGTAGAAGGTATGGGACAGTTTGAGGTACTTACTTTTTTGTTAGTTACTTGATCTTTTGGTTGGAAAGGTAGTGAAGTCCCTCATTTAGCGATAGAAAATACTAGCTAAGGTTCTTATCCTGCTTTCTCTTTATTAGCGTGTTGAGCTAACTGGTTCTAAGACTTGGTAAAAATAGCATAGGATCCATCAAGCACTTCTCCCTTACTTTTAGCTTTGTCTCGATAATCCAGGAAACCAATATTGGTGTCACCAGTTAATTCTTCTTCTTATTCTTCAAAGAGATTAGCGTCATATTTTTAGTCTAACTTAGGTTGGAGTGAGAAATCTTGTTCAGATTTAAGGTAATCAACTACTGAATTAGCAGGTGCTGCTTCAATGGCAAGCTTCCCATGTGGGGGAGGTAGGTGGTTTGGTTGCCCTTGGTTTTTGGCAGCATTACCTTGATATGATTGGTTTTAAAATGTTCTCCTTGGCATATCCTGATAGGTGGGGGTAGACATACCTTGGGCCATTTGTCTTTTCAAAGTTAGTAGTTCATTTGTCAATTTTTGCACCATAAGATCTGTGGTGCTTGTAAAACTTTCAGTAGATGAAAAAAAATTATTTTTATTGGAGTCTTTTTAGATCTTACCTGCTAGGATAAGATCATCTTCAATCTCAGTAGCCAAATTTTGAGTCATAGTGAGATCCATAGGGCTAGCCCACCTAAACATAAAACTTACTTCAAGAAGTTGTGAGTTAATGAAAAAGCAATTGAGATTCTCTAGTGTGGGTTGAGTGATGGTAGGAATCCGGTTCCTTAGCTTATTGAATTTTTCTATGAAATCCCTCATGTGCTCATGGAGTTCCTTCTTCATTTGCATAAGCTGAGCCAACAAAGAATGTGTGTCTTCAATAGGTTTAAACCTAGCCTCAAACTTGGATTTGAGTGTATTCTAGTCAGTTATAGTTCGAGCTTGAAGGTGGTAAAACCAATCCGTAGCAGTGCCTTGCAAAGTTTCTACAAAAAGTCTCACTACCACATCTTCATATTCCACACCTATCACACCACATGCTATAGAGAAGGTAGTAATATACTCATCAGGATGAACCTTCCCATCGCCATAGAATTTAAGAATTTTTTTTCTTGAACTATGAAGTAGTTCATGTAAAGGTGGGGTCAGATTGAGAGGACCAAAGGAATTGCCTCAAGGACCTTGAGCCATTATGATATGATGATTAAATGGTGGGATAAAAAATCTTGGTGGGGTTAAAATAGACAAAACCTTACCAGTATTGAGACTAGAAGCTTCACCAGGTATGAGAGATCTAGCATTGGTATGAGGGAAACTCCTAGTTCATTAAAGGCGAGATGGTGGAGGAGAAATCTCAAAATTAGTTTGTCACACTAACTAGAATACGGGATCAATAATACTTTGAGTTCTTTGGCCTCGCATGTATAGTGGATCTACCAGAGTGTAAAATGAAAAAGAAACTGGAGATGCTTCAAGTTGAAGCTTGAGGCTTCAAAATACACGATCATAGTCCCTAGTAGAGTCACCAAAAGTTGTTGGGTGAATATTTTGTCCTCAGCTAACTGATGGCAAAATGGGTATATCAACCACAGTATAAAGAGATTTATATATCAAAAAATGTGGGTTTACCACATCCTAATGAGACAAATCTCTCCTCTCATCAAGGGGAGGTTCCCTATGAATCACTTATATATATATATATATATATATATATATATATATATATATATATATATATATATATATATATATATATATATATATATATATATATAAGTAGAAAATAATACTTAGGGTAGGATGACACCATCCATCTCTCTTTTTTCAAAGATAATGTTCACAAAGCAAAAGAGAGATCCTGGTTGATGACTGAAAGCATTCCTCTTCTTTTAGAAATGGTATTCAACACATAGCAAAAAATCTCCTAGAGTAGTAACTAGGTCCACAAGAAAACCCATGACATCACAAAGTATTTTGTTGCCTCCTTCACTAATATGGAGCATAAGTAATAGTAAAGTGAAGTAAAGCTCAAAGTCTTCACCTAAAACTACAATAGATAAAAAGATCACAAGGATAAAACCAGCTCAAAGTCTGTTTGATATCCTTGAGAATTTCTTTAGATAATTTTTATGCACATAGTTTGCTTATTCAATCAAATGGATGAGAGATTATCAAGAAAGAGAACATAAGAACTATTTCCAAAGTGATACAAATTATTTCAACACAATGTCTAAAATCAACTTGCTTCTCATTCATTCAATACAATATGATTTACAAGTTGAGCTCAAAGTTTCCAGAAGTATCTCAATTTCTATAGAGTTTTTGCTCTTAATTATCTAGAGATCCTTTACAAAAGAGGTTCCCTCTATATATATAGGGAAAAACCTTCAAAAAAATAAAAATACTAAAATATTGAAAAGCTAGTCAAAGATGAGTCAGCATTGACTTTAGGACATTTCCTAAATTTTTACATGTAATTACATATTACAAAAGTGCATGTATTTACACATGACAAAAGTACATGTGTGAATGTCCCAAGTCAATTACAAAGTACATGAGAAGAATGAAGAAGATATTATGGAGGAATAGTTTAATTCTTGCCATCGAACTTCTTCAGATGAGCATCATACATGGCGATAGATGCCTATATCCCAATACTGTCTAGTGTAATAGTATTTCTGAAAATTACCTTAGCCTTGATTGTAGCATCTTTCACTGTTGTCATTGCTTTTGCATGACGAGTTAACCTGGTTCTTAGATTAACCAGATTTAACTGATTATCTAAAATGTTATCCACAGAAGTCATTAAAAATGCTCTCCTCAAATTCCCTTTGGATCATACCTTTGAATTCTTGAATCATTTCCTTCACTGATAGAAATTGGTGGTCTCGAGAGGTGAATCTGCAAGGCAATTACTCCAATCTGTTCAACAGGTTGGTGTCACTTTTTTCACTGGCATCCTTGGAAGATTCAAGGTTACTGATCAACACCTTAAGTACATGGATCTTGTATATTAGTGATTCTTTGATTTTGATATACGAATCCTTATTGGCAATGATGTCGATTGATATTAAGGTACATTTCTTTAGATCTTTCATCTCTATCCACTTTCTAAGATATTTGTTTGTGCTATCAATATCTTGAGAAATAAGAGAGATAAGGTCTTCTAACTCTGTCCTCATTTTCTTCATTTTCCTTGTCTTCTTAGCCACCTCTGTAAGTAAGGAAATTCCTTGTACATGCATATTATTTATGTAATATTTAAGTACTTTTCCTTTTAGGTAGGTCTTCTCTACTTTTTGGATAACAGGATCATCTACGAAGAAGGCCTTTGGAGCTGTTGCTTTAGGGCCAACAGTGAATCTCCTGACTACCACAGTCAATTGTTCTGCCTTTGCCGTGTAATAATCTATCTCTCTCTCTTTATCAAATTTTTGGACCATGATATCAATTGCAGACTGCAAATCACTCTTTGCACCCTTGTGAGTTATTTTCCCTAACTTGATGTGAGAAATAGAGTAGCTTCTCATGTCAAAATTCTCTAGGGTTGCATCTTATGGAGGTTTGGCTATCTCCAAAAAAATTTGCCCCTTATCCTCAATCATTTTTGAAAGGATTTTGGGCTTCTTGGGGGTCTTCACTTTCACTGGTACTATTTTACTGAAGTCAAAGTCATCTAGAGAAATGGCTTGATTTTTTCTTTTGGGTGTGAAAGTGGACAACCAAGACGGGAGAGAAGAAGTACTTATAGTAGCAACAGTCCCTATAGCTAGTGTTATTGGGGTAACATCTACACTACTGGTGGGAACAATGGGCGTAGTGGTTGTAGTAGGCATAGTATCAGGCAAAATTGTATCAGCCACTAACTGGTCGATGGTGGAACTATCTTTGATGTTGAAAGAAGGAGATGAAAGACTAGGGATAGATCTTGATGATCAAAAAACATCTCTAGAAGTGCCTTGAGGGTCACCAAAAATAAATCCAGAAGGAGAGGAAGCTCCAGAGGAAGGAATACTGATGGGAGAAATGGGCAAAGGAGCTACAACAGGGGATTGGAGTGGAGAAGAAGAAACTCTTGCAACTGGTTGTGCCCCCTCTTGTGGAGATAGAGTTTTTGTCTCCTATTGATCTATAAGCCTATCATCTATTTCCATTTATTTTAACATTTTTTATTGGGTTCTTTGTTCCTCAACCCCATATCTATTGACTCTGGCTCTTTCTCGGTAACCTTTGATTTTTTTGACACAAAGATGATCCTAGGCTTGTGGGGCCTAGAAGGGGAAGGAACATCACTTTTATTATTGGTTTTATTTTTAGCTCTCTTCCTTGTCTCTTCTTGAAATTCAACCTCTGATCCTGTGATGAATTCCTTCAATGTGATCCCTTTGTTCACTAGCCAATCATTGGTGTTAGCCAATATTGGTTCGAATCTCATCCTTAAAGAGGTCAACTTTTTTTGAGACCATTGAATTGGAGGAAGAGGAGAGTTAGCAACTTTTTTCACTAAGTATCTGTTGTTAATTAGATCTTTGTCATCTACCATATTTAGAGGAATATCAATGAGCCTTAGATATTTAATTTGTTCCAAAGACAATCTATTGTAGTCTATTTTTTTGATATCTTTTGTTGTCCTCAAATATATCCAAATGTCTTCGATCATGGGCTCATGAAATTGAGTCTTCCTTCTGATCATGTCCCTAACACCCTTGTAGTCAAAATTGGGCCATCTTTTGAACTGCTTCATGGTGACAAGTTGCATTTTAGTTTTCATTACCCTTGCTTTGGTGGTAGTCAAAATCGAGTATCTGCCAATTTTTATTGGCAACCTAAAACCTGATTTCTTAAGTTCCATTTGTTTATTGTGCATGACAATAATCTATCTACATAGCTCCATTAGGACTAATTTGTCAGAAGGAAAGCTGGGGAGCATATAGGGATAGCCTTGGAAAAATCCAACCTGTAGATAGAAAAAGGTAGTGAATTATAAAAACATGCAGCCAAAATCATTGACAACAGTCCAAGCTTCATCTGATACTCTTTTTTGTTCCAATTAAGGATCGAAAAGACATTAAAATACTATGAAGAAGGCATCATTTACCCTCTTAAAGTGATGGATTGATTCTTTTAGTGTTAGCTAAGGGTAGTAATGATACACAGGGGTGATTTTTCTATCTCCCTTTGATGTCAAACCTGGAAAGGTTCTCATGGAAGCTGTAATGTATACCAAGTATGAAGTCATATAGAACTTCAAAGTACTAGACACTTTTGTCAATTTCTCATGAAGAGCATTGTTGATCTGTTCACCCCAAAAGATGACTTGTTTCCCTTAGAGAATTATCTTGATAAATAGATACATCCATTCATGGAATTGAGAAGAGGATGGTAGACCTTAGACTCTACTTAGAAGAGTAATTAAGTCACCAACTTTCTCTATAAAATAACTTCTTGGAAAATTTTGTGGCTATATGGACAAGTTGGCTCTGGGAGTCTTGAGCCATCTATTGTTGATAACCTTCTTTGCGTTCTCATGATCTTTTTTGTATTCTTTTTATGCTTTGATGAAGTTGATCTTCAATACTTTAGTAGAAGGAGGGAACATGAAAACTTTATCAATAAATTTGGGGTCTAGTCAAATTATTATGTGGAAGCTAGCATCTAACAGTGCATTGGTCTTTTTGTTATATAATTAGGCACATTGGAGGATGAACTCAGTGTGATGCACCACCATAGGGAAAGAAGAGAGTAGATGGATGTTGCTTTCGATTATTCTTTTCATTTTCAAGCTCAAGTTTTTCACCTTGGTTCTCTCTACAAACTCGACCATATCCATGTGGCCGATCTCTATGTCTCTAATGTCATCGACATTAGAAGTGACTGAGGTGATTGGGAAAACACCTTGATATTGATACTTCATTACCTTCAACTTCTTTGGAGAAGCTTCAGTCATCGGGATGAGCCTTTGTTGAGAGTACGTTGACGAAGGAGGATCTCTAGGAGGAACTATGATAAGAGTCATGATTGCGTAATTAGGGAAAGATTAGCAATCCGGGGAAATTGCATGTCGGGTGATCATGACTAGGAAAGGGTGCTTGAAAAGGCTGAGGTGCGAGCAGGTTGGAAAGTGAGAGGAAAATGGGAGCGAGCACAAAAAATGGAAAAAATAAAAATTCCCCAGAGTTAGATAAAAATGGAGAAAAAATACAGGGGTGGCAAAAAATGTTTCCCTTGCATGTGGAAGAATATTTTCATGCATAGGTGGCAAAAATTGCCACCTGTACACATCAGGTGATTAGGGGATGCGTCGGCAGTAAAAACTACCGCTAATGCATGTTGGAGGGGTACTATGTAAGGGTAGCAAAAATTACTGCCCTTGCACTTGATAGAAAATTTGGGTGTAATGGCGGTGATTTATGTATGTAGGGTATCTTAAATACATGTTTGCATGGTGTCAAGTACAAGAAGTTTTTACCCCTTGTTCATATTTTTATTTCAACATGTTTTGTATTCTATTGACCAAATTATCTCTGTTTATCAACCTAGACATTTCAAGGTTGTCATATCTATTCAAATGAAACCTAAATTCTTCACAAGAAGGAAAAATATTATTTTTTGTCAACTCCATTTTACTAGGTGTGAATTTAGTGAAAGTAGTTAAGCTCGATGGATAATTCCCTCTTTTCCATTATATACTTCTAGTTAGAATCAAAGGCAATCTTAAAGTTCATACTTATCATAGACTAGGATCATTCCAATCAGAGAATATTATTTTCCTGATGTAGTGCTAAATAAGTATATATTTGAATGCATGTTTGGCAAACTTAACAATTCAAAATACCAATCAGCAAGAGGAATTTTGTCACCACCATAAAATGGAAGATGTTTATGTGGATTTAATTTTAGTTCTAGTATTTTATATGGTACTCTATCCAAATTCTCTTGGAGTGAGGCCTTCTTCTGCATTTTATCCAAATTCTCTTTGAGGCCACCTTCTGCCTTTTAAGTGTGGTAATTCTTTTTTCACCTGAAGACATTCTACAAAGCAATTGAAATAATTTAAATATTGATATTTTTAAAAATATAAGTTGCATATTGTATCAGTTCATGTATTTTTTTGTGTTTGAGTAGTGATTAAATGTATCAACAAATGTTGATTCTAAACTACAGTACAAAATACATATTCAATCTTCGTAATATATACATTAACTCAAACTTTAACTAATAAGGTATAATTAAATCATAAATAAATTGTGTTCACTAGTGAATATAATTTGATGGGAAAAGTAATCCATAGACATTTTTTTCAAAGGAGAGCGATGAGGGGAAGTACGTTTCTAGTATGTGTCAAAATGCCCATCAATAGGCACATTCAAGGTATCCCCTAGGAGACATGTTTCAATAATTCACAAGATTACATTATTCCCAGATGATCATTCACTCCTATTTTGGTTGTGGTGTCCCCAAAATTTGACACTTCAAGATTTTGGACAACCCCCCCCCTTTTTTTAATTTTTGCATTTTGGTCTTGTGTGTGTCAGTTATATTGCTTGAAGCTAGTCTCTTGAATAAATAACTTGAGTTCTATTAGTGTTGTTTTTCATTTTTTGTTTAATTTCATTAGTTTCTCCTAAATTAATCCAAATAACTAAAATCATTTGATTATAAACTTCACTCAAATCGTTTTACTCATCCACTTCAACACTTAAAGCAAGCTAAAAGTAACTTAGCTCATTTCCAGTGTAAATAGATTTCTCTAAGTTACTTTACTTCCTTGGAAATAAGTTAAGTTTTCCCAAAAAACTGATTCACTCCTCATAAACTAATTTGTGTTTCTTGAATTACTTTACTTACCAGACTAAATAAGTTAAGTAATCCTAAAAATGTGACCAACACTTCCTAGTTCTAATCAAGTTTCCCGAGTTACTTTACTTAAAAGATAAAAGGAGTAAAGTTGTCCTAAAAACCCAAATAACATTATATATGTCAAATCAAGATTTAAAAAGTGATTTAATTATTTAAATTCATAAGTAAAAACATTTCCACTTCATAAACCCAAATTACTCATGAACCTAGACCAAATAAGGATTCCAAAAGTGCTTTACTTCATTACTTAAAATAAGTAAAGTAATTCAAAGAGCTTGATTAAAAAGGGAAGTAAGGGATAACATGGTTTTTAAATGATTGCAATAAATGTGTTGGAATTTATATAAATCCAAGAAATTTTAATCATTTCCAAGTCATTCAGACAAGTAATAGCCCCTACAAACCCCAAGCCATGCATTTTTATTTTTTGGAGCAATTTCGAATGATTTTCTTCTTGACCCATGTGTAGTTGAGGTAAGTAAGTTATTAATAAACCAAATTCAATTTATTTTTTGCTTCTTTCAGGTTATTTTATCCCCATTTTCTTTTTCTCATGCTGCCATAGTTTTTTTACTATCGATGTTGTTTATTTTGTTTTCTCTTTCAAATTCTTAGTAAATATTGTTGTTTATTGAAAAATTAAAATATAAAAAATCTCCTATCATATTTTATTAGTGTTAAAAACTTGAAAATAAAAAATATTCACACAATCCCTAGTTTTTTAATTTCTTTACCTAATCAGGTTTACCAATCCCTCTTTCTTACTTTGAGTTTTCAACACCTAGTAACTTGCCCTAAAAACTTTGATTCACAAAGACCCTAGTCCTTTGGGTTTCCCATCACTTATTGATTTGGATCCATTATCCTAAGTAACTAATGTAGGAAACCTTGAAGTAAATTAAAATCTTACTCAATTGGGTTTCCCTTTCCCTAGTACTTCTTTAGGTTTCTTAACCTTCATAACTTTAAATTTTTACTAGCAAGGATCTTCCTCCCAAAAATATGACTCCAAAAAGACTTCTTCAGGTTATTGAAATCTTCTTACTTAATTATTTTAAAATGAAGTAACTTGCTTAAGTAAACCTAAAGTCTTGACCCTGAGCAAACCCATATACCATCATCTAAGACCTACTCAGGTTTTCTTTAGCTCAATACTTCTTTGGGTTTCTTGAACTTAGTTACTTTGGGCTTTTGAACTAAAGTAATTTGTTGTTAAAAACTAGAATTCTTTAGGTCTCAAAATATATAACTTCTAAAAAACTTAAGGCTCATGCTCTTATAAGACCTCTTCAGGGTTTCTAAGCCCTATTACTTAAAGGCAAGATACTTAGTATTTTAAAAATTTCCAATTACTTAAAACCAGAAACTTTTTTAGAAATATTTCAAAGAATAAAGGTTAACTCCTTTATACCTTTTTAAACTAGATGGAGCATTCAGTGAGTGTTTGAAAAAAACTTGACTTAAAATTTTCCAAAAGCTAATGTCTGGATCAAAGAGTTTAGAAAGGTTAGAAGAAGAAGTAGTGGAATTAAAAGTACAAGGCAAGATCATTAAGGAGGCTCTAGAGTTAGAACTTGAGGAGATTCTAGAACCAAGAAAGAAGGGTAAAGAAGAAGCAAATATGGTTAGATTCCAATAACCAAAAATGAAGTATGAATACAAGGGATACCCCATTGAGTCAAGTATTATTTCTAAACTCACTGAAATAAGTGACATAGACATGTGGCATGAATATGTGACCAAGATTTTAGAAAGATCAAGGGCCCCTACAAAGACTCCACTCTTACACTCCATGACCAATAGTGGGATTCTTCAGGCTATAGCTTTCCTAATTTCAACTTAGTTTCCTGAGTTTGTGTTAGTATGTGCTAAGTACTATGACTGTCTGACTAGGGTGGTAAGAGATGCTACTCAAAATGTGGTTGTGAGGTTAGATGTTCAATACCTTAACTACTATTTAAAGATCCCAAACTCACCAAAAGTGATTCATATTTCAATGGAGATGGATGAGAAGTAGTGGGAAACCAAAACAATAAAGTGTATTAAGATTATGAATACATATTACTTGAAGACAACAAAACAACCTTCAAGGTTCCCCAAGCACATTGTTAGATCAGATTTTATTCAAGAAGTGGATGACATCATTCAATTTTGTGCAGAATCGATGGATAAAAGAACACCAAATGGTTTTAACCCTAGATGTATGCCTATATTAGAACCATTAATGTGACTCAGAGTTCTACTAAGATTGATGGGGCAACAATGATCAGTGATAACATGGATCAATAGTTGAAGAATGTATTACAAACCTTTGATTTCAAAATGACTTCATATCTTGTATATACAACAACCTCTAGTGGATCCTTCTCAAGGTTAAAGACTAATGGTACACTATCAATAGTACCAATATATGAATATTATCCTCAGATGGTCCTTGAATAATACTATAAGAATTACATTATAGTAAATGTTGGTTTCTTCTAATGAGCTTATTTGTAAGTTTGTGACATCATTGAAGCATAGAAGAGTATTAGATGAGGCATGGGATACATTCTCTCTATATGTTATATTTTCATTCAATTTCTTGATTTATCATATCTCAAATTAGGAGGTTTCTTAGGAACACTTGTCAATTTGCCAAGATATCCAAGTGACAATTGGATCCTTATTGAATTTTATAGGCAAATGGTTGAGTTGCATGATTTTTAGTCTAAGGCTCACAAGGTAGCCATTAATTTTCCTATTATAATTTTCCATTATTATTTCCCCACTACTTACAAGGTAATAAATGCGTAGAAAGAGATGTATCATCATTAAACTCAGAAACATTTTGAAGCCAGGGTAAATTTTGATTATAGAGGTGTGGTACATAATACAGTTTCCATCGAATATATGCATATCCTAGAACTAGAATATTTTTGGATTGATTAAAAGGATGAGTTTGATGTAAGAATAAGGGATAAAAATATGATTACCATTGAAAAACTCCACACATTTGACTTGGATACCATTCCTGAGGACATGGAAGATAATGGAATTGTTACTATTGATGCTTTCCATACAGTACGAGGAGACAATGCCCCACTTCTAGTGAATATTTTTTGAGGTAATCATGACAAAATAAGTTCAAAAAGGACTTCAAATGTTTTGGTGATGACTTTTAATTGGTGAATTGATAATGGTTATTGCATGAAGGAGTTGATAAATGAGACTACTAGAGTGGGACATAAGAAGAAAGAGATAACACAAGGAGAAAGTAGTCAGGTTGATATAAAGAAGTTAAATCTAAAAAAAAATGTTGATGATACCTTCCCAGTGGTAAAATATGTGGAGATGGCATAACCAACTATTTATACATCACCATTGGTTTCTACTACTCCTATTTTTTCATCTGTTCCTCCTTTTATTCCCACCTCCACTCATTCCAATTCCATTGCACCTACTTCACCACCACCACCTCCTTTGGTTGAGCCACCTACAGTTGAAAAATAACCTAAAGAAGTAAATTCATAGGAAATAGTTTTTGAAGAGACTTCTCAAGAAAATCTAGCAGTTGAAACTGAGAAGGAGGTTGTGGGTGAACAAGAAAAATACAAAGAAGAATAAATAGAGGTTGAGAAAAGAACAACAACTGAGGAAGTAGATCCTACAAAGCAAGTTTATAATTCTATAAAATAAGTTCAAGGAGAGATGGAAATTTAGGAAGTTCCTTCTTAAGAACTAATGGTTTAAGATAGTCACTAGCAATAGGTCATTGTTCATTCTAGCACTTCCATATTAATTGATTTCTCATCTTGGCTAGCTACACAAACTAGTCTTGGATCAAAAGAAGTGATCAATCTTAAGGATATAGATTTGTAATTATTGAAAAGTTTGGATAAAAGAGGCAATAAAGCAAAATAAGCTAAAGTAACTTCAAAGTTACTTATTGAATGTTTAGGACAAAAATTTGCTGAGTTAGCAGTTCCTCCCCAAGGATTGAGCAAACAAGAATTCACTAGGAGTGAATTTACTTTTAAAAGAATACCCCTTTGAGAAGTAATGACCAATAATTTGAAGGAAGACACTCAAACTTTGATTGATTCTCTTTTTAAGAAGTTGAATGAAGAAAATGCTGCTAAGGCAAAGCTAAAGGAACATAATGCATAGTTATACAAAATAATTGCTAAAGTAGCCAAATCTTTTCCCCAATAGGAAATTACCTCAGATATTACTTTAGCAAAAATCCTAGGAACTCTTCCCAAGCATCCTAAATGTTCATCAAGAAATTTTGGATAAGATAGTTGAAATAAAAGCAACAAGAATTGAGTTGGAAAATGGGAATGGTATTTCCAAACTCCAACAAGAAAGTCTAGATGTAATAGTGAATTTAAGTGAGAAAATCTTTGTTGAAGAAAAAATAGCTCCTTATGCAAAGAAGGTGAAACAATAAGATTATCTCTTATCTTTTCATTTGAGCATATTACCAGACATGGAATAGGAGATTAAGAAATTACAAGAAGATGCATGCAGTACAATATTTGATCTTTAAGATTCCCTTTTTGGTATCAATGGTATATGGTCTATTGATAATATTCCAAGAACTACAAAGCAGTTAAATGAATAATTTAGGTAGCGGATAGACAAAGTTATAACTCCTTTCACAACCAAGTTAGTCAAAGCTTTGAAGAAATATAGGGAGTTAATAAAAAGACTTGGAATAAGGATTGAAATATTTAAAGCTCAATGAATGAGGATAAAGAGAGAAATGCTAGGATTGGAGACATACATACATTCCATTGCAAAAATAGATGATGCAACAATCCAATAAATGATATCTCAACACAAAGTATAGAGAAAAATGCAAAGCCAGATCCATGAAGTGAACTCACTAGAGCTTAAATCTTGACCACTTCTTCTTCTTCTTCTTCTTCTTCTTCTTATTCTTTCTTCATACTCACTCTGTGAAGAATCTTGTTTGCAGTAATCATTATGTAAAAGTAATATCATTTTATGATTTACTTGTTAAAGTAAAATTACTTTTGTAAATTTCAATAACTTAAGAAATTTGGCTAAAATGCCATTACTCAAAGTCATTTTGTAAAAGTAAGTTACTTTATATAACTTTGTGTTACATGCAAAGTGTTTGTAATCAATATAAATAAGGATTTCAAAAAATGCTACATGTCATTGATTGTTGCATGCCACAGTGGAGAGATTTGAGGAAGTTGTTATTCAACAGTTCCCAATTTTAATATAACACATGTGAATTGAAGAAGTTGATTCCTATTAGAATTAAGTAATTTGAAATTATCTAAATAGATGAGAAGGCTTGTGTGCCATAGAGGGTGGTAATTTTTATTTTGGAAATTGTATAAATGGATTAAGAAATCCAAGACTTTGAGTTTGAGATAATCAGATTGTTTTGTATAATTTTTTCCAAGAAATAATAAGAAAGATAATTTTTTCTCGATAACTTTGCATTTATGAGCTCAATGAAGATAAATTGGTAATCTTTGAGTTATCTTTAAAGCTAAATTGAGTTACCTTTAAAAGATTTTGTAATACCTTCAAGGCATTATTTATGAGATACCTTTCAAACATGCAAAAGAGTGGATTTCCCCTTCAAGGTACCATGTAAGAGATACCTTTCAAATAGGCACAAGATTAGAATTTTCCTTCAAGGAACACAAGAAATTTTCCTTTACATGGAAAGTACTACTGGGTGATATTTTGAAGGACTTTGTAATACCTTCAATGTATCTCCTAAGAGATACCTTTCAAACATGCAAGAGAGTGGGTTTTCCCTTCAATTTATTGCTTAGGAGATGCATTTAAAACATGCAAAAGAGTGTATTTTTCCTACAAGGAACAAGTATAATTTCCTATACATAGAAGGTGTTAGTGCCCAAAATTGCATTAGAACAACTGGACCCTATCTAGTGAAATTGTATGAGTCTGGCCTAAACTGAGTATTAAATTTTGTGTCATGTATCCTTTATCCATCCCCAAGTGTTCCTTTGGTAGGTTTGATTCATATAAAAATTGTTTAAGTCCTTTATATCCTTATGTGCATGGAAAAAATGCTTATTTGTTAGATTGTTTGAGCCTTCTATGGTGTATGCAGGTGCATTCAAACTCACACAGAAACATATGATTGCTGCTTCAATCTTGGATAAAAAGATTTATGAGTCCATAGATAGAAGTTCCATGTTTCACCTTCAAAGTATCTTAGTGACTAAGGTGGAGAATTATCTGATAAATCGAGTGAAAGACACATGGCATTCTTGGGGGAGCCTTTACATAAATGTCTTATGAAAGTAGATTTCTCTTGCAAGGAACAAGTGAAATTTCCCTTCCAGAAACATACAATCATGTAGAGGGAATAAGAGGGGATCCAATTGATTAATGATCGAGCTCTTTTCAATATTTGATGGATGTCACTCTTTTAATTTGAAAAAGTGTATGAAGTCCATGATCTTGGGAGGCTGCAAAAGAATGCCAAGCGGCATTCTCACATTCAGTGGTAGAAAGTTGATAAACTTAAATTAGATGTTCGTGCTCACATCATTTGATGTTTTTGAGAATGTATTTGATAGTAGCGAGACCATAAAATTCAAGTTAGCCTAACTTTATAGCCTAGATAAAAGGGGGTCTTGAAAGCTTGACACATGACGTAATAATGAGGCTTAAAGACTTCCAGTAGCTAATGAGATTAAAAGACTAGGATTGAAATCAATAGCTTGTGTTGAAGCCATGGATCTTAATCCAATAATGTTAAATAAATGAATAATTCAAAGGATAATTGTTTGTTGACCCTCTAACAAATATAAAAATTGCCATGAGAAGATAGCTGAACGAAGACCACATAAGATACATAGGCAATAAATGGTGTAACTTGGAAATACAAAGGTATAAAGGCAAATCTCAATTAGATCTTGAGGCATGAGTGAGCCAAAATCCTAGCTAGCTTCACCATTAAAGCCTCAAAAGCTTGAAAATTGCATTAAAATGGAAACTATAAGTAGTTGAACTATAATTGAAGTCTGATAATTTATTTTAAGTGCAAAGAAAAGCATTATTGGGTGATATTTTGAAGGCCCTTATAATACCTTCAAGGTATCTATGAGGAGATACCTTTCAAGCACAAGAGTGGATTTCCACTCCAAGGTATCTCATAAGAGATACCTTTCAATTATAAGAGAGGAGATTGAAAGAGAGAGCACATAACTATTATTTGAGAAAA
Source organism: Torreya grandis (assembly GCA_037957365.1). NCBI lineage: Eukaryota > Viridiplantae > Streptophyta > Pinopsida > Cupressales > Taxaceae > Torreya > Torreya grandis. The sequence goes on along the minus strand of JARHVA010000235.1, from coordinate 4,425,855 downwards.
TAGGGTTTTCAAAGTATAACACTAAAATTTTATTAAAAAAATATAATTCCAACTACTCTACCTATATATACTTAAATCAATTTTTAATAGAAAATAGTAAAATTTTTAAGAATGTGTGTTGAGCTCAAGGAGGCCCTAGGTTGGCCTAGATAGTAGTGAGCCCTACTATAAAGCCTGGTACAAAAGTAAAATAGGTCAAAGGAGTCAAATGGGTGTATAAGACAAAAATGGGTGGACTCAACTAGTTGTAGTTTAATATGGGTAGACTCCTTGTTTGGTTTAAATTATATGGAAAATAATCACATAGTAATTACTTTGCACCTTTTTTGATCATCTTTATCATCTGGTGAAAACTAATCAATTGCATAGATTTAGCCAATAACCTATGTAGTTCAAATGTCTTTCATAATAAATTAATGAGAATGAATAGTTACTCAAAATTCATCTCAATTTTGCATAAAGTGGTGAGCCATTACAATCCAAAAAAATGTTAGCCCCATCCATGACAATAAAAAACATAAGATAATATAAAATGATTGCTAAAATAATGAAATGATGGCGATTATTATGGTTGTTTAGTGCTTACTGATATTGATTATTATTTATTTATTACTTATTGTGTGTGTAAAACCAATATGGACCCAAATAATGAATCTTAGGAGGATTCAATCTAACATTTTTTAATAATTATAATCAAATAATCTTAATAACTAATATATTTAAGAGTTTTGAATTTAAAAAATTATAGTTAATCATCTAAACCACCCAAAAGGACAAATTTATAACCTGACAAAGACTCATTGATGTCTAAATGCTCTTTCCACTTGGAATATGGTGAGACTAAGGACCATATAATTTAAGTAGTGTAATTATAGCATAGATTAGTAATTAAATATATGTTTTTAATGCATGAGATTTAAATAGATATGGTGAGATTCACTTGACATGATTTATATGTTGATAAAAATTAATACTTTAGGAAGGTTAATATATTTTATGTTCCAGTTGGATGTCAAATTCCTATTTGAGTAGCCTCATTGGTGGAAAAATTTCTAGTAGTCGCATGATAAGAAATAAATCCTTGTTTAAGTAATCTCTGAGCATGTGAAATTAATATGATATTAAAATGGTTATATTTGAGAAATTAATCTTGTGATTAGGTCAATTTCAAGATTCTGTTAAAGTAATGTGATAGAGATTAAAATGGTGGCATTCAAATGATTCATATTGTGCCAAGGTGTCGATGATGGTACACTTTATAATTTAATAAAGGCTTCATTCTTAATTCGAATATCATCATTTAGGAGTGAAATATTTGTGTACATATAAATAGACTGTAGACTATTTAATATTTTTCAACATTAGTTTTATTATGAAATTGTAAAGGCTAAAGCATCAAATAAAATGGCAATCGAGTTTGAAATAAGTTTGGCTTATTCATGGATTGATATCAAAATACACGTGAAGATCACCCTACCATAATGGTAGGGTGATTTTGGATAAAATGAACCTTCACTCCACAAGATTAATGGTGATTTTATTCTTTTGAGGGATTATATTTTATATTCAATAATTACTCTTTCAGTAAGTATATTTTTCACATATGAAAGAGTTTTAATTTTAAGGAAATTTTGACATGCATGACATCATTATGAAGCTAGATATTCTACTATTGTAGAATTGGATGCTAAAAATTTTGATGATAAAAATAGGATTTTGAAGCCTAACATGTAAATTTTGAAGCCCAACATAGAAAATTTGAAGCCCAGCATGGAAAATTTGAAGCCTGACATGGAAAATAGAAGTTCTACAATGTTGAGTCTTATGAATAGCTATAGTTTTACAAGTTTTCTAAAGTGAAATCATATGCTAAAATTTTTGATGAGTAAAATCAGAATTTTAATCCAAACATAAAAATTTGAAGCCTAACATGGAAAATTTCAAGCATGGAAAATGAAAATTCTACTATTTTGAGTCTTTTAAACAATTGTAGCTATACAAGTTTATGCATTTTAAATAATATGTAATAATATTTTAGGTGAATTTAATATATGCAAATTTTATGTTTTATTTCTATAACTCTAGCCTCCACTATTTCATATCTTCTTGCATGCTTATTTTTAGCATTTCTAACACTGTTGTTTGGTATGAATTATCCCCATAATCTCAATATTTTGATTTACTTAGTCTTGTTAGTTGTTTCCCTCCCTGGCCTACACATTATTTTTTTTTGCCATAGAGAGAAATTAGACCTGAGAATTGGTTGACCTTCCAAAAGGAAAAGAGGTCAAAGGAGTCAAGTGCGTGTATATGACAAAAAATGGGTAGACTGCACCAGTTGTAAATCAATATGGTTAGACTCGTTGTTTGGTTTAAATTATATGAAAATAGTTGCATAATAATTACTTTGCACATTTTTTGATCATCTTAATCATCTGGTGAAAACTAACCAATTGCATAGATTTAGCCAATAAACCATACCGTTCAAATTTCATTCCTTCTAAATAAATGAACATGAATAATTACTCAAAATTCATTATAATTGTTCATAAAGTGTTGAGCCATTACAATAAAAAAAATGTTATCCCAATTCATGATAATAGAAAACATAAGATAACATAATAGATAGTCTCACATAGCTTTATACTGTGGCACTTACTAGAACAATTGACTATAATCCCACCTATAATTATGATTTGAAATTCTGGAGTTAGGTAAATGAAATAGTTCATTTGAGTAACCAACTTACTATTGATGAATTTTTGTGTAATCCCAAAGTAAATAAATATAATCGACTTATATTTATTGAGGAAACTGACCACCTTAATATTTGGAGGAATACTAATACCTAAAAGTGCATGATAGGAAATAATAGGTTGTGAATATTCAGATTCATCCTCACATCCTTCTAGACTATTGATGTGTGTCTATGTTAAGGATGTAATCCAAACAACATAATAACATTTTTAGGTTATAGGAATAATAGGAATATGGTAGTGACACCTTGGGGCTTCACTTAGTTTTGCTGGAGAGATTATGTGCTTACAACTTAATACCTTCTACTTTGTAAATAGACCCTATTGTAGGGGCAACAGGAATATGGTAGTGACACAATCTACATAAATATTTTATGATGTAAACTTCTTTGCATTTTCTAATATAATCCCAAACTCTTAAATAAATAAATACATATACACAATGAGCATTAATCTAAAGTGATTCATGTTTAAAATTTTCAAAAGGAGGGATTAAGGTAGGGAAAAAAAGAAAGTTCCCTTGCAACAAAAAAGAGAAATATATCTCCTTTGTTTTATTTTAGCAACCCAAATAACACCCATTTGAAATCAGACTACTTAGATCTAATTCATATCTACACTAACATTAGAATGATATAAGGTTGTGGGATGCTTGTATCTATACTAGACCTCTAGTTGTGAGGCTACCTCCTCTAAATATGTGAATTTAGAATCAATCACTAAACCTTTTAGATGTTGGGATGAAAATATTAAGGAAGAAACTAAAATTATTCTTCATACAAAACAAGATCTTATCAACTTTAAAAATATGCAAGACCTTATTGCTTCAATGTCTTGACTGACAACATATTTTTTGAGTCCTTTAAACAGTTGCAGGTAAAGATTTCATGGAATTGAATATTAAATTGAGTTTGGATCCTTGAGGTCTCTTCCAAAGTCCACAACTTAATTCATTCCTTTTAGACTATTATCTTCTTCACATGTTCACCATTATTTCATTATGAAAATAAACCTATCCTATATAGACCACTAGGCATGATGTGATGTCCTTTGTATGGACTATGACCAGGTATAAAAATGCTTTGGTAGTTTTGACAATACATAAACTACCCATGAATTTATCTTTCTGTGATGATATCTTAACAATCTCATTACCTTGCTTTAAAGTCTATACCCTTGAAGTCTCCATTAAGCATGGTTCACCCACTTGAGTGTAGCAGTGCTCTAGAGGCCAGTTGTAGATGTACATTTATGTTTCTTTAGCCCTATTTGAACCTCACATGTATCCTTATTGATCTCTATATTGAGGTTATTCATCTCAATAATTCATGCATTTGATGGTCTAAATATCCTCTACAAGCCAAGAAAAGGTCTTAACATTGCCAGACCCCTGACTATAGCATATTTTAACTTGAAACCAAGCATATAGGTGTCTCAAGGACACTTGATTGATTGCTTAAAGGCTGATTTATAAGGCTATTTGATGCACTTATTGTGTGCTATGTGTCACCAGGGAACAAGGGGAAAGTAAGAAACTCAATTTTAAGTCTTGGAAGACTTAGGGCTAGAGTAGTTTATACAACTACTACTGGAAATAGAAAAAATAAAAGATATATGATCATCACTTTGAAAATCTACTAGAAGACCTGATTTTAGGGATATTAGATGTTTATGCAGTGAAACTTATTCTTGCTAATATTTTTAAAACTATTTCAATCTTTTCTAATTGTTGCCCAAAATGTAAATGAACAATGGATATTTACAACATGAACTAAGCTAAAGTGATTCATGTGTGGATCCAATAGTGAGTAGGGTAGGGTAGAAAAGAGAATGTGCTTAATATGATCAAAGATACCAATTTTGCTAACTTTTGAGGCAAAAACACATGAAACTAGCATCTACCAATTCTAGCGTAATGCTTAAAGCTCAATAAATGTAGTTTAAGATTAAATGCAAGGAAATTCATATGTCTAACAACATACTTTGCATTAAAATTACTCACTCCTAGTAAATTACATGACACATTCAATTGTAAATGAGAAGAAAATAGAACAAGTATAATATCAAATTAGTCAACTTAGTGTTAAACTCAAGCTAAAAGATTCATATAATATGTGTTATTACCAAATTAGCTTGTAGAAAACAAACTATTACCCATTTATAAGTGTGATAATCAGAAATCATAGAAAACTCACAAGAGAACATTATAGATAAACTTTCAAATTATTTGGCTCCTTGTATTGATTATGGTAACAACTATTTTTAGGTTACAAATGAGGGGTAAATCCCTATTTATTGGCTCAAAAATTCCTAAGACAAGTTTATGGGCCCAAAAAAGGCACCCAAATACAACCAAGTGGCTAAAATGTAAGTATAATTCATTTCTTGGTCAAATTTCATGACCACTCTAGCTTATTGGATTCCATCTTTGTGCCTCTTCTTCATCACTTTATATAAGTGTAAGTCACTAATCCTCTCATGGCAGTTTTAGTAGAATTTTTCCTTGTGTAAAGTTTATCTATATTCTTGCTAACCAATGAATTTAGTTCTTCCACTAATAACTCAATTCCTTGTTGAGAGTCCTCAAGGTCAATGACATCTGGATCCAATTGATTCAATCTTTCTATAGCAGCTTCCTCAATAGATGTAGAGACAAGTGTAGGACATTGAGAGGGGCCGAGTTGTCTACTAGCTTCCCCTTTTTTAAAGCTCAGAGGTAGGCTTTGTTCACTTGGAGTAACCTATAGTATAGTTTTTCATGGCCTGTTCCTAACTAGAGAAATATTTTCTTCTTCCTCCTCTTTTGCTTCCTCATAGTCGGCATTAAACATGCTCCCATGAATTGGTAGTAGTTGGGGATTCACAATATCCTTTTTCTTATTCTCCTTATCAATCCTCATTTCTAGCTTGATATTCTTCCCTACTATATTTCGAAGGACTACCTCATCATTTATTGCATCCATGTAAATCAATTTGTGCACCTATTCTTGGTGATTATATTCCATATCCACATCCTTTTTGAATTTTAAGTGCCTTGAAATGACATTGTTGGGGTCCCATGCCCTAAAATCATCCTTAGGCAATATGTATGAGTTTTTATGCCTTACAGATACTACAATTTCCTACCACTTTCTAATTTTATTTCTACCCAAATTGTAAGGATAACTTGAAAGAAAATTCCAATCATGTGCATGTTCAAGGTATCTCTTAGGAAATATATTGAAATAAAATTCTAATAGTTTGCATCAATGTTCTTTCCAAATAAAAAGTTATCATGGTTATATCAAATCTATTACTAGGGAATTTGAAACCAACATGGAAGTTATTCCAAGGAACTTTGAGGTATCTCCTTGAAGATACCTTGAAATAAAATTCCAACATGTGCATGTTCAAGGTATCTCCTAGGAGATCTCAAAAGAAAATTCCAACAATGTGTATCAGGGTTATGCACCAAATATAAAGTTATCATTGTTATATAAAATCCTTTGAAAGGAACTTTAAAATCAATATGGAAGGTATTGAAATGCCCTTTGATGTATATTATATGAGATACCTTGAAAAAAAATTCCAATCATGTGCATGTTTAAGGTATCGCTTAGGAGATATCTTGAAGGAAAATTCCAATAGTGTGCATTAGTGTTCTTGGCAAATAAAAAGTTGTCATGGTTATATCTAATACTTTGTAAGGACCTTTTCAATAAACATGGAAGGTATTAAAATTAACTTATATGTATCTGCTATGGAAGGTATTAAAATTAACTTATATGTATCTACTAGGAGGTACCTTGAAATAAAATTCCAATCATTTTCATGTTCAAGGTATCTCTTAAGAGATATCTGAAAAGAAAATTCCAATAGTTTGCATCAGTTTTCTTACAAAATAAAACTTTGTCATGTTTAAATATAATCCCTTATAAGGACATTTAAAATCAACATGTAAGGTATTCCAAGGTACTTTGAGGTATATCCTAGGAGATACCTTGAAATAAAATTCTAATCATGTGCATGTTCAAGGTATCTCCTAGGAGATATCTTGAAAGAAAATTCCAATAGTGTCCATCAGTATTCTTGCCAAATAAAAAATTGTCATGGTTATATATAATACCTTGAAAATACCTTTGAAATTGACATAGAATGCATTAAAAGGACCTTATAGGTATCTCCTAGGAGATAACTTGAAAGAAAATTCTAATCATGTGCATATTCAAGGTATATCCTAGGAGATACCTCAAAAGAAATTTCCAATAATTTGCATCAGTGTTCTTACCAAATAAGTAATAATTTTAGTATTTATGAAAAACTAACAAAAGGCTTATAACAAAAAATGAGAAGAAAGAATTAAAATCAGATTATAATTACACAAAACACCACTCTCTCTTCATAGTTTTATAGGACAATAAAGTACATAAGGCAAATTGCATAGAATACCCAATTTAACCTCTCAGGGGAGGCATTTGTTAAAGTATAAAATGCTTTAAAAAATAGCTCCTAAACTCTCTATTCTTCTAGATGAATCTCTCCAATCACCCTTTATGGTCATCACATCTACTACTTATAGCCCAAAAATATCTATTGTGGGTTACATTCACTCACACAAATTCTAATTGCATGTCCAAAAATTTTGAATCCAAAACTTACACATCACTATATCTGAACAAATTGGCATCTAATTCAGCAATTTTGGCCATCTGTCTCTTTTATTCTAATTCAAATGTTGCTCCCACTTTCCTTTAACCTATAGTCCCTCAAATATTGGACATGTGGAAGCTTTTGTGGCTTTTAACTATTTGACTTTTCCTTTTCATTTTGTAAATATTTTATCTTTCTCAGCTCTTTTGGTCTTTGGGGCCCACTATGTTAACACATGGCAGCTTCATGCTAAAAGAGTCATTTTGATATTCACTTTCCCTTGGAAGAGCACCGAAGTGATAAGTGGTAGCATATGCTTTATTTGAGTCTTGAAGCTTTTTCCTCTTTGATAAAAGAGACTCCTTCAAGGTTTATTGCTCAACATTAGATTTGCCATTGTGATCCACACCGTTAATTTACCAGTGACCCTTTTACTTCAAAAATAATCATTGTTTATTTACATGGAAGCTCTATGATTAATGGAGGATATTTGATAGTTGATTCTCTTTGAAAAGTACCAAAGTGACATGTGGCAACATCTGCTATTGTTAGAGTCTTAAAGCCTTTTTGAGACTTTAACAAAAAGATTCATTTGACCCCATAAATTGCAAAGACCCAAAATGTTATATAGCCACCTACACTTATCTCAAAAAAATATATACACCTATCCTAAGTATATAGTAAAATGTAGAATTTTAATTCTAGAGTTCATGGTGACTAACTAAAGACTCCATCCCTACATGGAAGAACTTCCACAAAATGCTCAAATAAAAATTTGATCAAAATTGCTTCCACTATAGCTTGCTCAGAGCTTCTATAATGCAACCCATAAATAAGCCCACTCTACCTCTAATGGATATTATCACTTCTATAGAGATTGGAAAGCACTGTTTAGATCTATCATCTCCTTATGGGAGAATACTTGGAGGTTATGTACCACTGAATGCAACTAAAATTCCAATTTTTCAATTGGAATCAAAATGGTCTCTACCTCTGTGACTATTGAAGAATCAATGAAAGACTTAAAAACCATTTGATCATTTTGTTTTGTGACTAGTAGATTTTGAATCTGGTCTTCCATCAGCACCATTTTTTCATCTACGAAAGGAGAAGGGAGTCACAAAGAGACCAATTCTTTAGTGTGCCCTTTGATCTCCTTTACACCTTCCTTCAAAAGGTTAAGTAGATTCCTACATTTGGATACAACTTTGTTGCAGCTTAGAATCTCATTTACCTTTCCTACTACTGCTTGGCTATATGTGAGTCTGATTACCTATATATTTTCATCAGATATATCATATAACTTCTAAACCAATAACTCTAATTCAAGTACCTTGGAAACAACTAAAAGTAGGATATTCTCCATAAAGGAGTCTACTTTTACACATAGAGTCTGAGCCTCAAATATAAATTTTAATGTAGGCTTCAAGTGGGTCACATCTACTACTATTCTCTTCCAATAAGAGACATAGAGTTCCTTGACCATGGCCACAACTCCAATTGACTAAGGTCATTGGGCCACCTCCTCTTTCCATTTTTCCACTTCTTCCTTAGAGTCCTTAAAGTTTTCTTTCCAATTACCCTTTTTTACCTCATTAGCATTTAACTTTTGTTGTAGCTGATCAACTTCTACTTCTTTGTCATTAACCCTCTTCTTAAAAAGATTCTTTTCTTGTTTCAATGAGCTAATTTAGATTTTAGTTGCATTGAGATCCTACTATAGGGACTTCAATTTATCTTTTAAAGTCTTCATAAATTCTTTAGATACCACCTCATTTAGATCCTTATTGAGTTGGGCCATCTCCTTATCCTTGGCCTTGAGCTCTAAAGAAATGTGGCTCACAATTGCTTGTGTAGACACCTAAATCTAGTCACTGATAACTTCTAATCATGCTTTGGGCTAATTTCCACTTTAAATATATTATTTAGCCTAAAAACACTAAAACACGGTAAATGATATGAAACTAAAATATTCAAGTGCCAATTTTGGCCAAGATATCACTAAATGGGGCAATACAATGTATGGGCCAATTAACTTTGATCAGTTAATTTTGAGTCAAAATACCAATTTTACACGTAGGTGATCTGGATTGATCTTTTATGTCAAATATCTTGTACAAGACACATGAATTTGTTATTTTTTTTGGCAACATCCTAAATGGGATAATGGATCCAATGTATCGAACATCACCTTCTAATTCTAATCTAGTCAAATTTTGGACCAATAACAAGGCATTCTGATCAATTTGAGTAATTTGTGCACAAAGTGCTTAATCATGCTTAAGAGCTAATTAATCCAAATCAAGGCCTAACTAATAATTCCATGTAAACATGTTGAAAGCTTATTTTTTTAAATTGGATATTGAATATTTGCATCATCAGGTGACCTCATTTCTTGGGAAGACATCATTAGGCCATAAATTCCCTCCATGCCTCATCAATGCCTTCCATGATGCCCTCCATGCCTCTTAATTGCCCCTTATTTCAATGTCATGATGAGGATAATTATAATCTTGATTCCAAAAATTTAATTAATTCTCAACCACACATCTCAATCTTAGGATGAATAGTTTAGGTTGATTCTATACATTCTCAAAAATCTATAAATAGGAGGCCTTACTGCACCATTTCTAAGATATTTTGGTGCAAAGTTATTATTCTCAAATATCTTCAAAAGACATGATTATGCAAATTTATTATGCTCAAATATCTTTAAAAGACATGATTATGAAAAGTTTTAATGCCAAATTGGTTCTAAAAGCTTCAAGTAACTAGTGTTATCATGCCAAATTGATTCCAAGCCAAGCCAAGCCACAAGACAAAGGTGCCAAAGAGAGATGGAGGTAGCCAAGCTTCCTCTGATGAAGACTTCATGAGCACAAGCTGAGCAAGGCACTATAACAAGCATTTTGGATCATCCAAGGAAGGTAAAAGAAAGTTTCTTTTGCATTTTAGTTATGTGTTTTATTCATGTTTGTTAACTAAGCTCTCCCTAGTGTTTAGGCCTAGAGATTTTATGTTAGCTAGTTTGTTTCTTTCATTTTGTTTTCATTTTGGAACTAACACCATACTAACCATCCTCTCTTGAGTAAAATTCCTAGATTACATATGGCACACCCAATGGGAAAAGATGCATCCTACACATGAAGAAGATCATTTTACAGCTTTAAAATATTCATTTGGATAGCTTATCCGATGTTGGTTAGTAAAATTGACATTAGTTGGATACCTATCATTGATCACATTAGTATAAATGATGCCAGTTAGATAATCATCATCGATTATAAAATGTAACCATCATCGGTTATATAAAATGATGTCGGTCATTGTGTTTTTCTTGAAACATAGACCCAAGATATCTTTTTTTAAAGTTCATTATTTAAAACTTAAAAGAGCTTCAAGGATAAAGGACATGCTAACATTTTTGTTTTAGGACCAAGCTTGAAATTTGCTAAAAACATGTTTAGATCACCTTTTTCATGCTTAAAAATCAATTAGGAACCTTGTTTTGGTGTTTAACAAAAAACAATTTATAGGTTTATGATGAATGTATTAAAATTTTGTAACTAAGACCAAGGGATAAAATGAACGCCACTTAATCTTGTGAATGTGGTGCTTAAAAATGAACTCACCTTTCCAAGTTTTTTGTTTTTACTTAGTTGTTTAAGTTAGATTTTATTTTGCAAAAAGAGGGGTATTATGTGTATGCTCTTCCATTTTTCTCCTTTAGGGAACCTTTAAAATCAAAAGTGCCATTCCTATTGAAAAAATCCTAGTCCAAGGCTTAGAAATAAAGTCATATAAATCACTCCCCAAAAACTCATCAAAGTTTGGGCGACCTTAAAAATGACCCTAAAGTCATTCTATTTCATGCTTTCTTTATTTTTATATAAACTTGGCTTGTGAGGGGGACTTCATCACCTCCCACGAGTTATTTAGGGAAGCTTTGACCTAGAGTTTCATCTCCTAGCATTGAATTCACTTACTCCTTCTAAGTTGCACGCATGATGTATCTACATTTAGACATCACACCACACTGAGTGAACAACAAGATGTAGTGGTTGTAAAAAGGACTAGACCTTTTTACAACTAATCAATGCCATGGTCACCCAATTTTTGTGCTTGTCTTTTACATCATTTGAAGTGAAAGTCATTATGCAATTGATTCCCCTAGAAATGTTTGAAAGATTGATAGTTTAGTCAACCCCACATTGACATACCCTTGCTAGGATTTGGATGATTATACTTAGAGTATTTGGGTATTTTTTGCTTGGTATGTTTTGAGACTAAACTTGTTTATTTGTTCAGAAGCCATGTCAAAACCAATTTGTCTATATGTCTCTCTTTTATCTAAAGAGGCATTATGGTTTCCATTTTACACCACACTTGTGCCTTGAAATTTTTGCTAAACTTGTTTGTGTGTGTGTCATTTGAGTTGTAAAGGGTAGTGTTATGCTAACTAAATCATGTCAAAACATTTTGAGCCTTTTAAGTATTTGAGTCATAACACTGACCACATTATTTGAGTATGCTTATGTCTTTAGGCTGCTCAATTTGTTTCAAACATTGTTTACCATTGTATCAAAACCATTTGTTTTAAACCATGTCATGTTTACCATTTGGACCATTGTATTGTGTCGTCATGCTATCCAATCTTGTCTAGATTATTTGGTCAAATATTAGTTTTCATCATTGAGTTTTCAATTAGCCTTGTCAAGTTTGGATCTAAACATTGATTGATTTTTATTTAAGCCTCAATTCATGGGGTTGATACATAGATCTTTCTCTTTTAGGTTACATAACTTCAGTTAATTGATTACCCAAATTTGAAAACTATTGATGGTTTGTTTGTTCAATGCCTATCCTCATCATTATTTGTGATTTTATTTGGGAAAACATAGTCTTTCTTCAAAGGGCCTTTTGTCTTATTCCTTATACCAACTGATCATGTTTATGTTTGATTTCATGAGTTAGGTTTATGTCAAAGTTGTTTCCAAACTTGTTAGATTAAATCAAATCACATCAGCCTTTGTTGCAAGTCTAGCTTTTGATGTTGTTTGGGAAAAAGTCCTAGCATATGCCTATTTGTTTGAGCCTAGAGTTTGACATTGTTTAGACCTTGTTTGGAACACTGTGACCTAGACCTTTGACATGCCAATTTTTATTCAGACACTTGACCTTTTGTGCATATGAAATTTGACATTAGACATTTGATGTTAGGTTGTTTTATGCCAAGTCTTAGAAAAAATCATTTTAGAGATACAAATCCACTTTTAGACCACATTATACATACAACTCCATCTTTTGACCAAGTTAGACCAAGCTTGAACCATTTGTCATTTGGACATAGTTTTTTAGAGTTTATAAAACTCTAAGCCTTTTTGTTTCAGAGCTATCATCATTTACATGGATATGACTAGCTACACTTATGGTGGAGTCACACACAATTAAATTATGATATAATGACCACACAAAATCCCACTAGGAACCCCTATAAATAAATATTTTCTAAGGAGTTTTATTATTCTCCTTATAATACTCCATATGAGGAACGTAGTCAAAATCTATAAAATCCAACTTGAGACCTAGATTGGAATGAATAGGCTTGTGAGGAGGATTTTGAAGACACAAATATAGATAATGTTGTTTTGGATATAGATCCATACCCTCTTTGCAATAATCAGTACATGGAACACAGTTAAGAACTAGCTTATGAGCCAACTCATGACTGGGATGATATGGTTTTTGAGGAAGACTTGGATGCTTTGAATTATGTGAGTAATCAAGCTCCACCACATCATACCATTTCTATTCTAGGACCACAATGTCACACCATTCCTATACCAATTCCTAATCCTCTAGCTTGTATGAGCAATCAAGCTCCACAATGCCCCTTCATCATTCTAGGACCTAGTCCTTTGGCTTGTGCAAGAAATCAAGCCCCACAATTCCCTATTGTTACCATCTCAGGACTTTTTCCTTTGGATTATGAAATAAATCATGCTCCCCAATACCTTACCATTATCCAACCACAATTCACTCTTAATCTAATACCAATCCCATCCAAAACTCAACCCATCCAATCATTCAAAGACCAAGTTGTGTTCAAAACTAGTATTTTCCAATTCATTGAAAACCAAATCCAAGACAACCAACCAATCCAAGATGTTTTTGTTGAACCAACCACTTGTGATAAGTTAACCTATGATGAATCACTTATTGATCTTATACCAGTTATCAAGGAGTCTCAATCTAATGAGCTAGTCTTTGTTGAGTCACTTCTTAATGAATTATAACCACCTTTGGGTAAATCATTACCTCAACCATGTGCCTATTTTTCAAGAGCATCCTATTGACAAGCTAGTCTCTAAGGAGTTGTGTCTTGACCTATTTCCCATCTTAGAGGAGTCTCACTTTGACAAACTAGTTTTTGTGGAGATCATTATGCTATCACAAACTATTACTTCTCCAATACTAAATATTTAGCAAGACATCATTATAACAGAGTACTCGTTAGATCAAGAATTAGAGTCAAGTTTTATTCTTGAACTAATATTAGATTTAACATCAAAATCAAAATCAACCTCAGTCTCAACGTTAGATTTAGAGTCCATTGAGTCAAAATTAGATTCAAAAAAAGAATATATTTGTGGCTATTACAATATTTGTTATGCATGCCTTGCAGATCAATTTGAATACATTTGTGATGCTTCTATAGTTTTTGAGGATGAGTACTTCAACTTTGACACAATTTATCCTAGTATCTTCTATGAGGATTATACAACCTCTACCCATTCCATTATCATTCCACAAGCCATTACCATCAACCAAAATAGCCATATTATTGACATTCCATCTCCCATAAGTGTTGATTGGGATTGATAAAATCACACTTTATTGAACTGCATCCATGGTGACATAGGATTTGAAGAAGATCAAGAAGGCCAAGACCACATTCATGTAGTAGAAGAGCACTCTCCTAGTGAAATATTTTTGAATTCACTAGGGGGTAATCAAAGTTAGAACTCAACATCTTCTAGTGAAACTTTTTTATAAGTGCTAGAAGAAAATCAAAGTCAAAATCCAATGTTCATTAGTGAAACCTTCTCAGAGGTGCTACAAGACAATCAAGACAACTTCATTGGTGAAAACCTCATTAAGGCACCAATAGATAAGCACAAAAGTTATTCGCTACTTGATGAAGACAAAATCAAATATCAAATCAAAATAAATTTCTATATACAAGCTAATTAGATGGTAGTTACTCTTAAGATCAAACAATAGAAAAATTTTGTGGCCCTATTGAGAGAACAAGTCTTCAGCCCCACCACAACAAAAATTATGTCAATTATGACATCAACAACATTACGTGTGACTAAAAGTCTTATTTCCCCACCATTTCACATTCTATTATCATCTGCCATTCCATTTCAAAAATAAACCTACCATACATTGTTTATCCTTGTTTACCATCCATGATTACACTGTCCTTTATAGAGGGTATAGAGATACCTTGTCTTGATGTTTGAAGGAATCAAAATAAATAACTAATGAAGATCACAAAAGCATTCTTGACAACCAAATCTATAGCCATTTATTGACAAAGCAACTACTCAGACAAGGTGTGGGATAGAAATTAACATGATCAAGTATTTTTTTGTATCATTTTTTTATTAGGATGTGCATCTCCCCATCAATAGGAACAATAGAATCAAAAACCAAACCCAAGCCATCAACATGTACCATACCATTTCACATTGCCATGTCATTGCCATTGTTACATATCCATTTGCCATTGATGAATATTCCTGCTATTCACCCCATCACTTAGGGGCAACCCTCTTACCATTTTATCTAATCTATCAAAAAACCATCATTATCCTTAGCAAGGTGATGTCACCCTATCATTCCATTCCTATCTAGACTAAAGCCTATTTTTAGTCATCCTACCCAATCTTGTTTTGCTTTTGGTTCATTTGGTTCTTCCTACACTTTTTGTGAGAGGATTCCAATCAAGTTTTTGAAATCAATCCAATCCGTGTTTACAATGATAGTCTATGAAAGTAGTGTGATAGTTGATTTGGCAATATATCTTTCATTTTCCATCCTGTATCCACATTTGTTTAGGTGAGCCTGATTATAACCACATATGGGCAAATCATTGTCTCACCAATCTTGTTACTAATTATAACCACCTATGGTCAAATTAGTATCATTGACCTATTACATTTTATCTTAAGTATAACTGCCTATGGGAAAACTAGGGGCAACACTTGTTTATCATGCATTGTTACATCACCTTGCCATTACTATTTTTGTTTGATTGGCCATTTGGTGGATTTGAGAACTTGTTGGGACCTAGTTGGTTTTTCCTTGCCTTTTAGGTGTATGGAATTACTATGACTTGAGGTCATTTTAAGAATTTTTAGGTCATGCTCAATTTATGTTGAGGTTACCTCAGTCCCCCTTTTCATACGCTCTCATAATTTTGTGAGAAACCTAAGACATGCTCTCATAATTTGTGAGAAAGAATATTGTCATTCTCTAACAAGTTAAGATACCTCAAAATTCCAAAAACATTCATAACATTTCAAAAATCCAAAAATATTTGTCCTGTCTAAGCCTAATCAGTTATCCTTGATCCACCTTACTGGGGCATGGTCATTGTTAGGATGTTTTCTTTTGCTTTTGTTTTCAATATTTTTATTTGTTTGATTATTTTAGTTTGTTTGTTTGTTTTTCTATTTTTTTTTATTTATTTGCTTTCCTATTTATTTGCTTTTAGCACTATTTCCTCGACTTAGTCTATATGTATGCATTGGGTGATTCCTTACATTATTATTGAGTCTATCCATATTCATATGTCAATATTATCATCATTGTTCTTATCATTGGTGTATTTTTTTGAGTATTTATTGGATATTGAGAGTCAATCCTTATGCATATTTTGACCAAGTCTTCATGGTGTTCTATCAAGAAGCTTACCATCACATGTTATAACAAAAATTAGCTTTAAGAAGGTCCTCAATCAATGGAGATACAAAAGTTTTTCCTTGGTACCTTGGAAATTCCTCCCATCCCACCCTTGATCAAATCAATCCATTGACCATTCTAGTTGTATCATTGGTAATAAGGATGAGCATATCCTCATTGACAGGTACAACTAAATCATTTTTAATGATCAATCTTATTCCTCTATCCATCTCTTTCATCACTTTGCACCCACTCATATTTAATATATATTCTAGGTTATATCCTTGAGTTATTCTTGCTAATCATCCCTAACTGGGGCAACACCAATTTTAGCCAATCCAAGTTTACTTAATGATTATAACCGCCTATGGGAAAATCATTATTTTGAATTTTATTCCTGATTATAATCACCTTTTGGCAAATCAACATCTTTTTTACATCAATGTATGCAAGCATTTTCTTATTTGGATTAATCTCAATCATGGATTAATTCTACCTTTCTTCTTGTTTCTTTTCAAGGGACCATCCATCAACAAATGTGATGACTACTCCCTCAAGGGGGCATCATCATAGGCTTACCAAAATAATTTGGAGCTTTGTTCTTTAACCATAATATTATTTTTGGCATATAGGTATTTTCTCATTATTTGAGAATATATTTATTTTCCTACAGTGTGTAACATCTTCCCAAAAAAGGGCAAAATGTAGACACCTAAATCTAGCCATCAATAACCTCTAATCAAGGTTTTGGCTAATTTCCACTTAAAATACACAATTTGGCCTAAAAACACTACAACACGCTGAATGATGTGAAAATGACATTCAAGTGCCAATTTTGTCCAGGGTATCACTAAATGAGGCAGTGCAATTTATAGGGCAACTAACTTTGATTAGTTCATTTTGAGTCTAAATGCCAATTTTGCACCTAGGTGCTCTAGATTGGTCTTTTCTATCAAATATATTACACAAGACATGTAGATTTGTTATTTATTGTTGGCAACATCCTAAATGGGATAATTGATCCAACACATCTAACATTGCCTTCCAATTCCAATCCAGTCAAATTTTGGACCAATAAAAAGGCATTTTGATCCATTTGAGTAATTTGTGCACAAAGTGCTTAATCATGCTTAAGAACTAATTAATCCAAATCAAGGCTTAATTAATAATTCCATGTAAACTTGTTGAAAACTTATTTTTGGAATTGGATATTGAATATCTACATCATTAGGTGACCTCATTTCTTGGGAAGACATCCCCAGGCCATAAATGCCACAAATATCAGGATTCATGCCCTCCATGCCTCATCAATGCCTTCCATGATGCCCTCTATGCCTCTTAATTTCCCATTCTTGTAATGTCATGGTGAGGATAATTATAAACTTAATACCAAAAATTGAATTAATCCTTAACCACACATCTCAGTCTCAAGATGGATGGTTTAGATTGATTCTATACATTCTCAAAAATCTATAAATAGGAGGCCTTACCACATTATTTCTAAGATATTTTGGTGCAAAGTTATTATACTCAAATATCTTCAAAATATATGATTATGCAAATTTATAATGCCAAATTGGTTCCAAAAGCTTTAAGAAACTAGTGTTATCATGCCAAATTGATTCCAAGCCAAGCCAAGCCATAAGCCAAAAGTGATAAGGAGAGATGGAGGTAGCCAAGATTCCTTTGATGAAGACTTCATGAGAACAAGCCAAGCAAGGCACTACAAAAAGCATTTTGGAACATCCAAGGAAGGTAAAATAAAGTTTCGTTTGCATTTTAGTTGTGTGTTTTATTCATGTTTGTTAACTAAGTTTTCCCTAGTGTTTAGGCCTAGAGTATTTATTCTAGCTAATGTGTTTCTTTCATTTTGTTTTCATTTTGGAACTAACACCATACTAACCATCCTCTTTTGAATTAAATTCTTAGATCATAGCTTGTGCCTCTAACAAGCCTGATTATGCCTTCTGTAGCTTGTGGATAATTTAAGATAGTCTATGGTAACCACAAATGCAATTTCATTCATGAGCTCCAACTTGTCCAAGGGTCTGAACTAAGTCAGATCCATGGCTACTACACTCATTGTGTAGTCTTTAGGATGCATTTTCTCTAGTGGCCTTTTGACTATTGGTACCATGTGAGAGATAGTGAGGGTATGATTTTCATGGTCATATAGTGACCTCATTTGTTTCATTACCATTTCTCTACCCTCTTTTTTCCTTTATTTCTCCCTTCTTTCCTCTCTTGCCCTCTTGGTCATGTTCAATTGACTATAGAAGTCCAAAAAAGAGGTCACTACACCACCAATGAAAGGAGACCCATGGGGTAAACCAGAAGGCATAGTGATTACTTTCTGGGGTTAGTCTTTTGAAGAAGATGGGATTTTCAAGTCCTTAAGGGGAAATGCTGGTAGATTTAATGGTTTGTAAGTGAATGGGAATGGGGAACTTGATGGCATTAGTGTTTGACTCAACCTAGCCAAGAAGGTAGAGAATATTAAGGCATGTAAAGGAGGTGGAATTAATGTTTGATTAGAAAATTGGGGAGGAGTCATGTACAAGGTGGTATCTACCTCTTTTTCCTTGTCCCCTCCTTAAGACTTTACCTTTTATATCTTCCTTTGAGGGATCTCTACAGGATCTTCTATTTCCATTTGGGCTATCATAAGCTATGACAAGTATAGCACCTCTTGTGCAAATAATGTCACCTAGGAGGAATCTAAAGGGGGCTCAGCTGTAGGGGTTTTGGATGTAGACTGGACGACCCTTTATTTTTCTAACTCACTAACAAATGGTGGCTAGTTTAAAGTTGTATGTACTATTGCATTTGTCTTTGCCTCTTGTGTCTCTTTCTATTGCTCTAGAAGGTTACTTGTATCTGGGCTAGAATTAAGATTAGCATGAGCATGAGCCTCATCCCATAATTTCTCCCATTCTTGATATATGGTTACATCTTCAATATCCTAATAAATTCACAAATTTCTTGCCTATACTTCCAATAGGAAACTATTTTATCTTGATCCCAACCCTCCCTAATCAAGGCCCATATCAAACCTTTTGTCATAACTCTTGTTGGGTCATAATTATGAAGAGGGTAATAAAATGACTCCCATGGTGGAAGTGGTATATCTTTCAGCTCAACATACACATCTGGGGTATCTTTTTTGGGGGACCTTCTATCCTCAAAGAATTTCTTGCTCTCATGTTTGAAGGAAGTAGGGACCTTACTCTTGTTGAGCCAAGAAGTCATGAAACCATCTAGATCATATTTCCATGAATCTTGAATGAGAACCAACCCATATGTAGCCAATTTCTTTGTTATAATAAATTATACTTACCTCTTGACCAATGCTATACCACCCCTAGTTAATGGGATGACATGGAAGCCCCTCTTCTTCCTCCTTACTCTAAACTGAGAATTTATAGCTGCTAATTGTCAGGACACTTCCAGACCCATAAATCTGCCAGTCAAAACCTTGGGAAGCATAAAAGACTCTTCCCTAAAACCATAGACCCTAATAAGAGAATGATGATCTCCAAATAAAAAATCATAGGGGTGTTGGGCATTAGACAAGATGGTCCTAATAGAATCATTCATTCCATTGCTTATGCCCTCAGGATCAAACTCCCCAAATAGTGGTGTTACAAAACGTTCAACAAAATCATAAATATCTAATGACTCCAACAACACATGAGTCCATATGGATATAGGGATAACCTTCCAAGGGTCTGCTATCTCTAGGTCCCATAGGGTCAAACTTATATGTTGTTGAAAAAATTGGGTATTTTGATATAAAATGAGGAAGAACACATATGAGGAATACCTAAAAGTAGGATGAACCCTAAAATTTGCAAGTTGCTGGCACAAAGAGTAGGTAATATGTTCTACAAAGTTAAACTTATATACTTATGTCCTGGCAATAATCCTCATTCAAAAAAGAGTGACCAGTTTCCAATGATGCACCATTTTATCATTATCTTCTCCAAAAATGAAGTCAAGCATCAAACATACATCTTGTAACTCTTGAGTCAACATGCCCAAATGAAAAGATAAGGGCTGAGGTCTAGTATTATCTTCTACTAGATGTAATTCCTTGTTTAATAAAATTTGTTTTTAGTGCACTTGAAACTAGACATGTCTTAGTTGAGCCATATCATTGAAGTTGGCTAAATGATCATGCTATAAACCAAGCATGTCATGGATATCTTGCAGGTTGATCACTACTCTAATCAATCCCTTTTGAATCATTGCATTATTATAATCAAATTTTTGGTCACATAAGTCCACCAACTCTAGGTATGGATGAATTGTTGGCATCATGTATTTGGGTTGATCCTGAGGTCCAAACCCTCATACCAAAAGTTTTAGACTTGGTTTGATTTAACATTCTTGCATGTACTTCCTCCCTTAGGGTCTTAGTCTTTTTGGTCATAATAGGGTCAAAAATCTCATCTTCATAATCAAGAATGAGGGAAGAATATCTATAAATACCTTTCATTACTTCCCTGGTTCTTGGGTAGGTAAGTTTGGGCTATGTGAGATTTGAGGCATAAGACTTTACTGATGTTGATGTAGTGGCCATTTTCTTCTAAGACTCTTAGCTATGAGGATACTCTTTGCTACTACTTAGCTCAAAACTTTGCTTGCTTAGACTCAAAAAATAGATTATAGTTATTTGCTTGGATCTTAAGAAATTTTTATGCTTAGAGCTGAGGAAAATGAGACTCAAAATATATTTAAAAACTATTGCCTCCGTGAAACATGAATCAATGACTCTCCTTGATGAAATAGTCATGTCTCATTAAAAGGATCTTAATTTGATACTCCAAGGCACCAATCATCAAATCTTTGAGATCCTTAAATCAAAATTTGGATCTAAGTCAAAGGTTTGAATCATGAAATTTGGATTAAGGATTAGTCATCCCACTTCTTTACGAGTGGAATTGCAAAAGGTAAAGTGTGGAGGAGAAGTGATGAACATTTCATATAGCTCATCATAGTTATACAAACTATCCCTATAGTTATGTGTTTGGTTATATATTGTACTAATTTTAATAGTTAAAGTCTGACCTAAGTACGATATGAATGCAATTAGTTAATTTAGTTTTTATGTAATTTATTATTGATTCTTTACCTTGTTATTGTGTCTTACTTGGATGAATAGTATAGTTTTGAGTATAGCAACACATCCCACAAATGGGGTAATTTTGAGTAGAGGAACACATCCCAAGGATGGGGTAATTTAGAGTATATAAAAACATCCTAATGAGTGGTAATTTTGAGAAGGCAACACATAATTTTTATAACTCTTTTGGTTACAATTTTGAGGATTCAACAAGTGAGCTCTGATGATTGAATGCTTAGAGGAAACTCCAAAGACATTTCAAAATTACTCCAAATATGCTCTACATGTGATTCAAAGACATACATAGGATGCTTTGAATAATTTTAAGAATGCTTCAAAGATATGTATAGGGTGGTCATAAGACATGTACTATATGTTCCAAAGATATCTAGATGTGCTTTGAAGACTACAAAAATTATGTGTAATACATGCTGTTAAGATAAATTAGAATCATTTTACTACAAAAATTTTATTTGAAAAAGAATAAAAATTTGATTAGATGCAAATGATGGCTGGAAACCAAAAAAAAAAGGAGCAAACATACAAATCTTCATCCCCTACTGCTTCCCACCCTTAACAAACTACTTCCTAAACAATAGTTGCTCCTATATACTAGGTGCATATATTTTATAAGCAATTTTTTAATATATAATGATGCATGAGACCCCTCTACCAAAGAATACCAATGCACGAGGGAGAAATTTTCCACCCCAGATAATAATTTTAGGTGTTATTCAATCATTCATTCATTAAATTCTTTGAGGGAAAATCTTGCCACCCCAAAAAATGACTTTTGAGTTCAGTATAAAATGAAAATAATTCAAGTCAAATAATAATCAAGCCAAAAAATGACTATAAAATAAAAACAATTTGTTGTATCTGAATAAAGCCAATAGATAAATAATGCAATGGGATAGAGATGGTGGAACCATTGAAACCCTCTCACGCCATGACACTTTTTTACTATGAATATTTGCTTATAGTTAATAAAAAATATCTACTTTCCCCTCACATTCACCATTTTGGCCCCTATTGAATACAAGTAAACACTAAATGATCCTAATCACCACCATTTCATTATCTTTACCATTTCATAACAAAACCCTAGGTCTATTTGAATCTCGCTAATTTCACAACTTAAAGCAATAAACAATGAATAAAAGATTCATGTGAAGCCAAACAAATCACTCATTTTAGATACAATAAAATAATGCATTACATATTAGATTAAATAATTGATAAGAAGCACTTGTAGAAATGATAGTGAAAAATGGGGTCAAAGCTTCCACCATTAATGCCACACCTACAAAAAAGATAGTGAAAAATGGGGTCAATGCTTTCACCACTAGCACCATAATTAACCTAGCAGTCAATGAATGTTTTTTGGCCTTCAAAAGGAAGAGAGAAAAACTATGAGAAAATAATGGAAAGAGAAAAAGATAAACTTAAACCTAATTTCAAAGCATGCAAGAAAATTATTTTAATATTATTATTTAAACATATTAAACATTTAAATGATTAAACATATTAAAAATTTAAACAATAATTAAATATTATTAAACATATTAAACATTTAAACATGATTAAATTATGTCATAAGGTTTTGACTCAATTTTTAGCCCCCATAGAATACCTTTGAGATAATTATTAAATTTACCAATTCAAATACCTGTGAGAGTGAGTCACTTTTATTGAATTAACAAACTATTAATATTTAGAGATGAATTTGACCCCAAAATGGTAATTAAAATAAATGATGCAAAATTGTATGTAGTAACTCAAAACCTAGACTTTGGAAAGAATTTTGTGAGGTTATCTAAATTATGGTTATGTGAGGGCATAACTAGTCTACACCATACCGGTTTATAAACATTATTAACTTTTCATTCACGATAATAAGGTGCCGTGTGATATCTAAATGCAGAGTCTTTGTTAAACCTTTCAAACAACAACACATTGAGTACTTCAACTTTGAAGCCCAATATTAGGGTCAAAACCAAGGGAGTTACAATTTAAACATAGAGATTATGGTAATTATTTAGAAATAATAGGCTCTTGCATAATAAGTGGAGTTTCATCAACATTTTTTGAAGATGTAACATAAGTAAATTGTCTAATAACCTAGATTTGACTCCTTAATTTTTTCCCACCTAGGAATTATACCTTTGAGATAATTTAATTCACCAATTCAAATACCTCTGAGGGCGAGTTGCCTTTCTTGAAATTACAAACTAGTAATATTTGGAGATGAATTCTACCCCATAATGGTAATTAGAATAAGTGACACAAAATCATACCTAGTAACTCAAAGACCTATTGGGAAGGATTTTGTGTGATTATCTATTTAATTATAAAATACCAACAGACTCATCATGACAAATTACACTTGATGGGTCTCTTACCATGGGTTTTTGGATCACATCCAAAGGATCATCAAAATTAGAAAATGTTCAATATTCTACTACAAGACCATATTAATTCTATTGTAATAAAAAAAATTATCCATTGCAATCACCAAGACAAAATTGATCACCCATAATTATGATCCTAATGCAATGAATACAGATGCCCCCTAATCGAAACCAATGGAGTTGTAATTTTGTCGTAGTATAGATTGTGCTAATGATTTATAAATAATAGGATCTTGTATAATAAGTGGAGTTTCATCCATATTTTTTGAAGATGTAACATAAGCAAATTGACTCCTTAATTTATATCCCCCTTCCCACCTTCCCCCCTCAAATTATACCTTTGAGATAATTTAATTCACCAATTCAAATACATGTGAGGGTGAGTCACCTTTCTTGAACTCATAAACTATTATTAAATGGAGATGAATTTGACCCCATAACAATAATTAAAATAACTGACACAAAATCATACCTAGTAACTCAAAGGCCTCTTGGAAAAGGATTTTATGTGGTTATCTAATTAATTATAAAATAGTAATAGACTCATTGTAACAAATTCCTGACTTGATGGGTCTCCTACCATGGGTTTTTGGATCACATTTAGGGGATCATTAGAATTAGAAAATGTTCAATAATCTACTACAACACCATAGTATAATGAAAATTATAGAAGTTCAAATATGGAAATAGAAGTAAAATTATCATCGTGGAACTTTGGAACCAATGGTAATGATTTAGGAATAACTATTAGGCTCTTGAATAATAAGTGGAGTTTCTTCCACATTTTTTGAAGATGTAACATTAATATTAATTTTTAGGAGAAACAAGTGACACAAAATCAAACCTAATAACTCAAAGACCTCTTGGGAAAGGATTTTGTGTGCTTATCTATTTAATTATAAAATAACAACTGACTCATCATAATGAATTACACTTGATGGGTCTCCCACCATGGGTTTTTGGATCACATCCAAAGGATCATCAGAATTATAAAATGTTCAATAATCTACTACAAGACCAATTAGTACTGAATGAAAATTATAGAACTATACAAATATGGTGAAATAGAAGTAAAATTATTGTTATGTAACTTTAGAACCGATGGTAATGATTTAGAAATAATTATTAGGATCTTGCATAATAAGTGGAGTTTTATCCACATTTTTTGAATTGATGTAACATTAATATTAATTATTAGGAGAAATAAGTGGTGGTGGTATAATAGTATGCATTCAAATTGGAATAAATGGTGTCTTTTGAACATATATGTAAGACCACTTCAAATATTTATCATATTTCGAAGGCCAAAATTCTTCTTGGTCACTTCTAGCTTTTTTAACGCCATTATAACAAAAGTAATTTCTCCATTGCAGTCACTAAGACAAAAACTGATCACCCATAATTGTGCTCCTTATATAGCAAATACAGATGCTCCCTGATTGAAACTAAGGGATTTGAAATTTTGACGTAGTCTAGATTGTGCTAATGATTTAGAAATAATAGGCTCTTGCATAATAAGTGGAGTTTCATCCACATTTTTTAAAGATGTAACATAAGCAAATTGACTCCTTAATTTTTAGCTCCCTTCCCCTTTCACCGCACCAAATTATACCTTTGAGATAATTTAATTCACTAGTTCAAATACTTGTGAGGGTGAGTCACCTTTATTGAACTCATAAACTAATATTAAATGGAGATGAATTTGACCCCATAATGGTAATTAAAATAAATGACACAAAATCATACATAGTAACTCAAAGACCTCTTGGGAAAATATTTTTTGTGCTTATCTAATTAATTATAATATAGCAATAGACTCATCGCAAAAAATTACTGACTTGATGGGTCTAATACCATGGGGTTGTAGATCACATCTAGGGGATCATCAAAATTAGAAAATGTTCAATAATCTACTACAAGACCATAGTACAATGAAAATTATAGAATTTCAAATATGAAAATAGAAATAAAATTATCATCTTGGAACTTTGGAACCAATGGTAATGATTTAGAAATAATTATTAGGCTACTGCATAATAAGTGGAACCACATTTTTTGAATTGATGTAACATTAATATAATTATTAGGATAAAAAAGTGGACCTAGTGGTATAAAAGTACACATTCACATTAGAATAGATGATGTCTTTTGAACATATATGTCAAACAACTTTAGATATATATATCATATTTCTAAGCCCAAAATTGTGTTCCTTATGCAGTGAGTATAGATGCCTCCTGATTGAAACCAAGGGAGTTACAATTTTGATGTAGTCTAGATTGTGTTAATGATTAAGAAAAAATAAGCTCTTGCATAATAAGTATATTTTCATCCACATTTTTTGAATATTTAACATAATAAAATTGACTCCTTAATTTTTAGGCCCCTTGCCCCCACACCCCCAAATTATAACTTTGAGATAATTTAATTCACCAATTCAAATACATGTGAGGGCGAGTCTCCTTTCTTGAACTTATAAACTAATATTAAATGGAGATGAATTTAATCCCATAATGGTAATTAAAATAACTGACACAAAATCATATGTAGTAACTCAAAGACCTCTTGGGAAAGGATTTTTTGTGCTTATCTAATTAATTATAAAATAACAACAGACTCGTCATAACAACTTACTGACTTGATGGGTCTAATACCATGGGTTTTTGGATCACATCTAGGGGATCATCAAAATTAGAAATGTTCAGTAATCTGATACAAGACCATAGTACAATGAAAATTATAGAAGTTTAAATATGGAAATAGAAATAAAATTATCATCATGGAACTTTGGAACCAATGGTAATGATTTAGAAATAATTATTAGGCTCTTGCATAATAAGTGGAACCATATTTTTTGAATTAATGTAACATTAATATTAATTATTAGGAGAAATAAGTGGACTTAGTGGTATAATAGTACGCATTCACATTGGAATAAATGGTGTCTTTTGAAGATATATGTTAGACCACTTCAAATATCTATCATATTTATAAGCCCAACATTATGCTCCTTATGCAGCGAATACAGATGCCCCCTAATTGAAACCAAGGGAGTTACAATTTTGACATAGTCTAGATTGTGCTAATGATTTAGATATAATAGGATCTTGTATAATAAGTGGAGTTTCATCCACATTTTTTTGAAGATGTATCATAAGAAAATTGACTCCTTAATTTTTTAGCCCCCTCCCCCCTCTCTCCCCCCTTGAATTATACCTTTGAGATAATTTAATTCACCAATTCAAATACATGTGAGGGCAAGTTGTCTTTCTTGAACTCATTAACAAATATTAAATGGAGGCAAATTTTAACCCATAATGGTAATTAAAATAACTAAGAAAAAATCATACCTAGTAACTCAAAGACCTCTTGGGAAATGATTTTGTGTGCTTATCTAATTAATTATAAATAGCAACATACTCATCGTAACAAATTACTAACTTGATGGGTCTACTACCATGGGTTTTTGGATCACATCTAGGGGATCATCAGAATTAAAAAATGTTCAATAATTCTCTACAAGACTGTAATATAATGAAAATTATAGAAGTTAAAATATGGGAATATAAATAAAATTATTGTCATGGAACTTTGGAACCAATGGTAATGATTTAGAAATAATTATTAGGCTCTTGCATAATAAGTGGAACCATATTTTTTGAATTGATGTAACATTAATATTAATTATAGGAGAAACAAGTGGACCTAGTGGTATAATAGTATGCATTCACATTGGAATAGATGGCATCTTTCAAACATATATATCATACAACTTCAAACATCCATCATATTTCTAAGCCCAAAAGTGTGCTCCTTATATAGTGAATACAGATGCCTCCTGATTGAAACCAAGGGAGTTGCAATTTTTATGTACTCTAGATTGTGCTAATGATTTGATAATAATAGGCTCTTACATAATAAGTGGAGTTTCATCCACATTTTTTTGAAGATGTAAAATAAGCAAATTGACTCAATTTTTATCCCTCTCCCCCTACCCCCCTCCCCCCTAAATTATACCTTTGAGATAATTTAATTCACCAATTTAAATACCTATGAGGGTGAGTCACCTTTCTTGAACTCATAAATTAATATTAAATGGAGATGATTTTGACCCCATAACGGTAATTAAAATAACTAACAAAAAATCATACCTAGTAACTCAAAGACCTCTTGGGAAAGGATTTTTTGTGCTTATCTAATTAATTATAAAATAACAATAGGCTTGTCATAATAAATTACTAACTTGATGGGTCTACTACCATGGGTTTTTGGATCACATATAGGGGATCATCATAAATAGAAAATGTTCAATAATCCACTATAAGACTATAGTATGATGAAAATTATAGAAGTTCAAATATGGAAATAGAAATAAAGTTATCATTGTGGAACTTTAGAACCAATGGTAATGATTTAGAAATAATTATTAGTCTCTTGCATAATAAGTGCAACCATATTTTTTGAATTTATGCCACATAATTATTAGGAGAAACAAGTGGACCTAGTGGTATAATAGTATGCATTCACATTGAAATAAATGGTGTCTTTTAAACATATATGTCATACCACTTCAAATATATATCATATTTTTAAGCCCAAAATTGTGTTCCTTATGTAATGAATACAGATGCCCCCTGATTGAAACCAAAGAATTTTTAATTTTGACGTAATCTAGATTGCGCTAATAATTTAGAAATAATAGGTTCTTGCATAATAAGACTATGGAGTTTCATCCACATTTTTTGAAGATGTAACATAAGACAAATTTTATAATAGGGATTTGGCCCCATAATGGTAATTAAAATAACTCACAAAAAAACATACCTAGTGACTCAAAGACCTCTTGGGAAAGGATTTTGTGTGCTTATTTAATTAATGATAAAATAACAATTGACTCATCACAAAAAAATAAACTTGATGGGTCTCCCACCATGAGTTTTTGGATCACATCTAGGGGATCATCAGAATTAGAAAATGTTTAAGAATCTGCTACAAGACCAATTAGTACAATGAAAATTATATAAGTTCAAATATGGTCAAATAGAAGTAAAATTATCATCATGAAACTTTGGAACTGATGGCAATTATTTAGAAATAAATTATTATTAGGCTCTTGCATACTAAGTGGAGTTTCATCCACATTTTGTGAAGATGTAACATTATTATTTATAATTTAGGAGAAATAAGTGGTGGTGGTATAATAGTAGCCCAAAGTTCTTCTTGGTCACTTATAATTTTTTTAATGCCAATGTTGTATAAAAATAAATTATACATTTCAATCACCAAGACAAACCTGATCACCTACAATTATGCTCCTTATCCAATGAATACAGATGCCCCTTGATAAAAAACCAAGGGAGTTACAATTTTGATGTATAGATCAATGTGCTAATGATTTAAAAGTAATAGGCTTTTGTATAATATTAAGTGGATTTTCATCCACAATTTTGAAGATGTAACATAAGCAAATTGTCTAATAGGGATTTGACTTGATTTTTAAGATGAACTTATTTTGACATAATTTAGTTGTCAATTTATAGTCTTTCGCTTCACATAACCCCTCTTACCACTGCTGCCCCCCCCCCCCCCTCCCACACAAAAAAATTATATTAGTTATTAAATAAATATAATTGACATATTATTAATATAATATAATAATATCATTATTAATATTTTATATATTAAACTAATTTAATATATATATTTTTAGATCATTACCAAGGTAGCAGTAAACTTAATATGCATGAGGGAAGCCTCTAGGGTCGCTCATGCCATGGGATTCCATCAATCTAGCCAATAATTATACCCCCCATAATTCAGTAATGTCAATCCATCATCTGAATCCCTTCATATATAATGAAAATCTTGTGTACAATAGTTTACATAGAAGAGTAAATCTATTGAACATTAATAAGTAGTGGGCATTAAATTAAAATAATCACATTCATTATGAATTGGATATGTAGTGAAGTGATTTGAAAATCTTCATTTATAGGGCCAAATCACATGACAATGTAATAAAATCAAGAATCACATTTAAAACTTCATTGATGAAGAATAAAGAAATTATAATGTTATATATATATATATATATATATTATTGTTAATAGTAGGGAAATAATATTTAATTTTTAACAAAATTAAATGAATTTTTATGTCGTATAAAATTAAAAGTAACCAATCACATTTTGATAAGTAAGACTAAATCATTGATACTATTATAAACAACTATTGGTACTCCAAATATTAAGTTTGGTCATAGGTTTAAAAAATGCATTTTATGACCTCTCGTGATAAAATCGATTATATCATAAAATGTGTTAGACCTTCAAACCTTATTTATAAGTAGTTAAGATGACATATTAAAAGTTTCAAAATATTAATGATGATGTTTTGGCATCCTAATTTGATGTCAAAATTTAGTGTGCACGGCTAGTGGGACCTTTATCCTATATTGAAATATATAATGTATAATTATAATGCGATTTATAAATTATATTAACATATATATTATATAATAATAATAAAATATAATAATATATAATATATAATATATAATATAATAATATTATAAAATTTACATTATATAATATATATTTTGATATAATATATATAAATATCATTTTAATATATTAAATATATCACTCACCTTAAATTTGACTTGACTACTCGAGGTGCATTTGCATTCAGAAAAAGTTAGAAGTCCCCAACGAATTAATTTGAAATTTAAATTTAATTTGAAAAATAGGTTCTGTATAATTTTCAAACATTTTTAAGAGGAAAAAAAATGTCGAACATGTCTGAATAGATATATAATTCTTATTCCTACATATTCTTAGTTTTTTCTGAACATACACTGAAAAGCGCTGAAAGATCAAAATAGAGTAAGTTTTAGAGTGTCCCAAGAATTGACCATATTTATTAATATCATTTCTATAGATACTTAATTTTAGGTATTTAATATTAATAGTGTTCAATATATATTTTTTACTCTATCTAAAATGTGCAAAAATCCTTATTTTTAGATATTTAATCTTAATAGTGTTCAATATATTTTTTTACTCTTTTTAAAATGTGTGATTTATTTGTGTTTACTTGTCCCTTTAATTAATTGTTTGTCACCTTAATATGTTGTGAAATTTCTAAGATTCAGATAGTCTGCCTAGATTATTGTAATATTTTTTGCCTTGCTGGAGCGCATAGATGTCTATTGTTCAGTGAAATAGGGTTTTCAAATTATAAGATTAATTTTATATTATTCCAAAATTAATGCTCTACCTATATATAATTCAATCAATTTTTAATGAAAAATAGTATAATTTTTAAGAATGTGTGTCAAGCTTAGGGAGACCCTAGGTTGGCCTAGGTATCAGTGAGCCCTATTGTAAAGCCCATTTCAAAAGGAAAAGAGGTCAAAGGATTCAAGTGGGTGTATAAGAAAAAAATGGGTAGACTCCAGGTCTAGTTGTAATTCAATATGGGTTGACTCCTTGTTTGGTTTAAATTCTATGTAAAATAGCCACACAATAATTATTTTGCACCTTTTTTATCATCTTCTTCATCTATTGAAAAATAAAAAATCACATAGATTTAGCCAATAAATTATTTAGCTTAAATGTCCTTCCTTATAAATGAATGTCCATGAATAGTTACTCAAAATTCAACTCAATTGTGCATAAAGTGGTGAGCCATTACAATCCAAAAAATTATTAGTCCCATCCATGATAACAGAAAACATAAGATAATATAAAGGTAGTCTCCCATAACTTTATACCATGGAATTTACCAGAACAATTGACTATACCCCCACCTATAATTAGGATTTGAAATTCTAGAGTGGGGTAAATGAAATAGTCCAATTGAGTAGCCAACTTATTGTTGATGAATTTGTGTGTGCTCCCATAGTAAATAAATATAGTGGACTTCTATTTCTTGAGGAAACCAACCACCTTAATATTTGGAGGAGTAGTAATACCTAAAAGTGCGTGATAGGAAATAGTCATTTGATAATATTTAGAATCATCCTCAAGTTCTTCTATACTGTTGATATGTGTTTGTGTCAAGGATGTAATGCAAACATCAGAATAACATTTCTCATATTATAGGGACAACATGAATATGGTAGTGACACCTTGGGTCTTCACTCAGTTTTGTTGGAGAGTGTTGATACCTCTAAATGCACCATAGGGTTCCTTAGTGTTTAAAGACCACTTCTCATTTTAGAATTCTAAGAATTCAGAGCATGAGTAGCAAGTTGTGGTAACTTTATCTCACCTATGGTGAAATAGCAACAAAAATATGTTTTATTGTCCCACAAATTTAAATTGAGTGATGATTGGGAGCCATCTTGGTCCATTCTTCATGAATTATAGAGAATATTGTTAGTGTAGGTATGTATTTTTCCCAATTTATTTAATTGGGAATATTATATTTGTGCACATGGAGTTTTCCTACATTTGGGGGATAGGCTTGTTTATGTGGAGATTGTGTGTCATAGACTTGTCATAGTGTGTCATAGAGAAGTAACTCCTTTGATTGGTTATTCCAGATATGGGAGTTACTCCTCTATTTTGGACACCTGTCACCACCTTTCATGGAGGAGTTACATTCTATTCATGGGGTGCTTTGACCACCACTTGAGGTGGAGTTACATTTGTGCTCTCCTATTTGTATTCTCCATTTGAGCCTATTTCCTTTAATTGAATATTAGGTTTTATCCTATTTATCATGTGCAATTTATCTCCTTGTATAATTTCAAATTGCTTTAAGATCATTATGGTGTGCACTAGATTCATCTCATGTGATCACATCTCCATTTCATTCATTTTATCCATATCCTAGCACAACTTTGATATGGTATCAGTGTATCCCTAATAATCATGTGTCTGGTTATGCTGTTAGTTTATTTTTAAAACATGAAGATTGGAGTTCTCTTTATGTTCTTTTTCTTATTTCTAGATCTGATCTAAAAAAGCCTTTCAATATCACTGGACTGCCTTTGTGGTGTTTGGATCTTTAAGTTTTTTTCAACTACTATGCACATCTGTTGTGTCAAAATGGCATTTTAGATCTAAGGCGTAGCTATTGGAGAAGTGGTGTCATTTTTTAACAGATCTACACTTGGCATCCTTTGTATTTTATATTTATTTTCTCCAGCATTGACATCACATTTTGACACATGGCATTGGCTTTTTGATGTTCATTTGACCTGTGTTGAATGAGAAAAGGACCACTTTCAGATGCTAGGCATTGGAATCTCAAAGGAGTGAAGGTTATGTGGAAGAGGTGCATGGAAGAAGGGCGTAGGGAGTGGAGATTAGCATAGGGCATGAGAGAGAGGATCCTCTCATTGTCATCCTTGCTATACATCTCCTACATAGCAAAAAAAAAAAAAGACCGTTTTTGGTTTTAAGCACCCCACTATTTCCAATGCCCCATTGATGGGTCCACTCTCTACTAAGCAAAATTGGTAAAATTTGCTTTTATCTAATTTCCTCAGCATTATTCTGATCTTGTATTCATAAATCAGTCATTTTATTTTTTGAATTGAAATCAAATTAGAAAATTAGCATCCAAAAAATTAATTTAGAGGTTTTGAAAACTTGTATATTTGAACTATAAAGATGAATGGTGAGGCTTGGGTTCACAGGAGGCCAATTCCCCCTCACAAATCAAGCCTATGTATTAGTCATTTCATGTTGATTCTAATGAGTGGTTGGAGGGCTAGGTTCCCCTTGACTAAGTGCTTTTTTAAAAGTTCAAAGTGCATTTTTTATCAATAGGCCTATTTTATGATAAATTAAAACTTTAAAATCTTACAAACCGTAACTCAAAATTGAGTGCCATTTTTTGCAAAGTTTCTTGTTTTTGTATTTCCCACACATTAGGATAATTTTTTTTGAAAAATGAACTATATGATAAAGTGCCATTTTTTGGGTCTCACCTTGGATACATTTTTAGTTGAGCCCAACATCCTTTTTGCATAAAATTGTCTTCTTGACTTGCACTGATTGCTCGACACATTATTAGTTGAGTTCAACATATTTTGAGTATGCACTTTCAAAATTTGGGGGATTGAACATTTCACATTTTTTTTTGGGGGGGGGGGGGGGTGTACCTGGATTATTTGCACATTTTATTCTATTCTTGCACTTTCTTTCTGTAACAACTACAACCTACAACAACTCCACTTCACTTAATTTTGGCACTAAAATGGACTCCATTTCATTAAACTTGCTAACTCCCTTAAATTATTATGAATGGAAGATCAAAATGACCATCATTCTAAGAAGTAAGGGACTATATAGGATAACAATGGGTAGTGAAACTGAACCTAGCACAAAAGCTAAAAAATTTAAGTGGAACAATCATAGTGATGAAGCCTACATGTTGCTGAGTTTTTCCATGTCTCTTGGTCTCCTTTTTCACCTAGAAATTTCTAAAACTCCCAATGATGTATGGGTCACCTTAGAAACATTGTTTGAGAAGCTTGATGAGATGAGAGGTCATGAGCTTGAGAATGAACTCATTAGCCTAAGTCTTAGTAACTTTGATACCCTTTAGGACTTCTTCACTAAGTTTAAGGCCTTGAGATTGTAGTTGAAAGAATGTGGGATAGAGAAGAATATGACCAACTTATTCTTTCTATTCTTGCCAAACTATGTCCTAGATATTTAGTCTTTGTCTCCACCTTCCATGCAACCAAAAGTGCTTTTGGCACTGCATGGAAAATGGCCTCTTTAGACACCTTTTTTTTTACTTGACCAGGGAGCAAGACAAGTTGATCCAGATGGGCACAGTGAAGTCTAGTAAGCCTCAAGTCTTGATTTTTGGAAATGATATAGAAAATATTTCAACTAAGGAGAAGAAGAAAAAGAACAAGGATCAAGAGAAGAAAGAAAATACCTCTGCCAAGACCAACACTAAAACTTCCTCTTCCAAAGAAAAAACTAAGAAGGAGAAGGTTAAGTTTGAATATTGTAATAAAAATAGGCATGATGGACACAAGTGCATAAAGAATCAAATAGATCACCTAACTCATCTCCTAGAGAAGCACAACATAGGTGTTCCTAAATATATCAAGTAGAATTCATCAACCCAAGAATCTACTAAATCAAAGGGCAAGGCTCTTGTAGTAGTTACAGCTTCCACATCTTAATGGGTTATTGACTTGGGTGCTTCTCACCACATGGGCTCTTCACTTATTACGTTTTCTTCCTTAGAGCCTTGTAGCATGTCTTTTATTAACTTAGGTGATGACACTTCTATACCAGTTGTAGGGAGAGGGTATGTTAAAATGGAAGTAGGAACATTCAATAATGTTCTAAATATTCCTTCTCTTTCAACTAATCTCCTATCCATATATCAAATTACTCATATTATCAAAGGGCATGGGTGTTGAGTTTTCACCAAATTCATTTATCATTAGGGAGTTGCATAATGATTCTACAGTGGTAGTGGGTAGGGCAAATTACCAAGCTAGATTGTACACCTCACATTTTCACCTGATTCTTATCTGACTACATTGCGGACTCACTTAGATGGATTTAGAAAATTATGGAATGAGCATTTTGTCCACCTCAACTACTGCTACCTTGAACAACTTAGTAGACATAAAATGGTCATAAGCTTTCCTTGAGTCCAATTTTATAAGGGAATTTATGAGGGTTGCTCTCTTGGGAAGCATCCCAAAGTAAAATTTGACAAAGCCAAAGCTTAGAGGGCTTTAAAAGCATTGGGTTTAGTACACAATGATGTATCTGGGCCATTTCCTAGTCCATCTTTTATAAGGGCTAATTACATTTTCACTTGCATTGATGATTTCCCAAGATACACATGGGTATAATTTCTTAAGAAAAAGTTTGAAGTGTTTGAATAATTTCAAGACTTCAAGGCTCTTGTTGAGAAACAATCTAAGAAATATATAAAGATTTTTCAAATTGACAATGGAGGACAATATGTTAGTAGTATATTTGAGCAGTTCTGCACTACAAAAGGGATAGATTTATAGTGCATAGTTACTTACAGTCCTTCACAGAATGGAGTTGCATAATACAAAAAAAGTTTATTGAAAGAGATGGCTAGCTGTATGATTCAATCTAAGTCCTTGACACCTTAGTACTAGGCTGAAGCCACTAATTTTTCTTTCTATATCTATAATAGGGTTCCTCACAAAGTTTTGAAAGGCATAACTTCCTTTGAAGCTTAGCATAAAATGAAACTTGATGTTGAGCACTTTATGGTTTTCAGATCTCCAACTATGACACGTATACTAAAGAAGAAATGCAAATATATGGAAAATCAATCCTAGCCTTGCATCTTTGAAGGTTATTTAGATGGTGTCAAGGGGTATCGCCTTCTTCATCTGACCACACATGAGTTATTCATAAAGAGGAATGTTCACTTTCAAGAGAGTCCTAAAGACTCAACACTTGACACTTCTCCTTCATTAAATCTACTTAGACATGATGATTATTCTTTTGATTTGGATCATCTAGAGTAGGTTCCCAAGCTAGAGTCATCATCTTCTTATTCTAGTTTAAACAATGAGGATAGTGATGTAGATTCATCTACATCCACCTCTAGTCATGCTTTAGAGGATAAGGAATCATCAACTGACTCACCCACTTCTAGGGCACTTTGGGCCAAGCAAAAACTTGAGAGTGTAGGCACTTGGGTAGGGGATCTAGTAGATGATAGACGTACTTGGAGAGATTATAAAAATGGTCCACATGTCTTCTTTGATTCAATTTTGGATCCATAAACATTTTGAGAGGCTTCAGGCATACCTGAGTGGGATAGTACTATGCAGGAAGAATATTCTTGATAAAAAATCACACTTGGGATTTGACTTCACTTCCTAAGGAAATGAAGATAGTTTGATGTAGGTGGATATATCAGACCAAGTTTATAGTATATGGGTCAGTTGACAAGTATAAGGCATGATTGGTCACCAAGGGATTTTCATAGGTAGCCAACATTGACTACTCCAAGACCTTTACACCTATTGCAAAGATGAATTCAATCTACATCACACTAGCTATAGTTGCAACACATGGTTGGGATGTGCACTAGATGGATGTGAAGAGTGCATTTCTTCACAAAGACCTTGAGGAGGAGATCTACATGGATCAACCACCTAGTTTTGATCAGGATTCATCCTTAGTTTATAGACTTAGGAAATCTATCTATGGCCTTAAACATGCCCCTCAAGCTTGGTACACCAAGATGGATTCCTTCCTCCTTACAACAAGTTTCACCTAGTGTCATTCAGACTCTAATGTGTACTTCTTGCGATAGATGATTATCTACTGATACTGGTACTTTATGTTAATGAGCTTTTGATCACTGGGAATTCTTCATCAGCTATTACAATGGTGAAGGCATCTTTACAAGATAGATTTGACATGACAGACTTAGGTATTTTGCATTACTTCTTTGGCATTGAGATTTCACAGTCTGAGCTAGGGATATCCTTTACACAACCAAATTATGCTCTTAATCTTTTGATTCAGTTTCACATGGCTGATTGTAAGCCATCTTTTACTCCCTTTCTATCAAGAGTCAAGCTTGAGGTTGAGTATTCTACACTATTGGTTGATGCCACTCAGTATCAACAACTTATTGGTAGCCTCATTTACCTGACTCATACTAGGCCTGATATTTCATATGTAGTGGGACTTGTCTCTAGATTCATGTAAGAACCTTATGAGCTATACTAAAAAGTAGCTAAGAGGATCTTGCACTATATAAAGGGTTCTCATAGATTCAAGATTCACTATAGATTTGTAATAGAGGTTGACTTGGTTGGATTTATAGATTTAGATTGGGATGGTGATTCTTAGACTCGTAAGTCCACTTTTGGTTATAATTTTTCTTTGGGTTTTAGTCCTATTAGTTGGTCTAGCAAGAAGCAGAATGCTATTTATATATCATCCATAGAGGTAGAGTATAGGGTAGCTATTAATGTAGCTACTGAGGCTATTTAGCTTTAAGGGATTCTATCTGAGTTATGCATTCCTTTTAGGTAGACCACTATCATCTATTATGACAACTAGAGTAATATATATATATATGTAAGAATTTAGTTCAACACCAACATATCAAACACATTGAGATTCACATGCATTTTATTTGGGAGATTATTCATGGTTAAGTTATCAACTTGATATTTTACCAGTCTTCAAAGTAGGTTGTAGATATCTTCACTAAACCCTTCACCATGATCAAGTTCATTCATCTATGAAATCTTCTTGGGATGCGGTCTACATCAGTAGTAGCATCATCTTTGGGGGTCATTCTAGCCTCTTCCTTTCTTTTATGTCTCTCTTTTGTGGGGGAGTTTTTTTC
Organism: Torreya grandis; assembly: GCA_037957365.1. Lineage (NCBI taxonomy): Eukaryota > Viridiplantae > Streptophyta > Pinopsida > Cupressales > Taxaceae > Torreya > Torreya grandis. The sequence continues at coordinate 4,387,612 of JARHVA010000235.1, read as the reverse complement.
CTATGGGTTTTCTCCTTTTCTCTACTTTATGAGATATTGCTTTGTATATAGATACTTGATCATGCCTAGTTGTTAGGACCCATTTTTTATTTCCACACTACCCACCTAAGTTGTGCTTATGGGCGGGGTGTTAGTGTGGGTATTTATTTTTCCTAATTTATTTAATTGGGAATATTATGTTTGTGCACATGGAGTTTTCATACATTTGGGGGATAGGCTTGCTTATGTGGAGATTGTGTGTCAGACTTTTCATAGTGTGTCATAGAGAAGTAACTCTTTTGATTGGTTATTCTGGGTATGGGAGTTACTCCTCTATTTTGGGCACCTATCACCACCTTTTATGGAGGAGTTACATTCTATTCATAGGGTGATTTGACCACCACTTGAGGAGAAGTTACATTTGTGCTCTCCTATTTGTATGCTCCATTTGAGCCTATTAAATATTGGGTCTTCTCCTATTTGTATTGTGTAATTTGTCTCTTTGTATAATTTCAAATTGCTTTAGCATCATTGTGGTGTGTACTAACATCATCTCATGTGATCACATCTCCATTGCATTTGGGTTATCCAGATCTTGGCACAAGTATGATAAATCTATGTTTATACTTAGTGAATTATGAATCATATTTACAATAAACTTTAAACTAAAGAGGTCTGGTATAAAAAAAGAGCAAAGAGAAGGGTAAGGCAGAAAAGAAACAAGTGATCTCTAACCTTAATCTTTAACATCATGAAAAAGTGTCAATTACAACTGAGTATGCATTCAAACTAGTATACAATGTAAAATATCTTGAGCTCAGATCACACTATGTAGCAAGCAAGTTTCAAAGATAATATAAAAAACCACATGTAAGAACCATGTCTACTTTCAAGATTTACTACCATAATTAAATATCATGAGCACATCTGAGTATAGAGTGAAATGAAATGAATCATAACCTCAGATCATTCAACTAATCTAGCGCATGCACAAATTAGGAACCATATGATTTAGAAAATGTAGATCATAATTTAAAGACACTATTCGAATTCAATATTTAAGCTAACAATTGAAAGAAAAACTTATCTAGCAATTAACATATCAATCATGGATAATCTTTTCAGAATTCTTTGATTCTATTAAATGCTTCAAGTGTACAAACGTCTTGCTCAAAACTCTCTCCCCATTTATAATTCATAATGCATGCCTTTTATAGAGAGATAAGGAAATTCACTAATTAGTTATAACATATAGGTGTAAAAAAGTTAAGGACAACCATCCTTCAAAATAGTTATAGAATACACTTGTTCTCTACACTAAACTATCCTAAAACAATATGCTAAAAGACTAGCACATACTTTTACATTAGAATATTCAATTTCAAAAGTTATAGAATATTCTTTTAATCCACTGGTGGGGCCTCTAGATTTTACTATTAGAGGATGCTTGTGGCTTTTTCATGTTATTAATCCACTATTTCTAGATCCATAATAGGCTTCATGATGCGCTCATCTTCTTAGTCTGCCAAGTATTCAAGATCCCTATCATTTTTGCTCTTGGCCTCTTTAATGCTTATGTATTTGTTTATTATTTCTCTAGCATTGAAGATCATGCCCAATATCTTCCTGTTATCTACCCCAGATTGGCCTTGGTTCTTATCCTTGATCTCTTGAGCTACCATAGTAGCTTTGTGCTTAAACTATTCATCATTTAAAATTCTAAGAGCATTAGGCTATATAAGCTCTATAAGCATGGTTCCAAGTAGTTACTCAATTATTGTAATCATATCCTTATTTTCCTCTAGGATCTTTTCTACCTTATTATGCCATTCACTTAAGCTTTAAACCTTAGCAACCCTAATCCCTAGGATTGTGATTAAGTGCCCCAGACTGATGGTCTTGAAACTTGGTATTTATTTCCTCACTTGGATGTTGTGGAGCTTAGCTATTTTATCTTCAAAGGCTTTCTATTGAGTGAATAAACTCTTATCCAATGCACTTTACCTCAACTTCATTACCTTCAGTTCCTTAAACATGCCATAGAATGAGTCTTCCAACATCTTAGTCATATCCTCAGGTACTAATAGGATATCCTGTGTCTATAAGTTTTCCTTCTCCCTTTCTAAGTTGTGAATCCTCATTTTCATCCCTTTGATCCCTACCTTAGCTTTTTCTGATTGGGATTCAATTAGGGTCTCAACATCCTCTTCATGGATTACATCATCTCCTAACTATTTCCCACCAATTGGGATCAACACTACAAAGTCTTCCACCTTCTGAAAGATGAATTCTTCTTCTCCCACCATGGCCTTCTTAGTGGCAACTCTCTATAATCCAATTATCTCTTAATTAAAGTTGATAATGGTGGTAACTTTCACTAAGATAGGGGAAAGAACATATGAGATAGCCATTCTTCCACCAAGAGCTATAAAAAAGGACACTCCCCTTGAGAGCTAAATAGTGTACAAACATAGCTCATGTTGACGTAGTGGATTGCACCCAGGGTAAGGAGGTTGAGCTCCTACCTTCCACACGTCAAAATGGAAAATCCCCTCTTAGCATCTTCCTGAAGGGAAGGTGACCCTTCGGCCTTTGGAAAGTGCCCCTTTATTTTGGCCGAGAGTCCCCTGTAAGGGCACTTGCTCTTCGGGGTCCTTCAGCTCTTTGGCAGGTTCTTCTTTTGGATTTTTTTGCTTCAAGCCTTTTTCTATGGGAAAAAAGTCTGCAGGAATTGGCTACTTTGATTTCCTTTATTGATCCTTCTCAAAGGGAAAAAGACCCTTCAGCTTCTTGAGAACAGTCCATTCTCCTTAGTGAGATCCCTCCACAAGGGCACATACCCTTTGGGCGGGCTTCTTACTTCAAGCCCTTTTACTGCAGCCTTTTAGTGAATTTATTTGGACCTTTGTTCAAAGGAATTCCTTCAGACAAAAAGTTCTAAGGAATTCTGACTTAAGAGAAATTTTGACAATTTACCCCTTCGACTGCCTTTGAAAAGTTTATTTCCCTCCGCAAGGGATCCTGAACCCAAGACTACCCTCCGCAAGGGTACCTATCTTTCAGCTTTGGGATAGCCCCTTGAACCAAGCCGTTGAACCAACCCATTGAACCAAAATTGGTTCAATGGTTCAATCAGTTCAATGGTTCAACACTGCGTGTCGAACCCATTAAACTAAGCCTTTGAAACACTCCTTCAAGCTACTCATTAAACCAATCCATTGAACCAGTTCAACGGTTCAACACTTCATGCTGATGAACTTGCCAATAAGATTATTTTATTGAAACAAGTGGTTAAACTAATTGATGAACCGTTTGTTTGAACCTACCAATGAACCTTGTGCTAAACTTTTGTTTGAACCAAGTGATGAACCCGCCAATTGTACCAAGGCTGATTGAACCAAGTTATGAACCCACAAATTGAACCAAGCATTGAACCAAAGGCATTGAACTAGCTGAAGTGTTGAACTAAGCCAATGAACCAAGGCATTTGAACCAAGCATTGAACCCGTTGATGAACTAAAAGTGTTAAATTGGTTCAATGATTCAAAGGTGCCAACTCTTAGAAATAATACGTCATTGAACCACTCTTCAAACCTTAAGGAAAAGTGTCTTTTGAACCATTTTAGCCCTCCTTCCTTATGAATTTATTTAGATAAGAGTCTAAAGAAGCTTTGCAAAACTTGCACTCTCTGAACTGGCTCTTCATCTACCAAGGATTACACCTGTTGAGTCGGTAGATAAACTTGGACCTGTGCAAAATCAAAAAATGAATTAGCCTAGAATACCAGGGGAAGAAGGGGACCAATTTTTGGCCTGTTGGGTGAAAAATGGTCAACAAATTGGTGACTCCCAGGGGAAGCATGCCTATTATGCTTAGAATCTAGTTACTTTAAAATCCATTTGGCACGGGGTCAAATTATTACTTAAAGATCAATAATAGCTCTGATAAATCTTGAACCAAAAATGAAGATTTCCCTCAAAAGGAAAAAGAAAACACACAAAAAGATAAGAAAACTACTGACATGTGTAGAAAGCACTTAGGGAAAATATATACATGATGGAGAAGGGGCTCAGTGGTAATGCTTAAGATGTATCCCATTAACTAGGATATAGAGTTCTTCACCATCTAACTTAGAGAGTTAGAATGCATTATGCTACTTACACTGAGTGATTACATATGGGCCACTCCATAGGGCATCAATTTTTGCATGCTTCCCAGGTTTAGCTTGGTCTTCATCCCATTTCAAGACAATATCTCCTTCAGAGAAACCTTTTGATGAAGATTTCTTGTCGAAGTGTCTCTTCACTTGTTGTTGCCAGCTAGTCATAGAAAACCATAGCCTAGTCCCTTACCTCTTGGATTTCCATCAGCTCACATAATCTAACCTCCATGCTATTTCCTTCTTCTAATTATAGCTGGTGAGTGAGATCCAAGGCTAGAAATTTGAGTGAAATGGGGAGCCTAGCCTCCCTTCCATAGATGAGCGTGTATGGTGAGTTGCTAATTGCCCTCTTCGAGGTGACCCTATCTACCCACAGGGCTATCTACAACTTGGCATGCCAAGTCCTCTGATTTTCCTCCATGGTTTGCTTGATGATCTTGATCAAGTTCTTATTTGTAGACTCAGCCAGTCCATTCCCTTGTAGATAGTAATTAGATGAAGTGGTGAGATATATACCATATCTCAGCACCCATTTTCTTGTTTTGGTTCCCAAAAAAGCTAACACATTATCTGAGATTATGGTTGCTAGAACCCTAAACCTCAACACCAGGTACTCATAAAAATCTAGGACTACACTTTCGTTTACCTCCTTCAGAGAAATAGCCTCTACCCATCTTGTGAAATAATCCGTTGTGGTCAGGACCCACTTATGTCTAACACTGGAGGGATGATTAATCATCCCTATGAAGTCTAGGCCCCACTGCATGAATGGCTACTCCACCTAAATAAGATGTAAAGGCATGGTAGCCAACCATTTCTTCCCATCAAAAAGTGCACACTTCTGGCACTTTCTTACCCAGGCATGGGTGTCCCTAAAAAGAGTAGGCCAAAAATAGCTAGCTCTCATTATTCTTGCTACAGTAGCTCTAGGAGAAAAATGACCATCGACTGGTCTATCATGGAACTCAGACAGCACCTTGTCAACCTGACTCAAGTCCAAACATCTCAAAAAGACTCCTGAGAAATCCTTCATAAATAGTACTCCATCAATTAGGGCATAAGGGAGACATTGGAGTCTAAAATACCTTCTATTGGTCATGTCAAATGAGTGCAGGCACTCACCAGTGAGAAAGAAATGCCTCACCTCTAATGTCCAATCCCTCATGACATTTGGTTCTTCTATTGTAGCTGCATCATGGATTAGCAGACTATCCTCCTTTTGCTGCTTAAATTCTATAGTGAGGTGTTCACATAGGTCTTTCCCTCTAACTAGTTTGGTGATCTTGATATCTACATCATATTCCATCACCTTACTGATCCATGCTACTCTCTTCTCATTTAGATCTTGGTTGATCAAGAAATCCTTGATGCTGAGATGTGGAACCATGAGGTGGATTCTGCTATTTGATAGCATGTGTCTAAATTTCTTTAGACTTTGTATGACTGCGAATACTTGATTTTCCACATATGTGTATCTGACTTCAAAACCTTCTAGGCCTTGGCTTAAAAATGCAATTGGCTACTCAAGGTTATCATCACTTGCTTGGGTAAGCATGGTAGAGATTTCCTCTTCATTTCCAAAGGTGTAGAGGTTAAAGTCTTTGGTGAAGTCAGGGCTGATCAAAGTGGGAGCCCAGGCTATGGCCTACTTGATTTATTCAAAACTATATTTTCTCTATATTGTCCATGTGAACTCCTCACCCTTCCTCAGCATAGAGGTCAATGTCTTGACCATCTCTACAAAATTTGGAATAAATCTCCATATGAAATTTATCTTACTAAAGAAGCTTTGTAAGCCTTTCTTGTGCTTGGGTAAGGATAGCTCTAGGATGGAGCGAACTCTTTCCAAATCAATATCCAAACCTTCCGAAGAAATAATGTGACTAAGGAGCTTCCCCTCATGGACAATGAACATGCATTTCTTAGGATTGAGAGAGATACCAAACTTTCTACACCTCTCAAATATTTACCTCAAGTATTTTATGTGTTAGCTCGCTTTCTTGGAGAAAACTGTCACATCGTCAAGATATACTAGCATAATCTTATTCATCAGGCCCTGAAAGGCCATGTCCATAGCTCATTAGAAAGTGGCACCAACATTAGACATTCTAAAAGGCATCTTCTTATAATCAAATGTTCCCCACTTGGTTGTGAAGGCTATCTTATGCTGGTCACAGTCCTGCACCAAGATTTGGTTGTATCCTAAATACCCATCTAGGAGGGAGAAACGCTCGCTACCTATCACCATCTATAGGATCTACTCCATGCTTGGGAGAGGATAATGGTCTTTCAAAGAGGCTCTAGTGAGATCTCTAAAATCAACGCACAGTCTGATATCTCCATTCTTTTTCTGGACAGGGACAAGATTGGCCAACCAAGAAGAGTGTTTGATTGGAAATATTATCTTACACTCAATCAATTTGGTGAGCTCCTTGTGCATGAGAGGCTCAATCATTGGGTTGATAGGCATTTGCTTCTACTTGATTAGTTTGGCACCTTTTTCTAGTTCAATGGTATGCTGGGCTAAGCTCAGGTCAAAACCCTTTAAATCACTATACTCCCAGGCAAAGATATCAGCAAACTCTTGGCACAACAAGATGAAGGCCTGCCTTTCCTAGTCTGTGCACACTTTTCCAATTACAAATAGCTTATCTTTGAATATCTCCACCTTCTCATGGTGCTCTTCCTTTGCAATAATGCACACCTTGTTGTTTCTCAATTGGTCGTCTCCATTGAAGATATTCTCTAGAGTGACCAGACCTTTGGGGAGCTTATTGTTCTTCAGCTAAACAATTTGGCTGCCATATTGATGTTGTAGCTTTGCCTAGTTTTTTGCAGTGAATTTGCTTCTTCTTACAAGAAAAGTGTAATTTGCTGATCACTGTTGAAAGCCTACTAGTTGGTGATGTTTTCAAGAATAGAAGGCCAAATCACTACTTTTAAGTGAGGTGAGTTATGGTCTCGGCCTATTTATTGAGCAATATCAAACTAGGCACCAACTGCTGCTAGCATGTATGCTTGTTTGTTTCATTCTCTAGGAATGAAGGTGATATTAAAAGTGAAGAAATATTCCACTAGGTCCCATACCCTATGTTTGTAGGACTTCAGTAGAGAATTCTTCATCAAATTCTGGCCTCTTACTTGGTTGACAATTAGCTCACTGTCACCAAACACTTGCATCTCTTTGATTCCTCTTTTCCTCACCCATTCCAAGCCATGGATGAGGGATTCATATTCTAAAACATTACATGTGTAGGAAAATTGGAATTGAAAGGCTAAAAAATACCTCTCTTTTGAAGGAGAAACCAACACCGCTCCACCACTAGCTCCCAACTTACTCCTTGAACCATCAAAGAAAAACTGCCATAGACCTAAACTTTCCATGCTAGCCTTCATCAAATTCAATACAAAAGTACCCTCTTCATGCATGCAATAAATTCCAAGGCCTGCCTCCTCTATGAATTTGTAGGGATCATGCTCAAAGTTGTCACTTCCCCACTCATCTAAGAGTAAGTCTGCAACTCCTTCAAGGGCAGAGGAAGGAGATTTGTCTACTTGGAACTCTTCTTGGTCAATGATAGCATAGCTAACATTTGCTGCCTTCAGTGAACAAGGTTCTAGATGATATCTATGGAGTGTCTTAGATTTAATCTTGACTTTAGTCCCATACTTGGTTCTAAAAACCAGATAAGACCAATTTTCTGCCAAGTAGCCACCTATCTTGGATGTAAAATCCCTGGACAAGCAGAGGGAAAAGTAGGGAGGGACATCTACCACTACCACATCATGAGGAACTGAGAAAGTAGGGCAAGCATGCAGCATCAAGCTCAAACCTCTTACCACCCCAATTGTCTTTGTTGGAGTTCCATCCAGTTGCAAGACTCCCTTGGGCATTTCTTCATATTTCAAGCCCAACTTGTCAGCTATGCATTTGGGCATTATCAAGATGCTTGCTCAGCTATCGATGATGTAATTATGCACCAAGAAATCTCCTATGACTAGGGACACATAAAAAGGAAGAACATTCTCTTCCTTTTGGGACTGACTTGAGGTGGAAGGCTATCCATTCATCATAAAAATGTTATCAGCTTTTGTTGGGACAACTCATTCATCTAGCTCATGTAATTCCTTTTGCAGCATGTCTTCCTGCCCTGGTATTGACAATAAATCCCACAAGGAGATGCTCATGTGTATCTTCTTCATCTGATCAACCATGTTGACTCAAGGGTTGCCTTCCTCCAAAACTTCTTTAGAATTATGTACAACCTGAGGTGCAGGTCGAGGAGCTAGAGGTACAACTGACAGTCTAAAACTTGGGACCTTTTGATTTGAATGTGATGGAGAAGGTGTTGCTACCATTTGGGCAATAGCTTGGGTTTCTTCCATTGCCCTTCTTTTGAATCTTGTGTTGGCTGCAACATAGTCAACCTGATTTCCAGCAGTACCCACATAGTTGATTGAATAGAATTCTCCCTCTAGATGATTCATGAGAATAGAATCAGGCTGGGCCTCACTACTACTCATGCTAGGTTGCATTGGAGCCTCAAAGACTTGGGAATGGGTAGCTACTTGATTCTCTTACACATTTGGGTAATAACCCATCATCTCATTTGTATAAACAACTTGCTTCTAACCATATACCATGGTTGAACAACTTGGCTATTCCTGCACCAGATTGTTTAGAACGAGCACCATGACCTTAGATGATGAAGTGGGGCCTAGGTTGTAGCCTTGGAGAGGTCTAGTCTGAGTAAGCTGACCCTATCCTTAATTGTAATTTTGGAAATGGGGTCTTGGAGCTTGACCGTAATGCTGGTATCCTTGGTTTGGTCTATTGCTTTGAGCTTGCTACCTTTTAAGAGCTACAAGTTCATTTGACATACTTTGCAAAAGACTCTTAACTTCATGAAGCTCATTAGATGGAGCAGCAATTGGTTTCTCTATGTTGGGTAGAGGAGCTAATGTGAGAGCAACGGTTTGAATTAGAGGTAGCATTTCTAGGAAAAGTGGCATATGGGGTCTAGGGGCTATTTTCCCAGCCTACACTAAGCAATTTTCAGATATTATAGCTATATCACAGGCAACAGGAAGCACATGTCCTCCCATGGATTGTATCATAATAGTGATATCACTGTTCAAAGCTCTTAAGTAATATAGGAAAGCATAGCTAGCAGTCAGTCTTACAAGAATGGGGATTCTATCCCATGTCTTCTGGAACCATGTGTTGAAATCCTGCATGTATTCATGTGGGGCTCTTTTCATGGTAGTAAGCTACTTAGCAAGTGAGAGGTGGTCACTTTTTTCTCCAAAATGGTCCATTAAATGAGTACCCAATTCATTCCAGGACTTGATTGGATTTATAACTAAAGTCCCATACCAATCAAGAGCTTTGCCCTTGAGAGACAATGCCAGCAATCTGATTGTGATATTTTCCTTAGTGACATTATGAATATTGCAAAGGTTAGCAATATGTTTTATGTGCTCGATGACTATAATGGGCCCCTCTCCATTAAAATAAGGCACATTTTTGAGGGCTACTCCCAAAATTGGGTTAGAACATTAGAGATTCAATGGAATCTGACCATAAAAAGTCACAAAGGGTAATGGCATAGTTGGGATGGGATGTAACTACGGCCCTACTATGTATGCATTCCGTACAATAGGTCTGTGAAGGTGGTTTGATGAATAAGGGTGGGTCCTCTCAAACCTCAGTCTTTTTTTTGAGTTCAAAGGCAATTCAACAAATTTGAAAGGGACATAATTAGAAGTAGACCATGTGGTGACTTTAGGCATAGGAAGTTAGACTAGTCTTTGATTAGGAAATGAAATTCTTACCAGTGGAGTCGCCAGATGCTAAAAATAGTTGACTTGCTATAATAGGACCAGAATCAATCCTAAAACATTACTGAGTGTAAAACTGGGTCCCACTGGGCATGCCAAAAATTGTTGACATAGTGGATTGCACCTGGGGCAAGGAGGTTGAGCTCCTGCCTTCCACACGTCAAAATGGAAACTCCCCTCTTAGCATCTTCTCGAAGGGAAGGTGACCCTTCAGCGTTTGGAAAGTGCCCCTTTATTTTGGCTGAGAGCCCCTGTAAGGGCACTTGCTCTTTGGGGTCCTTCAGCTCTTTGGTGGGTTCCTCTTTCAGATTTTCTTGCTTCGAGCCTTTTTCCATAGGCAAAAAGTCCATGGGAATTGGCTACTTTGATTTCCTTTATTGATCCTTCTCAGAGGGGAAAAGACCCTTTGACTTCTTGAGAACAGTTCATTCTCCTCAGTGAGAGCCCTCTGCAAGGGCACATACCCTTTGGGTGGGCTTCTTACTTCAGACCATTTTACTATGGCCTTTCAGTGAATTTCTTTGGACCTTTGTCCAAAGGAATTCCTTCGAACAAAAAGTCTGAAGGAATTTTGACTTAAGTGAAATTTTGACAATTTACCCCTTCGACTGCCTTTGAAAAGTTTCTTGCCCTCTGCAAGGGCTCCTAAACCCAAGACTACCCTCCACAAGGGTACCTCTCCTTCATTTGGGACACCCCCTTAAACCAAGCCATTGAACCAACCCATTGAACCAAAATTGGTTCAACGGTTTAATCAGTTCAATGGTTCAACACTATGCACTAAGCCTATCGAACTAAACCTTTGAAATGCTCCTTTGAACTACTCGTTGAACCAATCCATTAAACCGGTTCAATGGTTCAATGCTGCACATCGAGGAACTTGCCAATAAGCTGATTTGATTGAAACAAGTGATTGAACCAAGTGATGAACCATTTGTTTAAACTTGTCGATGAACCTTGCGCTAAACTTTTTTTTGAACCAAGTGATGAACCTGCTGATTGAACCAAGGCTGATTGAACCAAGTGATGAACTCGTAGATTGAACCAAGCATTGAACTGAAGGCATTGAACTAGCCAAAGCATTGAACTAAGCTGATGAACCAAGACATTTGAACCAAGCATTGAACCCATCGATGAATTGAAAGCATTGAACCAGTTCAATGGTTCAAAGGTGCCAACTCTTAGAAAGAATATGTCATTGAACCACTCTTTAAACCTTAAGGAAAAGTGTCTTCTAAAACATTTTAGCCCTCCCTACTTATGAATTTCTTTAGATAAGAGTTTGAAGAAGCTTTTCAAAACTTGCACTCTCTGAGCTGGTTCTTCATCTGCCAAGGATTACACCTGCTGAGTCGGTAGATAAACATGGACCTGTGTAAAATCAAAAAATGAATTGGCCTAAAACAATAGGGGAAGAAGGGGACCGATTTTTGTCCTATTGGGAAAAAAATGGTCAACAACTCACAAGTCTTGGAAAGTATGGTGGTGCACTAAATGGACATAGATAAAGCTTCAATAGAGGAGCTCAATGTGCAAAAATAGGTCATGATCTAGTACTTGCAAAAGCTATTGAGTGAGCCTAAGGTAGTAACCCCAACTGCCAGAAAGCCCTTGATTAATCCTATATTTTCCTTAAGTGTGATATATTTTGGAGATGGTGAGGATTTAAAAACTAAGGCATGGGCCAAAAAATATTGGGAAAAATATTTGAGCACCTGGGCCAAAGAAGTAATCCGCTCTGCACTAAAATGTCTAGATGAGATACTAGACAAGCAAGGAGAGAGCAAACCCCTAATATTCATATATGATGCAAACATCAATAATTGGGAGAAAATCAAGATGAAGTTGGATGAGATTTGTAATATGGGAATAGACACTTTAATATTATAAAATATCATCTCCTCAGATGATCGCAAATAACCCAGGGAGTATCAACTAGGGATTAAGCATAGGTTGGTGGTGCTTATGGAAGGTGTTTTTGATTTAGAGGGAGATGGTGAATCTTGAAAATGCATGTGACATGATGGAGGAGGCATTAAATGATGCTCAAAAAAGCCTCATTGATGCACCTCAAGGAGACTTAAACATCTAGAATATTAGAGAGCTAGTGTCATTGAAAAAATTATGTGACCAATTAATAGCATTAGTCTAGAAAAAGTAGGTAATACTCTAGAAGGTCACTAATTGGCCAACAAAAGAATTTTCTAGTTGGATCATCTTTAGAAATATGCTAGGCATAGATAGAATTATATAAGTAAAGGGAGTGTCTCCCTTTACAATGGTTGGTCAATTTTTGAGTCAAGAGATATATCCTCAAAGAGTTTATTCTTGTGTAATTTTCTCCAGTGTCAAAGTGATTTCTATTGTAAAATCATTGGTGTTGGTTTATAGATTTTATCACTTGACTCTATATTATTATGTGCATAGAGGTGATAATTATATCAATAGTTGAACTAGTTATAATGGTGTTTTATACTGATTCTCTACTTATTTTACAAGGTTGGAGCTACTTTCTAATGATATAAAGTGAATTAAAACTTATGTTACTTTTAACTAAAAACCAAGACAAAGGTATTGCTTTTAACCAAAAAGCTTTGAAAGGTACACACACATTTATAAACCATTAAACATAAAGTTTAAAGACATCAATAAATTATAAATAGAGTAAAGTATCTTTTATAGTAACCAATTATCCATCACCATAAAATATTCATACAAATATAAACATCTCATAGTGATGAAAACCAACTAAACAACCATCATTTTCAATAAATATTACCACTAGAAATATATTTAGTATAAATAGAATAAATCAACAAACCATAAAAAAAAGATTATGCCTACATGAACTTCACCATATATGTCTTATATATTGAGAATAACAGTAATAAAATTAAAATTTGAATTTTTTTTGAATGAGTAAAATAAAGTTTGCCCAAAATATCTTTATGCCTATTGTCTAACCCATATTTAAACATTACATAGTAATTATTTCTTAAAGACAACTGCATCAAAAATTAAAATAAAATAAGTTTTTGAAAATGTTTTAAAAGAGCCAATAAAAATGAAACATCTTAACAACTAGAAATTCATCATGCATTAGTGGTCTCCACTCCATCTTCAATTATCTCAGGTCTTGATTGCTCTTAACTCACCTCCAATGCTTTCATTTTGCTTCTATAATCTTGGTACTTCATAACCACTTTATTAATGTTCTTTCTCCCTGGTGTGGTAGTGATTTGTAACTAGGTCCTCCATTTATTAAGTGCATTGTCCATTTCCATCAAGATTCAAAAATGAAGTTAAATAATCTTGTAACATGGCAAGATTTTTCAAATAATCTCCATTTTTTATTTCTAGATTGGCTATCTCTTTATGAAATACTTATTTAAATTTCAAATTCACTTCTAAGATGTTTAATATCTTATCATCAAAATCATCAACTATTTCCACTTTCATATAATTGCAATTTCATTTGATTTCAACTAACATTTCAAAATATTGTCGAAGTACTTTGTTGATTTCCTTAATAAAATTATAATATTTATTTAACTTCCAATCCAAGGAGTCAAACCAAGAAGGATAAATTTACTTAAGGTCATTCACTATCTTTTCTCTAATTAGCACTAGAGGTATTCATGATAATAATATTTGAAACCTCTTGTGAGAGTAGGTGAGTGTGGCATTGCTCAGCTCTAACACACTAAAGTTCTACTACAAGATCCTTTATTTTATTAACTACTTGGGTGTAAAAATGAATTACTCTATTAAGGTAAAATAAACCATCCTGATAAATTTCATCTATCCATTCAAAAGCAACCTTAGCATAACCCAAATTCTTCTTAGTTTTTTGTATGGCCTCGGCATCAACACCTTTTATGTTAGAGATTGAGGCTTCATTAGGAGTAGGAGTAACAAGAGATGAAATGAAATTTTTAGGAGACAAAACCAGATATTGTAACATCAAATTTTATTTCTTATGATCTTTCACCCTTTTGATCAAGGCATTGACAAATAAGTTAGCATGATAAACATCACTTTCTACAGTAGAAGGCCCCATATCAACATAAGTAGTCATATACTCAGCCTTAGTTAGCTCATTCTCATTTAGATCCTTTATATGATAAAAAATTTCTAATAATTGATGCCTAGAAGAGGCATCAGTCACCATCCTAGATATTCTTTTAGCCTTTTTAGGCTTTAAGGAACTTTACAGTAACTTGGCGACTATATCAATTTTAGTTGTCATTATTGGTACACTTTTTCTCTTCTTCTCAACTAACTTATTCAAAAATATAGGATAGGCTATCACAATTACATTTTTAGTGTTTTTGCTTTCAACTCTTTTAATTAAAAAAATAGAAACAACAACATTTTTAGTGGGGGAAGAAGGAAATTCAAAAATCATGGGAAAAGAACCATCATCAATCACATTTTGAAACAGACCATTAGAGTCAGTAAGCACTAACTTCACCTGGCTAGTTTTATTTTTAGGAATGGATGAGGGTATACAATCCTATTCAAAAACTATTTTTAGTTTAACCACTTATTCAGGCCTTTCACCATCTCCACCTGATTGTGAATTAGTGTTAGACAAATTAATTTCCTATCTCCTAAATAAAACATTAGAAGTTTGTACAACTCTTTGCTCATTTCTCTATGGATCCCTTTGTTCATGAGTGGGATCTACATTTTGTCACCACTTTCCATTCAACCAATTTTTAGTTCTTTTAAACATAGGAGTCTTTCACTCTTTCAAATATAAAATTTCATTTTTTAACCAATTAACCTCGAGAAGAGGTTTGGCAATGATGGTTTGATACTCAGGGTCGACAACTTTAAAATATTCTTCAACAATTTCAAGAATCTAAAAAGAGAGGCCATAATCTTGGATTTGTTTCAAAGTTAACCTCATATATTCCCTCTACTGTACTTCTCTTTCATCATTGTAATCTTGCTAGAATATTCAATACTAGGGTGATGTTCATAAGATATAATTCCATAAAATTTTTGTCTCACATAACCTTTGCTATCAAAATTATCTCTCATAGACAAATATTGGATATTGTATTCATTTAGAATCTTTTTTGTTCCCTTAGCACTTTGATTATTTTTACAAGAAAAAGAAAACATTGATAATGTAAAAACATAGCTTCGCTTCCCCATATTCACATATTTTTCATTAACTATAGACATATATCTACAAACCTCCAAAAAAAAATAGGAAATCATTTGCATGCCAGGTTAATTTCATTGGAGCTTTCTCAAAGCCCCCTACCTACAAATAGGAGAACCTCTCAAACTGAACATAAAAGCTTCCATAATTCATAACTAAAGAGGCTGCTTCAGAAGAAATCCATAGCTTAGGGTTTCCATCTAATATTATTACAACTTCCATTAAAAAGGTATCATTAACATAACAATAATCATTCATCCCATGCTATTTCATGAATTATGGAAAATATTTGTAGACAAGCATATATGGTGTCAGAATCCCTTGTGGCTCTAGTCCTACCTAGATAGAATTTTGACTGGCTAAAATATATACCAAGTATGAGCATATATGAAAAACATTATTCTATTTAAAATTTTGGTAATTTTTCAATTAAATGGTAACTAATAGCTTCTCCCCAGTCAATGAATTGTTTATCATTACAAATAACTAAAATAAACTGAGATGACATCCCCTGCCACCTCTACCATTTGCATTTCTAACTTTACCCCATCTATCCCTACTCAAGCTTTAACATTACCTCACTTTCCCCCCTCTGTTCCCAAGAAACTTCCCCCTTAGATTGCCCATAGCAAACAATTGGCTATTCAATATGGTTTGCCACAGGGACATCCTTTTGCAAGTGGGCACATTGCCTCTCCTTCTACCTTCCAAACCCAAGCAGATGCTGTTAGGAAGGCAAGGAAGCCCAAATAGAGAAAAAGAAGATCAAGGAAAATAAAGCCTTGGCTACACCATATCTGCAGTCACAATTTGACCCCATTCAACAGTAATTGATGGTGACTCATTTGTCACCAAATGTAATCAAGCCAAGTGAGTAGATGTAGCCAAAAGACTACATAATGAATGCAGTGGCCATAGACATGTCCCTATTCAGGCCACAAGACAAAATTGAGCTACTAACTGAATCCACTTATGCAGTTGCTGAAGACTACTTGAAAACATCAAGGAGGCTACAGAAGATGGAGGCTGATTTAGCCAAGGAAAAGGCAAATTGTAACAGTTTGACCATAGAAATCAATAGAAAAGATAATGAAATAGAGAATCTGAATAAACAGTTACAAGATACTATTTCTCTTCAAACTCACCAGGTGATCTAGGCCCAAAATGATTCCTTAAAAGTAGGGCTAACATAGGTAAAAGATACAGTGACAACCCTAAGGCACGAAAAGGCAACATTGTAAGAAAAATGCAAGGAACACCTATTGCAGGTTACTCAATTACAATAGAAGTTGTTGGAAGAATATAATAATACCACAGCTATACAAGCCAAATTTCAAGCTGAGCAACAAAGAGTAGAACAATTGACACTGGAGCTGGCTAATAGGCCAAAGAATGTCAGAGTGTTAAATCTAGTGAAGGAGTTATATGAATCAATGTGGAAGAGAATCTCTTCAGAGATTATTCAACTTAGGGCTTCTCTCACCTTCCTACTAAATGCATAGAAATTATGTGAAAAGGTGGAGAATTTAGTTGCAAACATTCTAGCTATAGTTTTTGGGAGAGTATTAGACTCTAAAATGTTGCTGCAAAAGCTTTATGATGTAACAAATGGAACATTGTCAGTAGTAGGAATTGAGAACATAATGGTCACTACTAAGTGAGTGAATGAGGTTCTCAATTGTAATTCTATAGCCATCAATTGTAGAGAGCTTCTCGATGTAATGAAAGAAGGAATCAGTGAAATGAAATAGCACACTAAAGACCTAGTACAATTAGGTCTTCCTTCTCCATTTCTTGATGAAAACACGGTGCTAATGGTTGATGAAATTGAACCTTTGTTGTTAGCCAAACAAAGTGATCAAATAGCTTTTTAGGATTTAAGGGATGATTCATCAGTCCCTAAAGTAGATGTTTTGATTCCTATTTCCTAGATCAAATTCAAATTGAAGGCTACAGTTCAAATTTTGTAGAATTTTTCACACAAGGATATTATTAACCTTGATTTATCCTTCAATGAATTACAAAATAAGAAAGGGTTATCTGATGATGAATGGTCTACCTATCAAACAACATTGTTGAAGCTATAATTTTGACATTTTGATCTAGCAGGAGTTGTGGTTTATTTTTGAGCAGGGTCAAAAGTCCTTGGAGTCACCAATAACTATAGAGTAAAAAATACTCTACATTTCATTCTATTTTTAGTTGCGCATTGCAAAATTTTATCCCCACACACTTTGGTTCGAGACGGTGAAGTTTTGACTAGAGCTCAGGCTTGATTTTCTTTTTGCCTCATTTTTCTCTAAGTGTCGAAGTCAAGCGAAAGCTGTCAAGTGTCATCGGTCGAGGAAACTTTCATAATTTCTATAAGTTTTTTGGGACATGCCATGTATCTCATAGTAACTCAGTGGAACATGAAAAGTGTTGGCATCCATGTTTCATATTGGCATCCACATTTCAAATCTCTTTCAAGCGAAAGGTTTCAACAAGCTAAGTATCAGGATTAGGCGGAGGGCACCAAGTGGAAATTGTAGAAGGTTTCAATTTTATTTTCTAAAAGTGACGAAAGATGCCACATATCTTAGCTAAAGAGAGTGGAAGCCACCATGTGTCAACCTCTAAATTATCTTCATTTTGTTTCACTAATATAGTAAAGACTGGTGGGTCTCAGGTTTTGTTTCTGAAGTAAGTAGAAGTCATCAAGTGTCATTGTTTGTGTAAATATGAAATGAGGCCTAATTGTTTCTATAATATAAATAGAGTGACACAAAGACCAGCACATGTCACCTTTTGTAAGTTTCTCAAATGGTGGCTAAAATTAGCAAAGATCACCACATATCCCTCGTTAACTAAAGCAGAGATTGCCACATGTCCTTTCTCGAGGCAAGTGGAAATTGCCACCTGTCCCTATGATTTTTTTTTAAGTTGCTCAAGTGAGAAATGCTATGGGTCTTTGTTAAGTTGTTAAATTTTTGAAGAAGCGGATTGTGACAGGTGTCAAAGGTGGAACACTCCTGAGCAAAGACACAAAAAGAGTATAAGTTACGTGGAAAGTGCCATGTGTCTTCAATAAGTGCTGTAGAACATGCCAAGTGTCATTTTTTGGTGCATCCTAAATAAAGAGAAGGTTTTCAAGAGGAAAAGGGGAATCAACCAAGTGTCCTCCCCCATTTGAAAGTGGGAAGAGTCTTGAGTATTGACTTTGGCCATTGAACTTGTAGATAAACAGAACATTTCAGAATATAAGAAATATCTTTTGTTAGACACTTCCAGTTTGGTTAGATTTCAGTTGGACCATTAGATTGGGAACACGTAGACAATTTGGAGTGAATCTGATGCTATAAAAAGGGGTGCAGAGATCACCATAAATCATCATCAAATAATTAGAGAGAATTATTGTCAAGAGTTTTAGACTTTCTAGAGCTATGATTAGGAATATCATTTGCCTTTGTTCTATTTTCTTAAGTTGGAAAGTTTATGTAACTGTGCATTTTTTTGTGCCTATTATGTGACTAGAGAATTAATAAGAAGATTGAGTCATGTGCCTTTGTTGATATTTTTTGTGTCACTGCAAAATTAGTCTAAGCTGTGAGCCTTTGTTTATATTGTTTTCATCTTTTACATTGATCATTCCTTGTTTGCTCTTAAATGTAATTAAATCTTACATATAATTTCATTGTGCTTAGAATTAAGGGTTGAATTACATTTAGGCACATCACCATAGTTAAATTTTCTTTTTGTGCATTTGTGTTTTTGTTAAAATTCCTATCCCTTTTCCCAGTATACGCTCAATATAAAGAAGAGACCAACTTCTTAAAAATCTAGAGGTTGTTTCAAGTTGCAAGTCCCACATTTTTGAAACTTCCCATTGTTGGTGTTAGAAATGAAGCACAATTTTAACCATCAAAAGTGTTTAAGAAACATAAGGATAATGAGTCATAGGCTGGGGTGTAGAAAGAAAAAGGGCTTGTCCCATTGGGTTGGAGACTATGCCTTGGTTGGTTGTTGTTATTGTAGGTTAGATTATTGGCATGGTTAGACTGGATGAAGGGTGAGTCATAACTCAAGTAATTATAGGTGTGAGGGTAGATGGAATAGGTACCACTAAATTCTAGAATGGGGTGTGACTTGATTGAACTAGTTGTGGTTGTGAAAGTAGGGAAGTCACACCAGGGTTTAGGTGGGATTGGGTAGTTGTAGATGCCACACTTTGGAAATTGTTTATAGTTGGCTTACTTTTCAAAGTGGTGGTTTGGGTAACCATGGGTAAAATAGTGGAGGTAACTAAAATTGAGGTTGTCTCCATTAGAGAGGTTGGCATACCATAGATTGGGTCTCCCAAAGAGTTATAGGTTTGGCTCATAATAAGGTAATGTTAAAGGGCTGCCACATTGCGATCAAGAAATTTAGAAAAATCTTAATCTCCCTTGGGCATGATGGAAATTTTGGTTAGGGTTGGGAGTATGCTCTGTATCTAAAGTATGCTCCATGACAGAATCAAAAGTGAGAGGGGAAGGTAGATGTGGTTGTTGGCTTACGTAATCAGCAAGAATTTTGGTTTGAGCTCATGTTAATACCATGCAAGAGGAAGTTTAAATAGTCTTATTACTGTGTATATGAAATAAAATAAGGAAAAACCAAGTTTAAGTGTGGGTAAGTGGGCTATTTCAACTTGCTATTTTGAGTTGATGAAATTACACAATCACCGACATCGGCCACTTGACTGATGTTGGTGGTTTAACTAATTTTGGTAGGTAAAATATGTCGATGCCGATAGGGTTAACTGATGTTGGTCACTGTGATATTTTGAGAGATGGAAACTCTAATGTTTTAAGAAACCAAAAGTTAAAACTAGGTAAAATAGTGGATGTAAGAGTTATGTGTAAGGAGGAAGAACACTCAAAAACCTTGAGATAATAGGTTATACAACTGAGTATTAGAAATACTATTGATTTTATGAATCAATAGGGAAATGTCCTTATCAACTCCAAAATATAGAAAGCAATAGAAAATTAGAAAAAGAACATATAGCCAACAACTATTAAGTCTTAGATATTAATTTTTATTCTCATGTTGTCTTATGCCTTAATTAGATAATGAGAAGAGAATTTGGTTATCAAAGGTACAAGAAATAAATTTAAGACTAGTTTTAGGTTAGTTTTAGTACTCAAGAGGAAATCTATATTAGACTAGGTACATGGCTTATTATAGGAGCTTTCTCTCCACACTTCACAAACATGGAGCCAAGCCAAGCCACTTAGCCAAAATATACCTTCTATCTAGAGTTTATACTTTGCCATAGAACGGAGTGGATTCTCCCTTTGTTGGTGAAATCCAAGTAGGATAGCCAAGTAGGGTAAGGTGATCCACTAGGTGATGAAATTTTTATAGGCCTTTTCTCAGGTGAGTTTAGATGGTTTTTTATGTGAATTTTATTTGGTTGTGTAACATAGGTGCACTACAATTTATTCAAAACTCTTTTAATTAACTAGGTGAGTTAATATGTAACAATCAAACAATGAAATGCAGTAAGTTTTAGACCCAAATCTAAAATGTTTAGATTTGAATGAAAATAGAGATGAAATAGGAATAGAGTATGAAATTCACTATCCTATTGTGCATGAAAGAAAAATTAAATAAGAGATTCTTTTTTTTAACTTGTAAAATAAAATGACAAATTACTTTTAGAGGCAAAGAGAAAAGAAATAAAATTTTAGTTTAATGTTTTTAAATAGAAAATAAAATATTGAATTTTTCATTTTAGGATAAAAGAGAAGGAGAAAGTGCAAGAAATGAAATTTTCACTATAATGCACCTATATGAATCCTTAAAACAAGAAATGAACCCAAAGAAAACTCTAGGGTCCCACCAGGCTTGTCAGAAATGTTTCCCTAAATTTTGTCTATTTCAAATCTAAAAGAAAATAGAAAATAATGATGGGTGTAAATGATTATAATGAACTTGAATTGGTTTGTGCATCGTATCCAGACATTTTGAGCACTCCTCTTTGGGTGAGGAAGACTACCTACAAGTAAGAAAGCACTAAATGAGCGGACTGCCAAGATACACACTTGTTCTAGGAAGAGAGAAATTTATTTAGAGATGATAGTCCACTTTTGAGAGGCAAAAGAATAATAAATAACTAAAAGAGAGGTAAAGAGAGAGAGTGAAAGAGAGATAATATTACCATTATTAAGAACATGTATGCAGCAGGGAGTGACAAGGTGCAAGTGGTGTATTTTGTTTATGTTTTAGAATTTTTTGGGTATATTTTGAAGAGGTTAGGGAATCCATAGTCACTGACATTAGTAGGGGAGTGATCGATATCAATTATGCTAAAGAGGTGGGTGGTGGAGATGACCAATGTTGGTTAGGCTGTCAAGGTCGGTAGGGGAAATAATTGTTTGGGAGCTTGCAGAAGCATTTTTTGGGTCTAAAAATTGGTTTTGATTAGGTCTGGGAGGTTAGGGAGAGTTATGAGAGAGAAAGTATGGCTTAGGTAGATATGATCAAAGATTTGGTGTGTCAGGTTAAGGGGAAACAAGCAAGGAGGCTTTGTAACTCCCTCATGGGGGTTTGATCAGAAGTGTGTAAAGCAATACACAATAGATATAAAGTGATAGCAGAATAAATGTTTAAAAGAACTACAAAATAAGTGATGTACTTAGTTATGGTTTTTGAATGATAAGTTCTAGATTGATGATCCCTATCATGGAGTCTGAATCTAAATGCTTGAAAAGAGAAAACAAATGGGTGATGTTGGTCCTCAAGAGCTCAGTTATTGATCATGATTAACTTACACAAGATGATAATAAGCCAAGATGTCAAAAATAGAATGCCCAGAGCTTGAATGCAAGTAAGAAAGAATTTTATTGATTTATACTAACTTGAACTTTAGGTTAGATTTTGGCTTATATTGCTGACATCGACAATCCCACCGATGTTGAACATGGGTTAACCAATGTTGATGGCCCTAGAATAGGTAAACTTTACTATTTTTAGCTTATTATCTATAGTTATTCATGCCAAGTGTGGCACCCATTAAAAAATGGTAAAAATTAGAGGTTAAGAAGTAGGTAATTGATTAGGAATTTAGTTTGGAAGTGGGAATAATTCTTGGGTAGTTAGGATGAGGGGATCAGGTCTTGAGGTGACTCATCAGGTGAGAATTAGTCATAGCACGAGGTGGCCAAGTAAGGTGGCAATAGGGGTTTTAAATTAACTTAAATAAGTATTTTAAATTAATTAAATGTGTAAGGGGTAAAAATATGGGTTAGGGAGGGTAATTTTTATTATTAAAAAATGGTTTAAAAGGGGTTTTGGCCCAGGGAGTTACACACACATGTGTGACATAATTTTGGTTTCTACAAGGGGATGTGTGTAATGAAAATAAATAAGTTATAATTTGAAAAAATTATAAATTTGAACTTGAACCTATGATATTTTTGCATTCAATCCTAACTCCTTCACAAGTACTTTCTTTCCCATGTCTATAAAAAAACATCCTCATTAACTGCAATCTACCTCTATCTTCTAACCGCTTTGGTCTTATCCTAATTTCTTCTTCCTACTACATCAAATCCATTCCTACATAATTTTTACTTTATTCCATATTTTTATTGAGAACTTATACATACTCTGTACATTCTTTACTTCCATCATATTCCATAATGTCTCTCCATATCATTTTATCTCCAACATCACCTACCCTACATCTACTCTTATTCGAAGATAATTCAAGATTTATTGATTTATTCCACCACCTATGTTGTCATAGTTCCCTTTACAATCCTATAATTTTATTCTCATTATGGATCTTCTCACCTTACATCTTTTATTGTCATGTCCAAATTTTGTTTACTCAATTTAACATCATTCACTTCTATCCCATATGCACCCCATGGTGCCCAAAGCAACTACTCCATGTTGTCTTGAGTAAGCACCATAGCCTTTTCCACAACCAACATTTTTATTAGCATAGGTATTCATTGAATAAATTTACTATGAATTCCTCTATCAATATGTCCTATGTAAATTTGAAATCCAGGTATCCATACATTATGAATTTAGTGATTTATCCATCAATTGTAGTCTTGGTCCAAAATTCTATTTCATAGGTCCAATCTATATCTAGGTTGTGCAATTTGTTTAACTTCTCTTTTATCTAAACTATAAGCTTTATCTTCCTTGGCTTAAATCATTAATATTCCAACCTAGATAACCATGAATCTAAAAATCTAGGCAATTCACACCAAAATATTTTGTATATTTCACCATAGATATGTTCCTAAAAAACCTCCTTCATACTTATTCTATCTCTAAATTATTATTCTACAAAATTATAGATTCTCTCATCCAACCATATCTATATATCTCTTTGTCTTATAAACCATCTTAATCTATTTTAACCAAATGGGTGCACACTCACTACACCATTGTTAGCAAAGGTTCTTGGAAGACTCGAAAACAAGTTAATTAAAAGAATAACTTGCATAATATAGGAACAAAGATAAACATGGTAGATGGTTCATAATTCTAGAACATTAATTGAAGACATAGTTTTAGTTATTATAATATTAACACAAATAAAAAATACAAAGAAATCTAACATATGTATAATGAATAATAAGTTTAAAGTAAAACAAAGTAATCACCATGCATAGTACAATGATAAAACATAAATAGAAAAACCATATTAGGAATATTATATTAATCTTTATCACACATCAAAAAAAAATCATTACATCTAAGTGCTATATATAATATTTCAAATTTCTATCTCTTTGCATTCTATCCTTTTGATATACACAAAAAGAAAGACTCTTTGCATTCGTATACTATCAATTAAGATTACAAGGTTAAATACATCTAAAAGACTATATAAAATACAAAATCATATACTTTGTATATGTGTCTAGCTAATTATACTTCACAGTTTTTATGACCTTGATCTATATCCAACATGCATGAAGAGATACTATTGTGGAATCCTCTTCTTTAGAAGATTCACAAATAGTTATTGTGCATGATTTCACCAAATCCAATGGAGGATATGGAAGAAATAACTTTACCCCTACCTGACTACAACAATAAGCTACACAAGAACAAGATGTAATATAGGAAAAAAAAGAGGCTACAAGGAAGGAGAAGGAAGAGAAGAAAAAATTGAGAGGTTACACATAAGGATATTTCAGAAGAGGAGTGGCACAAATAAAAATCTGTGAAAGAGGAATCCAAGAAAAGAACCAAATAAGTAGAGGCTAAAAAGAAACAAGAAAAAGAAGTAGATGATAAAAATAAATAAGCCAAAGGATTAGAGGCTCAAAATAATAGAGATGAATAAGTAGAGGCAAAGAATAAATAATAATAATAAGAAGCTACAAAGAAATACCAAGAATCCAGGTTGGGCAATGAAAGAAAGAGTAAATAGTGGCACTTGTAAAGGCTAGAGAAGTTATGTCCATTAAATAAGAGCACAGTAAGTGAGAGGATAAAAATAAAAAAATCTAAATCCAAATCATATAAACTGGCCAAGGCCAAAGCTAAGGAAGAAGCTATGGCCAAGGATGTAGTGGAATCAAAATCCAAAGCTAACTTCAAAGCTAAGACTAAGGTTAAAGCCAAATCCAATGCTAGAGATGAGGCAAAGGAAAAATATAAGTAATAATTAGAAAATTTAGTGTAGTACAAACTTGAGATTCAACAACCATCAATGAAACAAACATCCTCTAAAATTTTAGGCATGGAAGTTGTTATGGAAGGTGCATAGGAGGAGGTCTTATAACCAAAACCTTAAACAACCATCTAGTGGATATGGGATGTTCCTAATTTATCAATCTTATGCATAAACTTTTCTCTCATTGATGTAATTAAAAATAACCCATGTAACAACTATGACATCATCCATGGATATAACTATGACTGTGCATGAAACATCTTTGGATGTTTCCCATATACCACTAACCAAAAAAACTAAAGACATATCTAATTTCCAAGAATCAATAACATAGAATGTTTTAGCCTTAGAGATGGAAGTTCTATAGTTATGAGATGATAGTATAGACCAATAACTTAGGTTCACTAGTGCATATTAGTTCATTAACAATAACTACCCTACACTAGTCACTCAAGTCTTGGGTGACCAAGCTATGCATGAAGAAAAGTAGTTTTTAGCTCTATTGACATAACTAACAAAAGACTGGATGGCTACATAAATTATATAATCACTTTAAGCTAAAGGATATAATATCAAATCAAAAATGGAGGTAATCTATAAGATCCTAGATTAGTATGAATAGGTTATGGATATAGTTTTGCTTCAAGTTAAGAAGATAACACATGATATGTTGAATTGGAAGTAATAGTTTAACAAGTCATTTTACATAGCTAAGCTAGAGTTCAACATGGAAAATAAAGATAAACTTGTCATGAAAGATCACATATCTACTTCTAAAATAATGAACAATGCACTCAATAAATTACTATATTCAAGGGATAATGCCATATAAAAATATAGACTTGGCATAATGAGACTCTACACACTTCATTTATAGGCATTACAACATAAAAGTATGCAGATCAATTAGAGAAGCTGACATAGGACATCCATATCAAAGCTTTAAATGTTAGATTATTCATCACCATTATAGAAGATGAAGATATTCAGAAATTGAGTTTCATCTAATTATCATTATGCAAATTGCTCACTATGGTGCAAAAAATGTGGACTAACTTTAAAATGATCAAGCAAGACTTGTCCGAGTTTGACACCTCCATTACAAAACTTGATGAGATGTAATTCATTATTCCATAATAGATATAATAAATACTTTAGTAGAAGAATATTTCCATGATCTCACATCTAACTTCCAATAGCCTCCACCAGTAAATTCAATAGAACTAAGTGTTTCATCCACTACTCTAGCATAAATGTCATGATAACAACCCAATATGCAATTGACCTAGAGCATGACACCACTTAGTAAGTAATGCACACTTCTAATTTTCCAGTTTCATAAATATTGAATATTTTTTAAAGATGACCTTAAGCATTATAAGCTTGGATAGGCTAGTTAAAAATCTATAAAGGTTGACCATCTATTAAGCTAGTATATTAAAAACCTAAAAGGTTGATAGGTTAGTATAATACTTAGTTTAAAACCTAAAAATAAGGCTAAGTAGTGCACAAAGGGTCAAAACTAATAAATGGTACCTGGAGTGATAACCATGACTCTTATTTTTGGTTTACTTCCTCAGCTTTAGATCAGGATACCTTGTTATGAATTTATCTTGGGATGAGACAACATATTAAGTCTTTGAAAGTGTTAGGTGAAGAATAGGGCCTACTAAAATCCTAGAGTATATTTTATGGACACGTTTGTGAATTGCATTATATTATCTTTTGCATAATGTTTTTTATGTATTCTACCTTTTAAATAATAAGAAATTGTAAAATTTGAAGAGTCCTTCCTTTTGGTCATAGAGAAAGGTTGAACATGAAGAGATACCACTTTGTAAAACTCTATATAGTGCTCAGTTTTATTTGAATATAGTTTCAATGTGATAGAGATTAATACAATCATTCTAAAATGGTTTTCCTATGTATCTTTTACCATTATTATGTGCACAGTGAGTACTCTATTTACTTTAATTTGTTAATCATATAGATTATGTTGATTGTTTTATTTGTACCAAGTCTTTTTTCTTCACATAATGAGATCAATCATGCTTTTTAATGACTAGACTCAGTCTGAATTACCATTTATTGTTTGTCTCTATCACTTCATGTGCAAGCTATCCCTATATTAGCATGTTATAAATTATTTTATAGGAACATCTACTAATAATAGGATGAATTTTAGTGATGGTGGGATAAACATTAATGTTGATAAGAGGATCATTCCCATTTTTAGGAATTGGAATATTTCTTATAAGAGGATTTCCTTGGGAGTATTTGTTATGTTGGTATCTATTAATTGAATGGTGTAATAAGGAAGTTTAGATAGGGTAGTATCATAAAAATTAAGAAGTGGATTAGATCCATATAATTCATCACATTGGGTAATTTTAACCATGTTACATTTAATAAATGTATAATAAGGATGAGAATAGGTGCACCATGAGATATCATCCTCTTGGGTAGCTAGGGTGGGTAAAAAAGTAACCCATGTTTCTTCTAAATGGGTTAAGGTTATCAAGAAATATTTTGATTAGTGACTTCATGATGGTAAATAAGGTAAAAATAAAGATAATAATGTGAAAATTGAGCCTAAGAAAATCTTTGTAGGAATAAAAATAAATCAGCCCAAAACTAAACTAGATTGATCAAAGAAGTTTCAAGTTTGAAAAATAACTATGTTGGTCAGCCAATACATAGTCAAACATATCTTGAACATGCAAAAAAATTAGAATAAAAATAAATTGTTGACAAACAAGTACAAAGCAAAGTAATTTTATGTAACTAGTTAGGTAAGATAGTAGAAAGTTTTGGAGTTGGACTAGGTCAAGATGGTCAACCTAGTTGGGAAAGCAAGAAAATAGATTAGTCTATAATAAACTGGGTCGAGTTGGGCAATTGAGTTAGATAAATAAGAAAATACAATAGTCTATAATAGACTTGGTCGAGGTGGTTGACTCAGTTTTGAATTGATAAAAAATTATTGTTTGAATCTAGATGATTTAGTTCTAAGTATAGGAAAGAAAGCTAAAGACACAAACAACTATCTCTAATAGGTTGATCTAGTTGCATCACACAAAACATATTTTTTATCAATGCTAGATAATACATGTTTGTAATGAAACATTGAATATAAAATACAAAGTGGTAATAATGTAATTTATAATATAATTTATTATTCAAAAACAATATCAAGAAACTATACTAAAGGTTTTGATTAAAAGTGTAGGTTTCTAAAGATAATTTTTTGTCCATTGGATAGTGTTGGTCTAATGTTTTAGAGCTATGACTACGTAGGAAGTACCATTCTTATAGACTAATAAACTTGGGTTCAAGGGTAATATGATAACCACTAACTAATGGATCATACAATCAAACAAATGGTTGGATTCCTAAGGTTCAATTAAGAGGGAAATCTTAGGCATTCCCAAAATACCATGAGGTATGTGTAAACTAAAGACCATGTTTAGATATGTACTATGGTTAAGTATTTTATCAATCCCCTCATGACATGATATATATAAATAATAGATAATTAATATAAATTAAGTATTGATTAGCCCTTCATGATAGTAGTTAACTAGTTTTAAAACTTCTAGTACACATTTTCTAGGAAAAGCCAAACATAGTGAAAATCGAAAGTGAATATAAATATTTTGAAATCTAAATTATAGTTTTTGGAAAATAACTAAACATGTAGCTAACTAAAATGTAAAGTGATTATAATTTATATAAAATTTAGATTAATTACCTTTGCTTCAACTAATAAGTAAAATAAACAAGACAAGATTAACCTAGTCGATCAAGTTGAAAAAATAGAAAAGAATATATTCAAACTAATTGACTCAAAATATTACAAAAATAGGGTAGAATAAACATAGTTAAGCAGGTTGACCTAATTTTATGGGTAGAAAGTAGACATAGAAGTAGGTCAAACTAGTCAACCTAGTTAAATCTGTAGGTATAATTTTTTTAGAATTGAAAAACTAGTAAAAATAATACTAAAATTGAAATTTTGACTAAAAGGTGATAAACTAAATTTGCTTCAAATTTGACAATGTGAAAGTACTAAGCTAGTTAGAGTGAACCTGGTAGATAAGATAGAGTTGACCAAGTTAATTTAGTTATTTTCCTAAAATTTTTGAGTTGTTTTGAATGAGATTAACAAGAAGATGTTTTAAATTGTAAGGGGTATAAAATAGCATTATTAAATAGAGTTAAGTTAGCCAACCAAGTGTAGATAAAAAAGTAAATGACATAAGATAAAGTTATTAATCTAATAAATGTAGTTATAAAAATAAAATATAGAAAAGAAAAGAATCAAGTGTGTTGATTTAGTTAGGAGAAGAAGATAGAAAAATAAAGTGGATCTATTAGTTCAATATAGTTACTTGAGACCATAAATCCTATGTGTGAAAGGAAGAACTAGGTCAATAAACTTGACCAAGTTGAAAAACCTATGAACAAATAGCCAAACTAGGTTGATAGGCTCAATGAAGATAAAAAACCTACATAGAGAGTCAAACTAAGTTGATACGCTTGATAAAGTTGGAAAAACCTACATAGAGAACTGAACTAGGTTGATAGGCTTGATGAAGTTTGAAAACTTACATATATAATGTTAAACTAGGCTAAGAAAATTTATGAAGTTTAAAAACTTGTATACACAATGTTAAAATGGGTTAACAAGATCTTTATGAATGTAATATCTATAAAAATTATCAATTAATAATGATTTTTCTCTTGTAAGAACCCATCGAGTCTCAATCTCTCTAAGTGCATGCCTTAAAGGGTGCACTAGGAAAGGGGTGGGAAATCAATTGGTGCTTCATAATATCTTTGTCCTCTATGCCACCACTTAAACTAGCACAAGTCCCTTCTATGCATTTTACTAATATTTGACACCTTCCTTACTCTCTTAATACATTAACCACCATAAAAAAGCCCTCACATAAGCCAAACCCCTTATTAGGCCATTACAATACATAGTTGATTGATTTGGTGTAGTTCTTAGGATTTTTCATTTTATGGGACTAAGTTGGCTTAGGCCACCTTAATCTAGGACCTAAATGCATTATTTCCTAAATACTAAATTGATTGGGCCAACTGTGTCAGCTGAAACTTAGGAAAGGTTTAGGGTTAGAAGTGGTTATATAAACACATTCCTCAACTCATTTCCAAGAGATTCAATCATACATTTTTGCTTCTTTATGATATTCTCTTCCACCATTCTTCTTTAGGATTCATTACTTAGGGTTTCATACTTGTCTTGGATAATTACTTTTATTTTGTGTAAAAGTCTTTTGGATGCATAGGATAAGTGTTTTGGCCTAGAGCTGACCTATCTTTGTTATCCTTATAAACCAAAACCTCTTGTGAACCACCATTGACTAAGGGAGAGATTAAGCCTCAACATGTTTGTATTCAATGTAAGTATTCCTAACTCTTACTCCTCAATTTTGGTATATATAATTTTATAATTAATGGTTAATGAATGTTTTGTTTCTCCTTTTCTAGGATTACCCCTACATTGACTTGATTTTATTTTTTTCATGTTTATTGTTTATTATCCCCCATTTGTGTCACAAGATTTAGTGATCACTAGATTATATTTACTTTCTTCAATTATTATTATTATTATTATTATTATTATTATTATTATTATTATTATTATTATTATTATTATTATTATTATATTATTATTATTATTATCAACATTAGGCTTAGATAGGGTTATTGTGTAGTGTACTCAAATAGAGTATTGTAACCCTCTATAGTGATGTTATGTGATAAGAGATCCCTTTGATAGGTTTAACTGATCCATATTGGTCAAGACCCTAATTAACAATGTATTGCAAGTGGCATGATTAGCTTGATTTATCTTCTCCATGATAGGATTGATTTATAGATCATCTTCACTTTCTATTGCATACATTCTATTGAACTTGATGAGAAACTAACCAATGCATGTTTTATTTCATATTCTCATTTATTTTCATTTCTCATATTTCACTTTTTTATACTAAAATGACCCAGTTGACTCAATCTAACATTATGTGCATAGGTTTAACATGTAGTTGATTTGATTAAATCTATGTAGGTTGTATTCAGGTACATGTAACTAGATCAGCTCAATTGACTCAGTTTCTTTTTATACATATAGGTATTCAAACATAATCAACCTAATCAACTCTATTATCAAACTAACATAGTCATCTAGATGACATAGTATAAAAGAATAGAAATTCATCATTTTTAGATAAAATATTAAATATATTCATTATATTATGGTCATTCTAACCATCTCATTAATTTATTTCCTCTATTTTAAGCCCTAATTTTCATAGTTTTAGTTCTATAAAACTATAACCCTACAATAAACTAGGTTGACTAGATCGACCTAGTTATGTAGTTGTTCTCTTCTTGAGAAACACAATTGATTCATTCAATTGTGTTCCTTTATACTCTCTATCAACAAATAGAGTCAACCTAATCGACTCTATCTTGTATTGTTTGCATACTAGGTTGATCTTATCATCCTAGTACTCTATCTTTCTTTTCAAGGAAATGAATTACCTCTTGTTATTAATCAATTCACTTTTAATTTTGTTATTCATTTTCTTAGAGTAACTCATATAATATAATTAGATGGTTAATTTACCACATTTATTCATACTTATTTTCTTTTATTTTTCACACACTACCAAACCACATAATATCAACAAGCATTGAAACAATTCTACCCAAGCCCTACCTACTTGGATTTCATTACCAAGGGGGAAGTCAACTTGGTTTTATGGCCAAGTATAAATACATGGTTCATGGCATATATTATAAAATCACCTAACACTCTTATTTATGTGGGATTATGAAGTGATGGGGTAGGCCCTAATACCAAGTTAGTACCATCACCAATACAAATCCATTTCATCCTTAACATACCTTAAACTAACCTTAGCTTACCTCTTATTATCTTATTTATAAATCCATCACCCTATCACATTGTTAACATAATTATAATCTAAAAACACATTAGGAATGTCCACTCATTTGATTAGCATTTACATTCCACTATTGATGTTTGATCTCTGTAAATTGTAATTTTTATTGCAAAACTTATACTAGCCATTATTGGTACAAGGTTTTTGATGTGTGTTACAACTATAGAAAACACATTGATATAGTTTATTGTGTGATTCATTTAGATTGATTAGTCATCTATAATTTATTACACTTCAAAAAAATTCCTTGTCCTAAAAATCTAGTCAATCTAGTTGACTCAGTCCTTTTTAGACTACTTTTCCTTAGAACACAATCCACCCAGTCAACTCAATTGTTTTTCTAGACTATTTTCCTTCAGAACACGATTAACCCAATTGACTCAGTCTATTTTAGGTTACTCTCCCTAGAACATGGTTAACCCAATTGACTTAGTATCCTTTTGGCTCCTTTCCAAATCTCATTCCTTTATCCTTCTTCTCTTTATACTCCTATTTCAAGCACCTTGAAATCCCATATTAGAGTCTTCTTAGATAATCTTAATCCATTTAGACATTACATAGGTTTCTCTTTTCATCTTACCTCTTCTACCCAAGATGATACTCACTCTTGGGGCACCTTATCTCTACCTTCATTTGTAGATTACGATATGTTTCAAATCACTCCCCATGATGAAATCAATGGATCTAACCCGTTTCACACTTATCAAGTCACTACCCTATCCAAATCACCCTATTACACTATTAGATCCATCGATTCTAGCTTAATAAATAAACCTACCAACACTTCTAACCCTTCCTAATCAACACAAATAATCCCCCTCATACCAAGACTAATAATCCTCTTCCTACCAATACTAATACTCAACCATAAAATACCAACACTCTAAATACACAAATCAACACCACTCAACTTATTTCACACATGGTACAATAAAAACATGTTATACAAAAAACTAATACTTTATTAAATGATGCAAATGCAAAAATATTTGTTACACATGACTAATCAATCTCCTCTTAGTACACCACAAAATAATCAAAACTTTATCTACCCTCTTCTTAGAGATGCTAATGGTAACATCATTCCACAAATTTTCATGTATAACACGATGCTCAAATATATACAAAATGAACTATCAACTCATTTTATTATTTCTATTAATATAGGAAATATCTATACAACTATTAAATATGATGGGACCAAATACCTTTCATCTTTTCTCAATCCATTTGGTAATTTCTACAAAGAATTAACTCAAACCAATACCTTAGCCACCACCAAAATTCTAGACAAAACATTTATAGGAGATGCATTATAATGGTACAATCAACTCCCTTAAAATTCCATATGGAAATTAGATGATTTAGTTAATTATTTGTTTGAATAATTCTAAGAAAATGATCTCCCCAAAAATTATCTTAGACACTTTATCAATGTTAAACAGTCACCCTCTGAATCAACTCATAATCTCATTAAATGATGTAAATATTTGGCTCTTAAAATATATCACAATATGAATGATGATAACCTATTTAAAATTTTCATAACTGATTTAACACCCTCTCTTCAATATAAGTTTCTCATTCTTTCTCCACAAACTCTAAATGATGTTATTGGTCAAGCTAAAATGCAAGACATCCTTATGCAATAATTTAAGCCAAATCATAAATCCAAGAAATAAATCCACTACTGTCATCACTATAAATACTCCTCAAACCAAAGCATGGGTACTCGACATAGATAATGAACTTGCTTCCCATCTAGCATTAACATTCCAACAAATGAAGGAACTATTACCTCCCTCTAAACCCTTCACCAATCATAATACCCCACCCACATGGTATTATCCTAACAAATTATTTTGGTTCCATGCCAATGTGGATCACTCTCATGAAACATGTCATGGACTTGCCAATTTTAATTTTCATTCCATGTTAGGAGACTCATTTGATGATGATGCCATGATAAAATTAGGTCAAAGCCTCTCAAAAGAAATAAGTAACCAAACCTGCACCATTTAAACCTCAAAATTATTTCTTTATAACTAAACCAAAACATTCAAATGTAGATATCTATGTCATTAATGTTGATTATGACTAATATTATACCAACTCTCAATATGTGAACATAACCAAGGTCAACTATAGATGAAAAGATACTCATAAATACCTGTCATAAAACCAAAAAACCTTCAACCTAAGAACAAATTATTAAATATATCTCTATTAATGCACCCATATCTTCTAAACCAAATGAGGAGATACCCCATCAACTAGAACCTTTCCCTACTTTACCTATTCCTATGAAAAACATGGCATCTTGTAATCCTCATGGCACTTCATCTTATAAATCCCATTAGAATTTCTTGGAAGAACTTAACTCCATGCCTTGCAAAGTTCCGCTTATGGAATTAATTTTTACTTGAATTTATCATCATAAATTGATGCAATAATTACAAAACATTGAAGAACCACCATCACTTGATGTGTATATTCTTCCTCAAGAACCTCATGTATAGAAGTACACACTATTGAAATTATTTCCACATCTTCTAAAATAACCATCAAATTTCTTGAAGAAGACATGATTAATGATGAAATTCTCTTTTGAGCCAATTATCCACCTCTTTTTATCAAATTCACAATAAAAAATACCCTTATTCGAAAGTTCTTATTAGATACAGGATCAATACTTAATGTTATCTATCTTTGGATAATACAAAAAATAAGATACACCATAGAAAACCTTAATCAAGATTGTTTGACATGTAGAGGATTTGAGAAAACCAATCAAAACCCACTTGGGTGTATTTGGCTCCCACTAAATATTGGACCAAAGACAATACACACTAGCTCATGGTTCTTGATTTACCCATATCTTACAACATACACCTAAGTCATATATGGATGCATTATAAATGAGTTAAGGCCTCCTCTAGTAGTCAATGTATTAAATTCATCCATAATGGCAAACTCTACAAACATGAGGCTGACCCCAATCCTTGGAGTATACAACTACCAAATCCCAAATATCAATATCAGATTCTAACCATTTCATGCATTAACAATGCATATCTACTCAAATTCTTCAATATGAATCCCGACTTACATGTCACTCTTGTTGATTGTGACAATGATCAACCTATTGAATTAAAAAACACATGTAATGCTACCAAATTACTTATTACATTTCCAAATAACTTTCTCCTTTGCTTCCATGTAATCATACCATCCCTTTAGTTGATATTATTGAAAACCCTCCCCCATGAAATGCCCATGAAACTTCTTACACAAAATATGCCTTCACATGTAATTATTATGGAGTGGGAAAATTATTTCAATATCCTTTAACCATGTCTCTTCATAAATTTAGCAACTTAGGTGTATCTACCTTGAATTATACCACTGACACTAATGCATGCAACATTTATCCTACATATGATGATAATTAAAATATGGCCCAATCCTAATCACATAATTTAGATGTTCAACACTATCAAAAGATATTATCCAAAATACTTGCCTTTAACTGTGATGTCTACACCATTCACATATCATTTGATATTGAATCAGAACTTGAAGGTTATGTACCTCCCATTAATCCTCCACTATTAGATTCCCTTTGGATACTCAAAAAAATCTCAACACCATAATATACTCAATATATTACACCTTATACACAACCAAACATTACATAATGTTCCCTTTCTTCCCATGATTCTGTTGATACTATTGCATGTACCCATCCTAATATAATTAAACATTCAATTCCAATAAAAAATAACACACTCATCCCCAATATGGTTAACTCTACTCAACCACCTATTACACCTACCCTTGAAGTTACCTTAGATGCCAAATCCATAGGTGTAAGACAAATACATTCTAAATATGATCATCAAGGTAATCAAATCATTGATCTTGAAGTAGATGTTGAATAGTATGGACTGTTACCCACATTTCTTGGTGATGAAGATATACTTGAATTAATCCATGATAGAGAATCGCAGCTTCACTGATAACATCATAAACTTAGAAACTTTAAGAAAAAATATCCTTATTTTAATAATTTCATTGCTAGTGTGGACCATAAAAAAATCTCATTTATACTCTCCCTTGAACTCCATATCATTTCCAAAAATAAAAATTTTATGCTCATTGTAGATACCATAAAACTAGATTATGGTACATCAACATGTCCTTGACTTATCACCATCTCTAAGGTACTCACTCTTGAAGAAAAAGATAACTTTTTCTTATTCTTGGATAAATATCAAAAAGCATTTGTTTGGTCTTATGAAGACATGTCAAGAATCAATCCTAACATTATAGTCCATAACATTATCACATATTCTGATGCTAAACCCATTTGACAAAAATAAAGAAAGTTCCCTCATGAAATTTATACATTATTTCATAAAGAAATTAATAAACTTCTAGATGTCAAATTCATTAAACCTATAGATTACTCATAATGGGTTTCAAACATTATCCTTGTTCATAAAAAAATAACCATATTCATTCATTTCTATATCAATTTTCATAATCTAAACTTTTCTTGTCCAAGATACAACTTTTCCTTACCTTCCATAATGTTATTGTTGACCCTATCATTGGTTATGAAATGTTATCACTCATGGATGGTTTCTCAGGCTATAACCAAATTTACATAACTCCTAAAGATCAACATAAAACAACATTCTCCATGGAATGGGGAACCTACTACTACGTCAAAATGTCTTTCAATCTCAAAAATGTCAGTGCAACATATCAACATGAAATGACTCACATCATCCATGATCATATCCATAAAATCATTGAAACTTATGTGGATGACCTCATTACCAAATCTCAACATCATAGAAATCACCTTCATTACTTAGCCATCATCTTTGATTGACTTATTAAATACAAAATTAGGCTTAATCCATTTAAATGCATCTTCAGTGTCACATCTAGTAAAATCTTGGGCTTCCTTATTTTTCTTCATGGCATAAATGTCAACCCTGCCAAAATCAATGTTATAATCAACATATCCATCCCTCATTCTATTCCTAACATTTTAACATATTTGGGAAAAAATGGGTCAATCTGATAGTTTATTCTTAAAATTACATACCATATCTACTCCAATTATCTTAATAGAAAAGGTAATGCCCTATAATGGATGGATTATTGTCAAAAATATTTTAACAACATGAAATAATCTTTGCTTCATCCTCCCACTCATCATCCTCACTCCAACAATTATCCTTTAATTCTCTATACATCCTCTCCTCTTATTTCAATTGGGGCAATGCTTTCCCAATAAGATAATATTGGTAGAGAATATGCCATCTATTAAATTAGTCGAGGATTAATTGATTATGAAACATGTTACACTAAGGTTGAACGTGATTGCTTTGCCATATATTTAGCATCTAAAAAGCTTCATCACTATATGCTTTATCAAACTACCTATGTTACCATTCATTTTGATCCCTTTCATCATTTCTTCAAAAATTTCTTACCTAGAGATAGAATTATAAAATTCATGATCTTATTAATGTAATTTAACTCATGACTTATCACATAAAAATATGTCAAATGACAAGTAATTTATGATCAACTAGTAGTAACTCCTCTACCAGCCGTAAACTATCTTCAAGATACTCACCTAGATGAAGACATTCTTTATATTAAATATTTTAACCAAGATATTTCTCTCAAGGACTATTTTCATAATTTCACTACCGATTTAGAAGTAAATTACCAAGAATACATTGATACCCATCCTTCTACTACCAAATCTAAATTAGTCATTGAATAACTACCCAAGGTCACCATTGATCTACATGAAGACACTTGGACACTTTACTTCAATGGTGCCAAATGCCTCTAAAGAGCTGACAAAAGTTATATTTTAATCATTCCACATGGTAAGCTCATTCCAATAGATTTTTGATTAACCTTAATTAACCTATATATCCAATAATATACTAGGCATGCAATCCATAATTGACCTATATATCCCATATTTGCATGCCTTGGGTGACTCATAACTTATTTGCCTCTAATTTAATGGTCATTATCAATGCAAAAGTGAAAATTTAATGGCATATCATCAAATGGCTATCACACTTTCAAAGAATTTGTTTTTTACCTTCAAACCAATTCCAAGAGATCAAAATACCATAGCTGATTCTCTTGCTTCATCTACATCTTTTTTTCATCCTCATTAAGTACTTCATGATTCCCAATTTCTTATCCAAATTAGAGAATCACTTTCTTCCCTAAACAATAAAAATGATTCCTTAATATGTAACATATAGGTTATTCCCATTTGACAAATGTCATGGTGAAAGAATATAATTCAATTAATTGAATATCAAAATTTCTCTTTAAACATGAATTCTCATGAAAAGACTTGCATCTACAAGTAAAACTTCAAATATGTGTTCCACCATGATACCTTTTACTATCATAATGTTGAAGGTACCCTATTATGTTTTATCATGCAAGAGGAACTTCCCACATTCTTATAACAAGCACAAGGGGGCATTTGTGGTGGACACTATAATTTTCATGCTACAACTCATAAATAAATTTATATGGGTTACTATTATCCTACTTTGGAAAAAGATGCCATTAACATTTCCAAAAAGTGTAACCCTTTCCAACTCCATGATGATCACATCTACTCACCACCCACTAAAACACAAAAAATAGATTGTCCTTGGCCATTTTCCATGTGGGGATTAGATATCATGAGTAAATTACCATGATCACAAGAGGGCCATACATTAATCATCACTGCTATCGAATACTTTACCAAATGGGTAAAAGTTATGCCTCTTGTGAATTTCATGGGCATCACCATTTTCAAATTTGTCCTCAATAAAATTATATTTTGTTTTGGATTTCCCCATACTATCATTTCTGAGAATGATGGCATCTTCAAAAAACAAAGACATGAAACAACTATCCTCCAAGTTCAAAATTTCACATAAATTTTCAACACATTATCATCCTGAATGCAATGGCCAAAATGAAGCCACTAATAAAATATTTAACAAAATCCTACAAAAATATATTAAATAAACTCATACGGATTGGTATTTACATATCTATCCTACACTTTGGGCTTACCATACTATCATTATCATTGCTACTAGGGCAATGCCTTTCGCTTTAATCTATGGATTTGAATTAGTTTTACCATTAGAAATTGAAATCCCCTCTTTATGTATATCTCTTCATAGTATAATCCCTGATGAAAAATTATGTGAAACCCATATCCATGATTTAGATATTATTAATGAACATCATATGGATTATTTACAACATAACCACTAATACAAAGCCCAAATCGATAAACAACATAACAAGAAGGTTAAACTCTAAACTTTTAATGTTGATGATTTAGTCCTTAAAATAGATTATACACATGATGAATAAGAAAAATATTCCCAAAAATGGTAGGGACCTTATTTATTAAAGGACATTCTTGGTCCTAGTACCTATCATCTACAAACTAATGAAGGCTATGTTTTCAAAGAACCCACCAATGACCAATTCTTAAAAAAATAATTTTCTTAAATATCTCCTTTCTTTTTAAGCTTTCATATACTATACATACTCACACTTCTTGCAAATATTCTCCAAACATCTCTCATTTATAGCACATCCTTTCTACATACCAACCTTGGTCTCTATCTTTGGTCTTTTGATTTATACTTATTTCTTTTATTTTTTTGTTTATAAGTTGTATTATAATACCGCATATAGGTCTCAGTCTTCCTCAAGAACACCATAATTTCGATAAATTCATTTTTTTACTCCTTATATTTATTACTATGTTTTTTATTCTACAAACTTCTATGTTTCATTATCTTATTTCTTTTGTGACTTATAGTGTAAGACCTTAGATAGGACCAAACACTCCTCATAAATACCACTTTCATATTTGGTATCTACTTAGGTTTATGTTGTATGAGTTGTAGTGTAATACCATGGATAGGAAAAATATTTCCTCATAAACCCCTATACATACTTCCAAACTGAGTGTTCTTTTTAGCATTTAAAGACATGGTTAAACATTCATGATTTCATACTCTCAATTTTGGTATTTGTTTCTTTCATGGTCAAAAATTACACAACAAAGTATGTTAGCATATTTTCCTTACACTTATATTATTATAGTATGGAATCATGCTTCCATATCATTGTATCCCTATCACATTACCACACTTTTATGATCTGAGGTACCTATAATTGTTTCATTTCCCTTTGTCTCCCTATCTTTCATACCACATTGGGAATACCAAGGTTAGATTCAAGATAGCATTTTTATTTAACATGCAATTATAAGACTCATAGACACCATGATATTTAAGTTATCTTATTTATTAACCATTGGGACCAACATACCCCTAATTTTCAAAATTAGCACCCTTGAGAGGTTTTGAAGCCTTGTCATTACCAAACATTACTATGATCTTAAAATTTGAGGGTCATCCACTCTAATAAGTAGCTTATTTTATTTGAAATTAAACTTTGATATGCACAATGCTACTAATGGGTTTATCTATTTTTGATAAATGTAGGTCATGTGGAGAAGGCACTGGCATGTATCACTTGATATTAGACTTTTACTAGCCTTTATCTATAGGAATTAAAATTGGGACCCTTGTTCATTAAAACCCTAAGCCTAAAACCCCTTTGTTTGAATTCAAATTTGGTGGGAGAAATTTAAAGGGAACAATTTATCCCACATTAGACACAATTATAATTTTATATTAAGGCTTGGTCACATTTATTAAAATGACTAAACATTAATACAAAGTTACAATTATGTCATTACATATTTCCCCTTTTTTAACACCTTAGCTAATTTTAATCATGTCTTGAAATGGTCTTATAGGGTCCTTGTTTTTATTTCCTAGCTAATCCCCCCTTTATTAACTAATATTTAGCCTAAGTTTTAATCATAAGACCCCTTCATGTTTAGTAACATAAAAGTACCTTATAGTTAAAACTTTGGTCTAAGTTTTTATAAATCTCCAGTCCTAACTTAAAATCCATGCACTTTTTAGGATCTAGTGGTCCTCACTTCATCATGGGATCCAATATAATGGTGTGAGGATGACCAAAACCATAGATTAAAAGGCATGCATATTTGGTAATCCAACGATCCATGATTCATCATGAGATTTGATCTAACAGAGTGAAGCATCATTAAGAGAATGAAAGAGAAGGGGCCCACTTGGTATGAAATTGAGAGCCTACAATCCTAGTGCATGTCAAAGAAACATTTAGGATAAAACTAAAAATACCCTAAGAAACTCTATGGGAATGCCAAGTGGCTCCCTCGAATTTGACACTAAAGATCAATGGTTGTCACTTCATCACTAGATTCAATCCAATGGTGTGAAGGCATTGATGAATTTTCAAAAGCCTATAAGCTCAACACATGGATTACGCTCATTTGATGAGTGATTGACCAAAAGATTTGGATTATGGGGAAGATATATGAGCATTCCAAGTGTCATAATCACAAAGCTTCAAACCTAGAGAGCTAATTAGGATACAAAATCCTAGATCATCATCAATGACATACACTAATTAGGGATTTGATCCAACAGAGTGAAAAGAAATAGGTATTTTTTAAATACCAAAGGTTAAGTGTTTAAATAGAATTTATGAAAAAATTCATGAAGGGCCAAAAATAGTGCCACCTAAGTGCCAAACAAGCAGAAAGGGGATAAAATCCTAGATCTTGTATGCTGGATAACATGAAGGTATAAAGGCATAGGTCCAAATCAAATCCAAGTCATGCATAAGACAAAAGTTATATACCTCTAACCATTAAATCCATAAAAACCTAGACCATGTATAAAGCTACTCCATCATGCTCAATTTTCTACAATTCAATCAAGAGGAATTAAATGTGTTTCTTAAGCACAAGAAATCATTTATAAAAATTCCCTACAACCTGGTGTAAGTAATCGATAAGAAATAAGAACAATGGCTGCCAAAAAAAATAAATACAAAAGGAATCCAAGCTATATCTAATGATAGATAGTGAAGGCATAACATTCAAGGATATGGAATTAGACCTCATGATGCTAAATATCTAGGGTATTCAAAACTAGTCTAAGCTCTTCTTCATGATCTATGAATTACAGCCTATATCAAGGGAAGATGAAAGGAATACCACCACCAATAGATGGTATGTAGACTTGGTTTCCATCCAGATGGCTAGTATCGATCATGCCACAACAAAGCCTTAGGAATTACACTAAATTGATGTACTTGTACATATTTTTGTTGATTGTAGGATAGATGGTGAGTGGATCATTAGGGAAGGTAATTCAAAAGAGGTAGTGTATATTTATATTTTTGCCTTAAAAAAATACTATAAGCTTCCTTTGCCCCATATAGACCTACCCAATATGAGGGAGTGGACCAATAACAATGATTTAGACTCTATTTTGAGGCCTTGGCTCCCTCAAGGACCTCACATCTTTAGAACATTTGATAGTAAAATCCCTATTGTTAAATTTAGGGAAGGAATTAGGGTGATTATGACCTTATTAAATAGATATTTTAGTTCCCCATAAACAACATACATAAATAAAGTCTGGGTCTCATATGTCATAATATAGGGGTGATTATGACCTTATTAATTAGGTTGAAGAAAAGCTTACTCCAATAATAGATTTGATCGGCACTTTCTTCTCAAAGAAATTCAAAGCCATCAAGAGGAGGACCTCCAAAAAATTCTACATGATATCCTATATGCTTGACACCCTTCTTGCTTCAACTACATTCTTGAGCATTAGGAATTGGTCCACTGATGCAAGAAATACCATTTCTAACTACTACTCCAAGCTCCATATCTTCAAGTAAAGGAACCACATGCAATTCATTTGTGAATGTGTTTACCCTTCTATAATGGAGGCATCACTAGTATCTGAATGCTTAGAATCAACTCCCTTATCAAGAAATATGTTGAAATGATAAGGAAAATATGGTTTTATCTTAATTTCATGGTCATTAGGATAGACGA
Source organism: Torreya grandis (assembly GCA_037957365.1). Taxonomy (NCBI): domain Eukaryota; kingdom Viridiplantae; phylum Streptophyta; class Pinopsida; order Cupressales; family Taxaceae; genus Torreya; species Torreya grandis. Next base: position 4,344,729 of record JARHVA010000235.1, on the reverse strand, counting down.
CATCATGTCCCAACCATACAGATTACTAGTGCATGTCCTAAATAAGCTTGTTGAGAAATAAATTGCCTCCTAGCTTATTCATGGAATTGACAAAGCCTACAAAGGGAAGAGGAAAGGTATGCTTCACCCCTTCCCCTTAGACATTGAGAGAATCATAATCAAGGACTGAAAGCAAGTAGAGGTTATGGTTACACATAGGAATTCATTTGACTTTTAGCTTGATGATCTCCAAATATGGGATCCAAGGGGCAAAGTGGTTGATCATCTGAGAGATAAAAATATCAAGCTTGATTATGCACATCAACTTGGTGTCCATGACACCATATACATCAGAGCCAAGAATTATGAAGAGGTGTTGGCTAGAATCTAAGGCCATAACATTAAGCTATATCATAGATTATTTAGGGACAATCAACCTTCTAGGGAAATATGGAAAATTCACCCTTTACAATATCATTTATTGTTTGGACCCTCTAGAGCAACCCATGAGCAACTTTAGGTAGAGTAAACTCAACCCCAACATTAGGTTGAGTAAGCCCATGATGGACAGGATAAGGGAAAATAGAAAATTATAAAAGTCAAATTATAAAAAAGACCTAGGGAAGGGCCCTCATTTGTGGCACTACCCCAAAGGCCACCTTCCCCAATCTAGTATATTGACATGATAACCTTAGAACTTGAAGAAACACTTGAATATAGCCTAAAAGAACTCACAAAATGATATGGTTTAAATGGATAAGATTCTCCTCTATTTGAGGCAATATGAATAGAACTTATCCCAGTGGGCTCTCAAGAGAAGAGACAAGGAGATTTGGCATTGGTCCCTATGAGACTGAAGAAGAGGCCTAGATTGACATTCACCCATCCCAATAGTAAGATCAACCTCTTTAGTGATGATTTTATAATTCATGGACCAACCATTCTTGACTAGTTCATCTATGGAAAATTACAAAAAATCCAATCTATCTCCCACTCATGGCCCATCACGAGGGTTGATGTAGATGTGCCTAATAATATTAAGCCATGGATAAGGGATATTATGAAGTAAAAAGCAGAGAGGAGAATAGTGGAGGCAAAAGGGGATGGAGGCAAGACAATGGATACTCTAGGAGAATCTAGTGGCCCCAAGGTTAAAATTCTTAAGGCCACCTAATTAGTCAAGCCTGCCACTAGAGTTCACTCTAATCCAGATACCACAGGTCTGGAGAAGATTACCACAAGGAAAGCTATGGTGGGTACAAAACACTTCACATTTCAAAGGGTGGAACCTTTCATAGGCCTAAATCCAATAGAAGGAAAAGTATTAGGAGAGCATCCCATCTATTAAGAGGATGTGGAGAGTTTGTTTGGAGCCCAATTAGCATAGGCAATGGCTGGAATTAAGGGATTAAAGCAATAGATTGCCAATTTGAGGACGGAGAAGTGGAACCTTGAGGCCCAAGCCATACTATTAATCCCTGAGGAGGTGAATAAAATGTTGATTGGATCATTTTTTGACATGTTTGAGGCCTTGAAGGCTATGAAACTTAGACAAAATACCCTAACATAATAAGCTCAAGAGGTTAAAGACTTGGTTATCCAAGGGTAGGTTTTAGAGGATTAAATTTTCAAGCTAATCAATATGTAGGTGAGAATATATATCCCAAGATCTAGGACTATTAGTTTGAGACACTTGAATGCAATCCTAGGCATCATTGTTAATAAGTTACAAACCCTAAACACATGGCACAATAATATCAATGAGCTTGTGAGAGAAGATGAAACTTTGATAAGTAGAATTAAGAAATTCTTTGGAACTATGCTGGCAGAGCCTTTACAACCCATTTCTATGGGGTTGATTGATGATGATGAGTTCAATCAAAGAGCCACTACCACCATCTAAGAAATAAGGGAAAAAGCCAAGGCCAATCTAGTAATGAGAACTGTAGAATCATAGATATCATCTTCGTGAATTGCATAAGCTCGAAACATCAAAGATTGCATGTTGAGAAATCATAAAGATCTCAATGAACTAGCAAACCGAAAGGATGGGTGTTTGATAAAGCTTGCAGTAGATTTGAAAATAATCAATGAATAACACACTAAGGATAAAGACACCCTTCAACAATAATTTTGGGATCCACCTTCAAATTAATCTTATTATATTTTACAAATTTTTGTAACACTTTTAAAATAGAATATTCTATTGTAAAGGCATATGCTAGTCTATTAGCATATTTGCCTCTAGGTCAATATGATTTAAAAAGGAACATGTATCATAAAACATGTAAGGATAGTTGTCCTTACCCTTGTATACTTATATGAATAGACTGACTGGTACACCACCTATACTTTCTATAAATAAGCAGTGCTACCATTTTGTAATGAAGAGATTTGGAGAAAAATTTGTATACTTAGAACACTCAATATATCTATGGAATTATGCAAAGATTGTCCATCTTGTTGTGTTGATAGTTAGATTTTCTCTCAATTGCTTTTCTAGATCTTAAATTTGAATGGTTTATTTGAATTCTAAACTACATTCTTCTTATAAGGTTGCTAATCTGTGTTGTGCTAGATTAGTTGAAAATATCATAAGTTGTTTCACTTTATTTTGTTTTTCATTAAATATGTGCATTAGATATCTAGGTATAGTAGCAAAACATCAAAGTATACTTAGTTATTACTTGTATTTACAATTTACCCTTAGAATTTCTCCTAGTTTATAGAGAAAATTGAGCATCATCTATTTTTCATTACATACTAGTTTAATTACATGTTCAGTTAAATGAAAATTTGTCATGATGTTTGAGATAAAGATTAGCAATCATGTTTATTCATTTTCTACCTTACTCTTCTCTTTTACTCCTTTTTTAACTGATTCACTATAGTTTAGATTTCATTGTCAATATCCATTTAAATTAATGTAACTTAGGGCTTTGGTTAGATTAGAGGTGAAATGTACTAAGTACCATCAAGGATTTACAAAGATAGGCCAAGGTGGTTCCCAAGCACCAAATAATACAAATATTATGGAATAGTCTACTTGCTCTACTTTTATTTCACCATAGGCACTATAAACTACCAAATACCTATAACTCATACTCTAAATTCTTAGATTTATAAAATGAGAAGTGTTCTTTAAAACATTGAGAGCACCTGTGGTACATTTAGAAGCATCAACAGGATCATCTTCACTAGCACTAAAAGGAGGGCCTATCAATCTTGGTGTTAATTGATAAAAGGTTGATGTTATCTTTGCACCTTTGAGTGGATATTTCCTCCAAGGTGTAAATATCATTGATCTTGGGGGTTTCCAACATATCTTTATGCTTTGCTAAGGCAAATATCATAGTTCTTAGGTAATTGATTCTTTAATTAAGGTAAATATAGCTTTGAATTTTAATATCTACAACATTTGAGAATGACTTAATTTGTTCAAATATTAGGTGATCTCCTACAATTTTGATTCATTATAGGTTAAATTTGTAAAGATCAACTCTATTTGCATAATAGGATACATTTTTAGGTTATCTTAGTTAGAACTTGATGTCCTTTATCATTATTTATGTAGATCTTTGTAGAATTAGCTTAGTGTACCTATTTAGTCCCTGCTCTTTGTAAATATTAACTTGATACACCATATTTTAAATAGGATTTCAAACCTTCAAGCTAGAACTACCTAGAATTCACACTAAATCACACTCAGAGACAAGACAACCTTTACTCAAGATACAAAGTCACTGAAGAACCAGACATGATAGAGGTAGATTAAGACTTTCCAAGTCTTTACCCACTTCTCCTATTCAAGGTACCCTAGCATTCAAGCCACATCTAGGCATGGCTTGGTTAGGAATCTCTCCCATTAATGTAGAAGGTGTAGTCTATGATTTACCATGTAACCATGAGAAGTATTTACCCATATTTAGTCCAACTAGTGTTGTAACTATAGAGGAATTTTTAAGTCTTTTAAATATTCTTTAAGATTATTAAATTTCATACACGAGGATGTAACATGTAGGTTGTTTTGCTTTAATTTTAAAGATGTAGCATCTGAATGGTTCCTCAATTTACCTAATGATTGCATTACCTCTTGGAATGATTTCAACACTCTTTTCATTGACCAGTTTGGTAAGATTAGTAGTCCTTGTGTCATTTATCATCAATTCACAACCATCAAGAGAGATGTAAGTGAGACTATAAGCTTTTTAAATGCTAGATATTTGAAGATGTATAATAGGACCATGGAACCTTACACACATAATGATGTCCTAGCTTTGGAAATTTACAAGGATGTAGTAGACCTTATGACTTATGTGTTCCTAAAGAGATCTATTCCAGTTATAGCTTCATTAGCCCAAAATTATTATGAAGCAGTAGTTATTAGTGATCAAATGAAACCATAAGGTTAAATGGATTACTCTATTCTTAATGTCAACCCACATATGCCTTTGCTAATTATTTTTCCCATTAATAACCAAAACACCCCACCTCTTAATCAAATCCCAACTCTAAGCATATTGCCTACTAATTATGTTGCTCCTAATCAAAATTTGGGATTCTTGAGTCACCAAGCTACTAATGGATATTATATCAATGATAAAAATGCCTTAACACCAAATTTTGGTACAAGTAATAATCATGTCCACAAATCTGAGACCCCTAAGAGTGAAAATGAGTCTATATTAAAGATGGTTCAAAAAATTAGTACTGATTTTATTTAATTACAAAAATAAGTTGGTAAAATTGGTGAGAGTTATGGAAGGAACTTTACGTTTCAAAAGCTTAATGGACCAAGAAATAGGTTTTAGAATGAAATATTCTAAAATACTAACAAGGCTAATGAACATTCTTCTAGTAACAAGACCATGGACATCAATCTCAATGACATTGCCTTACCTAACTACTACAGAGTGTATGCTACTACTAAGCATGGTGAGATTGATTACATTGAATTATACAAAGCTTTTAAAGCTATTCAAGAAGAGCTAGATACATTTGAATTAATCCCTAACAAGGACTGCCATAAATGCTTCTGGGTCTAAGTCATCAGACCATGTTCATATGGTAGAGACTTTCCAATTCCCTTTTTAGGAAGATAATGAAGAAAAAATATTCTTGAAGAGATTCAAGCACTTCAATAATTCTTGAGGACCTACCCTTTGAGGAACATGGAGAAGAAACAACCATTGACCACTTTAACTCCCCCAAATAAGTATGGGACCCCTCTTGATACCACTTCAAAGAATGACCCTGAGCTACCCAAAGGTAGTTTTCCCAAACCTAGTGTTGATTCCCTAAGTAGGACTGGCTATAATATTATTGAAGACACTAAGAAAATTAAGGACAACATCACTTTCCATGAATTGACTAAAATTATAGAGCAAAGAGATTTTCTATTAGAATCATTATCTAAGAAACCTAAGAAGCCACCCAGGGTTGATAATGAAAATGTGACCATGAAAATGGCCAAGGTAGAATCTCCACCATTCCTACTCTCCATTAGGATAATTGGTAAGAATCTCCACAATTGTCTTCTAGATTCTAGGGAATAAACCAATATCATGCTAGTAGGAATATGTGAACAATTGGATTCACCCCAATCAAGTCTGATAGGGTAGTTACACAATTAGATAAATCAAGAGTCAAAGTCATTGGGGAATTATTAAATGTACACATGTAGTTAGCCAGTGAACCCAGAGTGCAACAATTTATTGACATTCAAGTAGTAGATATTCCCAATGAATATGGACTACTTTTAAGTATAAAGTGGACCAAGGCCTTAAATGGGTATATGTCAACTGATTATTCAAATTTATGACTACCTTGAAAAGGTGTTTCAAACCAAATAAGAGTGGAAAGTGAACCAAGGATGCAACATATGATTACTGACTATAATGTTGTCAATGAAATGGTTAATTTCCTTGATTCTTATTTACGAGTCTTCACCTTAGAGACTAAAAAAGTGGTTGGTTCCAAAAACACTTAGGTTGTACTTGGTTTATAGAAACTTTATGTTGATGGTGGTAAATACAAGTCTAGATCTAGGGTTGGTATTATCTTGATAAAACTTACTAATAAATAATATCATGCATCTTATAGATTGTAATTCCCATGCACTAATAACCTAGCTGAATATGAGGCTCTTATCTTAGGGTTGTAATTTGTTATTAAAAATAGGTTTAAAGAGCTACTTGTTTATGGAAATTATGAACTTATAGTCAACCAAGTGAGGAACAAGTACCAATGCAAGCTCTCATACCTCAAGAGATATAAATTTAGAGTATGAGATTTGATAGAGTCATTTGATGCATTCAATATCCTCTCTATCCTTAGAGAAGAAAATAAAGCTACTAATGGACTGACATCTACTGCATCTAGCCTTATGCTTGATCAAATTTCCCTTGACCTCAGTATTGAACTAATACCTTACCCCTCAGTCTTAAATAATGGAAACCACTTCCAAGTCTTCATTGTTGACTAGTAGATCTTAGAATTCATTACTAACTCAAGATATTTTGAGGCTCATATTATTGATGGCATTGATGGACATACCCTTGAGATATAATTCAATGGCAAAATTGTTCATTTGAATGATAACAAGATACCCAAGGGAATGATTTCATTAGAAAGGTTATTTAATTAGGACAAGCTTACTAAAAACCCTAAGGTTCCTAAGGTGAGTGGGAAAGATTACAATGCAATAAACCTTAGACCTATGAATCAACCCTATAAAGTTAATGTGGGGAAGGCTTACATAGAAATGGAGAAAAAAATATAGAGAGTTGCTCACCAAGTATAAAGACATAATAGCCTAGTCTTATGATGATTTTGAAATTTTTTGATCCCAAGGTTATCACCCACACTATACCCCTCAAGGAAATTTGTAATCCCTTTAGATAAAAACAAAATATTGTTAACATTATCTTAGAACCCATGATATATAAAGAAGTCAATAAACTATTAGATATAAGGATTGTGTTTCCCATTAGGCACTCCACTTGGGTTGCCAACTTAGTCCCAGTCAAAAAAAGAATGGTGAAATAATATTATATATTGACTTCAAGAATATAAACTAAGAATATAAAAATGAAAATAATCCCTTTCCCTTTATAGACTAGGTGATACAAGTTGTTTCAATATCAGCCATGATGTCCTTCCTAGATGGCTTTTCAGGGTATAACTAGGTGCTAGTGGACAAAGAAGACAAAATAAATACAACCTTTACTACTAAGTGGGGAACTTTTGATTAAAAAAAGCATGAGATTTAGACTCATTAATGTATGGGATACTTTTCAAAGGGCCATGGGCCATGCTTTCCAAGGGCTAGTTGGAAATTGCTTCATAATCTATATGGATGACCTAACAGTATTCTCCAAAAATAGGGAGGATTATTTCACACACCTTCAACAAGTATTTGAGAGGTGCAAGAGGTATGATATTTATATTAACCCCAAAAAAAGAATCTTTTGTGTTACTGAAGGGAATTTTATAGTTCATGTCATCACTAAGGATGGGATCTCTGTAGATCCTGAAAGAGTGGAAACCATTTCTAAAATAGAGCTTCTAAACAATTAGGAAGAGCTGAAGTCATTTTGTGGCATGATAAACTTCATGAGAAAATTCATTTTAGGGTTTGCTGAGATTGTTAAACCATTGAATGACATTCTCAAGAAATATGCCAAAATATCTTAGAATGAGGAGTCCAAGAAAGCATTCAATAGTATCAAGGAAGTAACTGGCCAAACCTCAGTGTTGATAAGTCCTAACTTTTTGAAGAACATTATTTGTATTCATTTACTTCTAATAACAAAATGGCTATATTCCTAACTTAGAAAGTTGATGGGAGTGATCACCCAATAGACTTTATGAGTACCAATTTTAAAAAATGTATAATTGAACTACTCCTTGATTGAAAAATAGATATATGCACTAGTCAAAGTAGTAAAAAAAAATTGGCATCACCATTCCTATTGGTGTATGTATAGGAACCTATCTTTCTTATCACCTTCAAGTTGCCCACATTCAGATTTATGTAGGAATACATGGAGGAAAGTCAAGAGTTTGAAAACTTGAGGTTACTAGATATAATTCAGATGGAAGATTCAAGAGATGAAGCCTTTGCTAACTTCATCAAGCATCAAACCATAGATAAAAGTGAAGGTATTTAGATAGGGATACCTAGTCCTCTTTTGGGATAAGGCATTTGACCCAAAGGCAAACATGGAAAATTCACACCTCTATGGATTGGCCCATATCATATTATTGATAAATTAAAAACAACAATACTTTCAAGCTAAAAGACCTTCAAGGAGCATAATTTACCTCACCTTCCAATTGGAAGTATCTCAAACACTATTTTTATAATGCTCCCCCTAGGATCCTCATGGAATGAAATCTGTAAGACTGGTTAAGATTACAATAGGTAGGCTAGTTAGTTTATTTATTTTGGTTTTATTTGTACATATTTCTTTGTTTTCTATTGTGTTTCCTTTCCATCTTCTTGGTTTTTCTATACATATTTTTTTTTGCTTTTGTGGTGCTTTATTTGTTTTCTTTTGCCTTGTTTCTTAGCCCTAATAATTCCTTCTAGATAATCTAGTGCTGAAAACATATTCTCTACTTTAAAATCTCAAGATTAAAAAATGGGATATGAACCTCATACATATGATGACCATAGGCCTAAAATATGAGCTCAGTGTTGTAACATGGATAAATTGGTAAAGACCAGTGAAAAAATCCCTTGTTCTATTGGAAACTAAACATTTCCATGACCTAAATATGGTTTTAAGGAGATTTATGCTTTTGAGATGAAAGCTTAAACTTATCAAGATAAAATCATGCTTGCACTTAACAAGACATCCTTGTCTGAGATAATGGTTGTAGCCATAGGTGATTTTTTGAAATTAAACACTTGAATTCCATCCTTGAACCTGGCTAACTTGGTTCCCAACCTTTTTGGAATAATTAATTATATGTCAAAAGATACAAAAAATAAGAATTTAGTGCAAAATTTGAAGGTTCTCAAGCATGGGTGATTCAGGTTATCTCTACTAGGGCTATGGATGCCTAGCTGGTAGTGGAACAAGGACTCAAGTGGAGCCAAAGGAATATCTATTAGGGATATGGATGCTTGGCTAGTAGTAGAGCAATGTTGAAGCCTCCCCTGGACTAAAATCATGATTATTCATGAATAATCAAACATGTTGTAAGCCAGTTTAAATTATGAAGGACATAAAACCTAGAAGTTGTTTCCTAAATATCATGGCAAACAATAAGTATAATAAAATTACACACACGACTATATATTGGTAATTGATCTTAATATTTCATGTGTAAACTTTGTTTCAACCATAAATATATCTTGATGATGGCATGGATCTAGTAGGATAAGTGATCTAGTTATTTTCCTAAACTAGAGTCTCTAGGTTCTAACACATGACTATGTTTCCACTGTGAGTTTCCATTTGTTGGGACCAACATACCCCTAATTTTGAAAATTAGGAACCTTGGGAAGTTTTAAATCCTTGTCATTACTAAACTTTATTCTACTCTTAAAATTTGAGGGTCATCCACTCTGATAAGTAGCTTAATTTGTTTGAAATGAAACTTTGATATGCACAATGATACTAATGGGTTCCCATATTTGTGAGAAATACAAGTCGCAAGGGGAAGGGATTGACATTTACCACTTTATTTTAGAATCTTACTAACCTTTATCTATAGGAATTAAAAATATGACCCCCTTTCAATAAAACCCTAAGCCTAAAACCCTTTGGTTTGAATTTAAATTTGGCAAGAGCAATTTAGAGGGAAGACTTTATCCCACGTTAGACCCAATTATAATTTTATATTAAGGCTTGGTTGAATTTATTAATATGACCAAACCTTAGTACAAAATTACAACTATGTCATTACATATTTCCCCTTTTTTAACACCTTAGCTAATTTTAATCATGTCCCAAAATGGTCTTGTAGGGTCTTTGTTATTATTTCTTAGCTAATGCCCCCTGTTTTAACTAATGTTTAGCCCAAGTTTAAATCAGAAGACCCCTTCATGTTTAGTAATGTAAAAGGACCTTGTAGTTAAAACTTTGGTCTAAGTTTTTATTAATCTCTAGTCCTAACTTAGACTCTATGTACGTTATAGGATCTATTGGTCCTCACTTCATCACAAGAACTAATCCAATAGTGTGAGGATAAATTGAACCCTATATTGAAAGGCATGCATATTTGGAAATCCAACAATCCATGCTTCTTCATGATATTTGATCCAATGGAGTGAAGCATCATTGAGAGAATGAAAGAGAAGAAGCCCACTTGATATGACCCTAAGAGCCTTTAAGCCCAACATGTATCAAAGGAATATTTAGGAAGGAACTAACAAGACCTTGATAAACTCTATGGGAATGCTAAGTGGCTACATCACATTTGACACTAAAGATCAATGGTTGTCACTTTGTCACTAGATTCAATCCAATGACATTAAGGTATCCATGAATTTTTAAAAGTTTGTAAGCTCGACACATGGCCTATGTTCATTTGATGATCGAGTGATCAAAAGATTTGGAACATGAGGAAGATATACAAGCACACTAAGTGTCACAACTACAAATCTTAAAACCTAGAGAGCCAATTGGGATGCACATACATAGGTCATAATCAATGACATGCATTAATTATGGATTTGATCTAAGGGAGAAAAAAGAAAGAGGTATTTTTCAAATACCAATGGTTAAGTGTCTAAATAACATTTATGAAAAATGTCATGAAGGGCCAAAACCAATGCCACCTAAGCACCAAACAAGCATAAAGGGGACAAAATCTTAGATCTTGTAGGCTAGAAAACATGAAGGTATAAAGGCATAGGTCCAAATAAAATCCAAGACACACATAAGAAAAAAATGGATATCTATTGACATTAAATTTTTAGAACCCTAGACCCTATATAAAGCTACTCCATCATGAAAAATTTGCTAAAATTCAATCAAGAGGACTTAATTGTGTTTCTAAAGTGTAATAAAGTGTTTATATAAATTCCTTATGCCTTGGTGCAAGCAATCGATAAGAAATAATAAAAATGGATGCTAGTAGATAACAAATGAAAGAAGAATCCAATCTCTATCTAATAATAAATAGTGAGGGTATAAACTTCAAGGATATAGAATTAGACCTCACGATGCTAAATATCTAGGGTATTCAAAACTGATCTAGGATCTTCTTCATGATCAATGAGTTATAACCTATATAAAAGGAAGATCAAAGGAATTCCACCACTAAAAAATGGTATGTGGACTTGGTTTCCATATAGATGGTTTGTCTCCACCATGCCATAGTAAAGCCTAAGGTATTGCACTACATCAATGTCCTTACACCTATTTTCATTGATTGTAGGATAGATGGTGAGTGGAACATTAGGGAAGAAAATTCAAACTAGGTAGTGTACATATCCCTTGTTGATTTTTAAAAATACTATAATCTCCATTTTCCCCATATATACCTCCCTAATATGAGGGAGTGGACTAATAACAATGATTTAGACTCTCTCTTGAGGCCTTGTCTCCTCCAAGGACCTCACATATTTAAAACATTTTATGGAAAAAACCCTATTGTCTAGTTTAGGGAAGGAATTAGGGTGATTATGACATTATTAAATAATTTTTTGGGTTCCCCATCAAAAACATATGTAAATAAATTTTGGGTCTTATATGTACACTTCTTGGTAGAAGAAAAGCTTATTCTTCCAATAGGATATTTGATCATCACCTTCTTGGCAAAGAAATTCATAGCCATCAAGAGGAGGAACTCTAAGTAATTATACATGATGTCCTAGGAACCTTATTTATGCCCTTCTTGCTTCAAACTAACTTATCAATCATTAGGAGCTGGTCCATCAATGGTAAAATACCATTTCCCACTACTATTCCAAGTTCCATATCTTCAAGTACAAGAATCACATGCAATTCATTTGTGACTATGTTTACCCTACTATAGTGGAGGTCATCACTAGTGTCCCCATACCTAGACTCCATTCCCTTATCAATAAATATGTTGAAATGATAGGGGACATTTGTTTTTATCCTGATTACATGGTCATTAGGATAGATGGCATCATGTCCCAACCATACAGATTAATAGTGCACGTCCCAAACAAGCTTGCTAAGTAGGATATTGCCTCTTAGATTATCTATGGAGTTGACAAATCTTGAAAAGAGAAGAGGAAAGGTATGCTTCACCCATTCCCCTTGGACAATGGGAGAATAATAATCAAGGATTGGAAATAAGTAGAGGTTATGGTTACACATAGGAATTCATTTGACTTTCAACTTGATGATCTCCAAATGTGGGATCCAAGAGGAAAAGTGGTAGATCATCTGAGGGATAAAAATATCAAGCTTGATTATGAACATCAAATTGGTGTCCATGACACCATATACATTAGAGCCAAGAATTATGAAGAGGTATTGTCTAGAATCCAAGGCCACAACATTAAGTTAGAGCACATATTGGTTAGGGATAATAATATTTCTATGGAAATATGGTAAATACACCCTCTATAATATCATTCTATATTTCTCATTGCTATATTAGACTTGGATTTTCCCCCTTATTTATTAGATGGTGGTATTGGCTCTTTACTTCAACTCCTCATCATCATTCAACCCCATAGTAGTGGGTTATGAAGGCTCTGTCAACATAATTCCTAAGATTTTCTCAATTTTGCTTATCAAAATTTCATCTTCTCTTACAAGATCATTAACATTTTTGTGACATGTGTTCAAGGTTTGTACTTTGTCAAAAATGATGCCTAAGATTACATTTAGGTGTCCCAGACTAATAGTCATATATATTAGGATCTGTCTTTTCACATGCATATTGATTAGCTCAAAAATTTGGTCCTCTATAACTTTCCATTGGATAACCAAGGCTTTAGCCTCTTGAGCTTGTTGTGTCATGGTATTATGTCTAACCTTCATATCCTTCAAGGCCTCAAACATGTCAAAAAATGCTCCACTCAACATTTTAATCACCTCCTCAAGGACTGAGAGGAGGGCCTAGGCCTTAAGGTTCTGTTTTTCCATCCTCAAGTTGGTAATTTATTTCTTCAATCCCCTAATTCCATCCATCACCTATGTTTACTGGGATTCAACTAGACTCTCCACATCCTCTTAATGGATGGGATTCTCTCCCAATTATTATCCTTATAATAGAGTTAGGCCCATGAAAGGTTCCACCCTTTGAAAGGTGAACTCTTTTATACCCACCAAAGCTTTCATTGTGGTGATCTTCTCTAGACTTGTGGTATCTGGATTGAAGTGAAATGTAGTGTTAGGCTTAGCTAATTAGTGGCCTAAATAATTTTAACCTTGGTGCCATTGGATTCCCATAGAGTATCCTTTCTCTTTCCTCCAACCTCTTTTGCCTCTACTATTCTCCTCTTAGATTATTCCTTCATAATATCCCTTATCCATGGCTTAATATTATTAAGCATATATGCATCAACCCTGGTGATGGCCCATAAGTGGGAGAGAGATGGGATTTTATATAATTTTCCATAGATGAACCAATCAATAATGGTTGGTCCATGAATTTTATATCCATCACTAAAGAGGTTGATCTCACTAGTGAGATGGGTGAATGTTAATTTGGGCCTCTTCCTTAGTCTCACAAGGACCAATGCCAAATCTACCTATCTCTTCTCTTAAGAGCCCACTGGGATAATTTTTGTTCCTATTGCCTCCTTTTGAGGGTCCTCTTCTCCATTTGAACCATAGGATTCCATGAGTTCCTTTAGGGCACCTTCAAGTGTTTCTTCAGGTGATAAGGCTATCATGTCAATATATTGGATTGGGGAAGGTGGCCTTTGGGGTAGTGTCATAGATGGGGGCCCTTCCCCATGTATTTCTTATAATTTGACTTCTCCAATTTTCTCTTTTCCCTTATCCTATTCATCATGGGCTTGCTCAACCTGATGTTGGGGCTAGGGTTTCTCTCCCTAAAGTGGCTCATGGGTCATTCTAGAGGGTCTAGGTAATAGTAACCAAGTCTAATTTTTATTTTGATTTTTATCTTTAACACTCATTCTTGGTCTTCCAAATCCATATGGAGGAATTAAAAAAGATAAAAAAGTTAAAATCCACATGATTTAAACAAAATACAATGATAAAAAATCAAAATCACACCAAAATATATTATTCATATCTATGTAAATATCCTATTCATAATCAAAGCTCAAAATCCATAATTAGCCTCATAATAGAGTTGAGTTATATTGAGTGTGATATCCAAATAGAATGGGAAAGGATAATTCAAAATTATCTATAGTTATACCTACTTTCTCATGCAAGTACTCAAACTTGATAGTCAACCAACAACTCTATAAGATATATTAAGGAATGGGGAACATGTTGTGGGAAGGCAAGTCCATTTTACTTTCCATGCACATAAATTTCATGAGATGTTATATATACATCATTAGAATACCCACACATTATGATGATAAAGATTAGTTCTTCAAAGTCCTTAATGTTGATTGTCCTCTCATTTTTCCATTTTAATTTGAGTGCCTTGAATCCAATAAATATATTTCTACCTTTTTATTATCCATAGCTTCCCCACCACCCATTTCACTTCCCCCCTTGATAGGCAAGATTGATTTCAAATTTATTTCCTCACTTCTACATGTTTTAGTCTTCACATCTTATAAACATATGAACACTAATTTATTTTGGTTTTATCCATTTTTAGAAAAAATAGTATGCTTGAGTGATTATGAATTTCCTCTTTAAACCATTTCTTTATATTTCTAAAAAATACCTTTATTTCATTTAAAAATTTCAAATAGTGTTTACCAATTTTGTTTAGACACATGGCTCCATTTTTCGTTGCATGTACTTTTTCCATTGTTGAGTGAGTTTAGATTGTTACTTCTCACTCAGTAATGATGTTTTATTTTTTCATTGATGATTAAGTTTGGATTGTTGTGCCTCACTCATCGATTTTGTCTTTTAGTCTATTTTTCCATCATTATTTTAAAGCAGTTTATTACTTATTTTACATTAATGCTAGACTTATCATCTTATTACCACATAGCCTTGGTTTGATATGGTTTGTTAATTTTATTTCCTTAGGTACATTTACTTGAGTTTTTCAATCATTTAGTAGCCTTGGATTTTCAATTAAATGATTTAATCTACACTTTGGCTTGGTCATTTTTGTTCTAACTTAGCATTTATCACCCTATCTTACCAAATTTACAAGTATGTCATGCCTAAAAATTTGATCTATCTTAACTTCCTTGCATTTTTTTATCTTTGATTCTTTAAATTTTTTATCCTTAGGGTTTATCCAAAGTAATCATTACACCCTCAAAGATCAAATTTCCAAACATAAAAGACAACTATTCAATGATAAATGTAAGTCAAGTTATATATACATTAATTATTTATTTTTATTTATTTCCTTACTTGTCATTTCAAGTTCAATATAAGCATTGTGTGTTGCAATGTTTATTTCTTGAAGCACCATATTGTGTTACAACTATGTGACATGTGATTATCTTTGAGTGGGCATATGTATACATACATTTTTTTTTAACTTTATAAATTATTGATACTTTACCTCTTCTAAGAAGTCATCGAGTCTCAATATTTTTGAGTGCACACCTTAAAGGCTGCTCTAATAAATGGGTGGGTAGACCATTGGTTCTTCACAATATTTGTGTCCTCTATTCCACCATTTAAACCAATGCATGTCCTTCTTATATGTTTCCCTAAGCCTTAACACCACCCTTACACTCTTCTTACTCCATTCACAACCTTAAAACAACCCTCACCTAAGATATACCCCATTTTAGGACCTTACATTACACATTCAATTGATTTATCTTGGTTCTTAGGATTTTACACATTATAAGACTAAGTCGGCATAGGTCGACTTAGTTTTAGGTCTAACTAAATTATTTCCTAAAGAGTAAATTGATTAGCATGTTTGTGTTATCAAGAACTTATGAAATATTTAGGGTTATAATTGGCTATATAAACACATTACTCACCTCATTTTAAAGAGATTCAATCATTCATTTCTTCTTCTTTACGATCTTCTCTTTTACCATTCTATTAGAGGAGTCATTTCTTAGGTTTTCATACTTGTCTTGGAGAATTTAAGTTTATCTTGTGTAAAAGTATTTTAGATGCATAAGAGAAGTCTTGTAGCCTAGATATGACTTATATTTGTTATCTTTACAAAGCACAACAACCTATTGTAAATCACCATTGTACAAGAGAGAGATTGAGCCACGATAGGTTTGTCTTCAAGGTAAGTATTCCTAACTCTTACTCCTCTATTATGGTAGGTAGAATTACATAAGTAATGGTTAATGAATGTATTATTTCTCCTTGCCTAGGATTACCCCTATATTGACTTGAGTAGGGTTCTTATTTCCATGTTTATTATTTATTATCCTCCATTTTTTCCATAAGATTTGGTGAGCACTAGATTATATTTCCTTTGTTGCATTATTATTATTATTATTATTATTATTATTATTATTATTATTATTATTATTATTATTATTATTATTATTATTATTATTATTATTATTATTATTATTGGGCCTAGCTAGGGTCATTGTGTAGTGTTAATCGAATAGAGGCTTTGGAACCCTCTATAGTGTTGTTATGTGATAATATATTCCTTAGGTAGGTTTAGTGAATCAATATTAGTTATGAACTTGATTAAAACTGTATCACAAGTGGCATGGTTAGATTGATTTATCTTCTCTGAGTTAGGATTGATCTATAGATTATCTTCACTTTCATTTACATACAAGATCTATCTAGTTTAATGTAAAAAAAATTAAAAATATATAAAATATAGATTCACATTAGGTTCACCATAATATATGTAAGTGAAATGAGACAGATCTACAACTTATCTTAGTCAATAATATCCAAGCTCAAAGAGGGTAATCAACTTCAAATCTGATTAACAATACTTTTTTATATCAGGGTCATGACTAATTATGGATCTGTAAAACATAAAGAAAGGGATATATTACCACAAAATGGAAAAATAAATGTTTCTAAGGCCTCTAGTCAAATGTCATCATGCAATAAATCTATTTAGTTCTTATGATTGTAATGAAAGTAAACAAACTAACATACTAAATAAAAATGAAAGATAATATAATAAATGAATATCCAAGATAATCTAGTGCTCAGAAAAGCATGGGGCACAAATAAGGAAGATAATTAACAAATATATAATTCTATTCAAGACAATATAGATTAATCTATGCAAAGAGATATATAATTCAATCAATTAATTATGCAACATCTACTTCTCAAAATATGAAGGGCTCGGATTATACTTGTTGAATTGAACTCACTATGCCTCAAAATCTCCCTTGGATAATGGTGATTTTAAATAGGTTGTTGTGGCTTGAAAGGATCACAAGAATAGATCAAATCTAGGCTACAAGACTTATCCTATGCATCTAAGACCTCCATAAGACAAGTGTTGCTTCTCCAAGACAAAAACCTAATCAATGAAACCTCTTATTGATTTTATAAACATATTTTTGATCTATAGTGATGCACAATTGAATGATCCTCTCTTTAAAAATGAAATTAATAAGATGTTTATAGCCAAGGATTGACCCTAAACCCTTTCGATAATTTAGTGGACAAGGTCAGTTGAGTCAAATTTATTTAGCAATAAATAGTCATTAGGCCTTGAAATATGGTGGCTTGGTATGATATAGTTCCATTACATGCATTGAATTTCCAACAATGTCGATCGGGATGGTGTAGTAGAAAAAGTGTGAAAATTGGGTGCTTATTTAGGTAGGAGCTACTTTGGATGGTGAATGGCTTACGAAAGTGTAAAAGTGGGTTTTTATTTCTTAGGTATTTTAATAAGAGTATCTTGTAATGATTTTAGGTAATGTTATAGGGGTAAAAATAATGCAAATCACCAAAGGTCTATCAACCCCTTTCCCGATGCACTTGCTAAGGAATGCATTCAAAGAGTTTAAGATTTAATAGGTTCTTGCACGATAAAAAGCATAAGTATCTGATTAAATTTTAAAAATATTTTGTGTATACATATCTATATTATAAATTTATCTAAATATGATGCTTCCTTCTAGCATTGGAAAATTGGTGCTTCTCGTGAAGCACTTGGAGGGATTGGCTCCTTTGTGGAACCATGGAAAATTGAGGGTGATCTAAACCTAATTTAAAGAGAACATGTATATAAAATAGTACCCATTGAGGTATGCAAAAACCTAAATTTTTATTATTGGTATTTTTAACCCCAATATAGAAATGGTTGGAATCCATAATGGATTCACAAGCTATAATTGTTAGAAGGCATTGAATACCCAATATGCATTATGCACTTTTACGGAATCAACCACTACATATGTATTTTAGATGAAATTGTCACTTTTTACTTAGTTCTTGTATGCATTCTAAAAATAAAATGGATAAATTCCATGCCCCTATCATGATCTTGGATAATAAGTAGTAATGAAAGTATGACATGAATTAGTATAATGCCCCTTAAATCTGGAATAGTATAATGTTTGAATGAATTGGTATCATGTCCTCATGTGATAAAATGTAAAATATGTAATTGTATGTACATATAAACTTTATAATTTCTAATTGAATATCATGCACATGTTCCCATGCATATGCACCCAAAATATTTGAATTTGTAATCTATTCTTGTAATATGAATGCATATGCATGGAATATTCCCCCATAATCTATACCAATTACTAAATTTTGAACCATTTTGAATTATCTAAAACTATATTTTATACCCAAAATTGATTTATGATCATAGAGGAATTTTTGGTATAAAAATTCCACTAATATTCCCCCTTTTATGGTGATTTATATGTCCTAAAATCCATTCATCTCAAAATAAAATTTAACTATATAATGCATATCAAGATATAATAATTGAATAGAATAACATACGTGAACAAATATATCATCATAGTAAGACATGTATATTTTAAATATTATAGGTAACATATGAGGAGAGGCCTAAATTTTTTAATCTAGATAAAATTTTCAATGAATCTCATAGTAATAGATGTAGTATAATAAGTATACACAAAATTTAGTGCATGATATCAATTATGGCACTCATCAAACTCAACAAGCTCAACAAGTCCATTATCACTAAAGGGGCCAAGGGCCAACACACAAAGGAAATGATAATGTATCAGACTCAAATAAGGCCATGGGCCACACATAATAATGCTAAGGACCATTCACTCAATGGACATTAATATGTTTCAACTATACAAAGGGGACAAGGGAAATTTCACTCAATGGACATGACTATGTTGCAATCACACATAAGTGACAAGGGATAGATATTATAGACAAGCAAATTCTAATCTAATATATAAATTAATTATGTCAAATGGAGGATAGAACTAGAAATGTATTCTACACCATATATTATGTAATGTAATCATATCCTAAAAAATAATATATCTACATACATAATGTAAGATATATATGTTAGAAAGATATTTGTAAAGAGTATATAGTTCAACATAGTATAAGTATTATATAATGGTAACACATATAAATATTATAATACTTGGATAATATTCCCTCAACATGGCATGGCCAATAGGTAGAGGCAAGTTCAACATCTAATCTCATGTAAAATTTGTATGTCTTGCATAACACTCATAAATAGTAGTGAAATGCATGTGTAATAGAAAAATATTATGTTGTTTATCAATC
This sequence comes from Torreya grandis, assembly GCA_037957365.1. Classification (NCBI taxonomy): domain Eukaryota; kingdom Viridiplantae; phylum Streptophyta; class Pinopsida; order Cupressales; family Taxaceae; genus Torreya; species Torreya grandis. The sequence continues at coordinate 4,324,972 of JARHVA010000235.1, read as the reverse complement.
ATGAGATAAATAACATATGAAAATGATGTAAATTAGATGTCTAATCATGCTTAGGTCCTATTTTTGGATTTTTAGAATATTTTAAATGTTTTTATATTTTTGAAATATTTTAAATTTTTGGTATTTTTTTGTATTTTAAAATAAGAATAATACAAGATATAAAGTAGATGAAAGGTATTGAATATGAACAATATGTAACATGTGTCAAGGTTGTGTGTGTGTGTGTGTGTGTGTGTGTGTGTGTGTGTGTGTGTGTGTGTGTGTGTGTGTGTGTGTGTGTGTGTGTGTGTGTGTGTGTGTGTGTGTGTGTGTGTGTGTCTGTGTGTGTGTGTGTGTGTGAAATAGATGTAAATGATATAATAGGGATGTAGAGGAATGATTTTACATATTCATCTCATCAAATGTACATTTTTCAATGTATGTAATGTGTAGGTATGAGAAATATAGTGCACAAAGGAATATTTTTTGAGTGAATAATAGTGTTGTGTAAAATGAAACCTAATGGTATCAAAAAATTGGATGTATTAAGGATATGTTGCTAAATTTTTTATTTGATTGTGTAAAAATCTACAAGTCAGTATTTTTGGGTTGAGGATAGTAGTGACAGTCAATCTTGACTACTTCTAGTCAATATTATTTGTGATGGAAAATATAGTTTGCTTTATTAAGACTATGAAAACAACATGTTGAATGGAAAAAAGTGGTAGTATCATATCACTATTTTTGATTTTTCAAGTTTGGAAAGTGAGAAAGATGAGACAAGAGGCCAAAAAGATTGATAGAGCCAAGGGATAGAAGTTTGATCAAATTGATCACATGTGTAACAATTGGAAAAATAGCACAATGAAGAAATCAAGAAACTATGTACAATACTTGTTTTTAATTTTTATATCATTTGAATGTTTATTAATTTTTAATAATATTTTTTGTAATAAATGATCATCCAATAAGTCCTCCTCTTTAGGATTGAAATCCTTAGATCATCTCAATGTAAATTTTACCCGATGTGTCTGAGGCATAATCCATACGTGTGTATTGACAAATTTTGGTCCATAAATTATTGGGTATATAAATATATAATATTATCTTCCTATTCTTTACTATGATGTAATTCATTGATATTATGTCTCATTTGTTGTAATCCTTTAACACTACAAACTGTTTCCCATTTAGTAGTGTTAATGTGAATGTATTTGTAACAATCACCTTCCATATATACTTTATGGTTAAATTTTCTTATCTAGGATATTTTTTACGTGTTGAATTTGTAGATGATGTATTTTTAAACCTTGTATTAAGTGATATTTTTTTGGTATTAATTTGATAATGCCCTCATGTTTGTATTTCTAAATTTTCCTTTTTAGTGTTTCATAATGTTTTATATCATGTCCTGTAATTCTATGGCAATTAAGATATGGTTTGCCTTATTTATGAAAAATACATTTTTTTGATTGATGTATAGTATTAGGTAATGTGATAATATTGTTATTCAATCACAATTTTTAAAATTATTATTGGTGTATCTTGATGTTGCATTTATTTGTAACAGTGGTGAGACATTTTTGCTAGATAGATTCACATTATTCACTAAATTTGTCACAAATTCCATATGGGATATATCATTGCAACAATACTCATATTATAATCTTTAGACATAACTAAAACATGTTGGTTCCTTGTATCTAGATGATATTTGCTTATTAATTATGAATAATCATAGTATACCCATAGACCAATGGATGTGAGTAAAGTACAAGATAAATACTCATCAGAGGAGTTAAAGTTTAAGTTACGTAGTTTATCATCTATCATATTAACCATTTTGGGTTCATCATCATCACTATCATAATAATATAAAACATGGCCATATTGTACTTCTAAATTAATAATTAGAGGGAGATCAAAATAGGCTTTATTTGAACCAAATTATCTGTGCATTCTTGTCATATACTTTTTGTTTGTTTTTTCCTATGTAACATTCCTTGTTCCAATTAAAATTTATTCCTTTTGAAATGTGTCTTCTTAAATTTTTTTTATGACTTCTAACTTTATAATTATTTCTTTTGTTATTATTTTTAATTCAATCATACTGGTTTTTCCTGTAGCTTTTGGAGTTCTATTTATACCTTTGTTTATGCTATTTTAAATTATTCGAGTTCATTTTGTGTTTGATGTAAATCTTGTTGGTGCATTTGCATATTTTCTTGTTATGTTTGATTATTGTCACTACTTGAATTTATAATGTCATATACCTATTTTTAATCCTAGGGGGATGACTTGGGAAGGTAGAATGATAGATGGATCATCTAACATTGATTGAGATGCCTTGATTTTAAAATATCTAAAAGGTTAATCATTGTTAATATGTTCATATTAGTACCATTTATAAATTAATTTAAGATACTTGTGTAATGCATATGGTTTTATTTCCATCATACATAACCAAGGTCACCCCAATAGTAAATTTTAATGTAAATGATTAATCATAACATGAAATAAATTCGATACTATTTTAGGTCCCAATTTTATATCTAAATATATAATTCCATGTACTTGTCATGAAGATTCATCAAACCCTCTGATAATATGATCTGTTTGTTGTCTAATTTCAATGTTAATACCCAATTCTTGTAGGAAAGGACTACTAAAATATTTTACTCTAAAACAAGCATCAATTAATACTCATTTTATTCCTTAGGTTTTTACTCCAAATTGAATAAAGAGTGTAAGATTTTTTGTGATTACATGTTGTGTTGAAAATTATCCTTCCTTGAAATTGATAATATTTTTAGTGTCCTTAAAAGTGTTCATTATAGAATTAAAAGTGGTATTTTTGTATCACTATAAATAGTATTTTCTCTCAATGCAACATATAAAATATCCTTGTAGACAAATGAAATATTTAGTAATACCAAAATAGAAATTTTAGAATGGCTATTTTTTAGTTGATCCATGATGGCATACCCTTTAGGTTGATTTTATTATCTTTTGGAAGGTGGATTGGGTTAAGGAGGAACATGTTGACTTCCTCCAAGATTTAGTCACCTACCTCATTAAGTGTTAACAACATGGACCACAAAATATAGTATAATCTATGGTCAAATAATGGGAATGGAATGGTGACTATTACAAGCTTGAGGTCTAGGAAGAGGAATAACGAATGCCTTTTGTCATCTAGTAGTAATTGCTAAAATCTTTAATTAAATGTTGAAACAATAAGAATTATGTAAGACTTGAGGTTGTTCATTTAGTTTTTTTATACTTATTGGATTTCATTCATTTTATTACATGATTGTTAATGATGTTCCTTATTATGGGAAGATAGCATGTACTGAAAACTAAGAAATCTTGAATTAAAAAATATATAGTGTGCTCATCCATTAAAGCCATATATTAATTGTAAATTGAGAAGAAAATAACAAAATGTTAAAATTTAAATGTTAGGAAGAGGATTTTTTTGTATGGATATTAGTAGATTCCCCTAAAATTTGAGTTCAAAAAAAGTGATTTAAGTGATAGATATCAATTTCAAGGTCAAAATAAAGTGCTTTTAGATATAAATATTTAATCTAAGATTGAAATAAAGTTATTTTAGTGTCAAATATTAAATCTAATCTAGAAAGAAAGATATTTTTAGTGTCAAATAGTCAAGAATTTATCTAAACCCTACGACAAAAAATTTAATCAATGCTCAAATAAAATGTACAGGTTTAAGAATATGTTTTATCATTATTTAGAACAAATTTGGATATTAACTCTAATTAATATAAAATGAATTTTAGGGTAAAAATTTCTCAAATGACTTGTAACTAGCTTGATGAAATTAAAATGTTGAAATGGACAAATTTAAAATGAATGAAGTTAACTATGAAAATCATAAAGAGGAATAAAAAGACTTGGCTAATTTATGCCCATATGTTGATTGTGTATGACTAAAATATAGATGAAAATGATCAACTAAGGCTTGATCACATGCATGTAATTGGAACCAAAAAAATCATTGTTCTCAATCAAAATCGATGAAAAATAGTTAGGATCAACTATTAAGTTTAACCTATATGAGTCAATCTTGACCTACATGGGAAAATAAAAAATTAGTGGTAAAGTCACCTAAAACTTCTTGAAATATGATCATATTTCTAATTTAGACTTTTAGCTATGAATTGATGATTTTTATATGACCTTTTCAAGGTTAAAACCCTATAAGGGCTTGTGGTCATTAAAAATTTTTAAAAAGAGAAGGGGGAGTGTAATGGGATGCAATGACCCCAATCACCACATGATTATTTAAAATTGACCACATATCCATATAATTAAAAGAGGGAATCAAACCTCACATAATTCTCCCACTTGAAGTTCCTAGTACAATAGTACTCATTTTCTACATGTATCCATCTAGAGATGGATTTTGATAATGCTTTGTTTAACTTGTATAAAATAGGCTTGTGACTTGGTTAAAGGGTGCTTCAAGTGAATAAAATAAAATTTGGAAAGAATAGGAAAGCTTTACTTAGTATGTAATATTATGATTGTACCTCAATGGTGAAATTGATAAAGTTGCCAAGTTTTTACCAAATAGGGAGAATAAATGCCTTAAATGTGCATTTATAACAATCCAAATGGGTGAAACATCACGTTACCTATCCTAAAAATATGAACCATCCTATAAGGAAGATTTTTTCTTTGAAAATTAGTTGTTTTAGGGGTAAAATGCTAGATCAACCTATAAATGTTGGGATCGACTACCAATCTTCACATGTGTAGGTCAATTCTAACCTAGAAGGCTAATGTTTGATCTTAAGGATTTGAAATGTATATACAAATTCTTAGAGAGTATTTTATCAATTTATAATATTTATGTAGGTGTAAAATAAAAACATAGAAGGGACAAGAATGTATAAGTATCTAGGATAAAGTGAGGTGTAAAAAGATGATCGATTTAAGTTTTCAATTTAAGTAAGGTAAATTTCAACTAAAACTAAAATGATCAAGTATTCATGCCCAATTTTGACTATATATAGGTTGATTTTTATCCTATTTCATTATATATAATTAATCTAATTGTTGGATTTGTGATAACACTTATTGTATCTCTGCTCACAATGCTTATTGTAAGTTTTCTATTTTTTTTTACCATTTCAAATGAAATGGGTTACTAGTTAGGAGCACACATATGGAATAATTTACTTACATAAAAATAATCCATTAGTAATATATATTTTAAAATTATTATTGTTACTTTGGCATATATAATATCAAATAGCCTATAATTATTATATTGGTATATATAATTTTGTTTTTTGTTTATATCTATTATTTTTGTATTATTTTTTTTTTCATTAAATAATGTGATGACTAAGTGTTGAATTTATAATTTCATATTCTTAATATACACAATCATGTACCTAGTTCTTGCTATCATGAGTTATATGTTGTTCGAAGATGATAAAAAATAGATGGATAAGATCTTTTCAACTCTAAATAACATATGAATTGAGATTAATTTTTTTAATTAAATATCTAAGTTTTATTTTCTAATTTCATGGACAAGTTTTAATTCAATGTATGTATATTACACTTTAAATAATGTTTATTCTTGGTGTAAAAGGTCCTTTATTAGTAGTTTCAAGATTGTATAATTGTTGGAGGTCTAAAATGTTAGAGGTACAATCACAGAGTGGGGTGAATCAATGAGCCCATATATTTCAATTTTAATTGCAATCCTTTAAAATATTAACCAACATATATCAACTTGATCAAGAAACATTAACTAGAGAGCTCACTCATTCAATGCATACACAATATCAAACACAAAACACATAGTTCCTATGGGAAACCCTCATGGAGAATAAAACCCACTCTCAAGCCTGAAACACATGGACTACTTGGCCTATAAGAAATTACAAACAAGAGACTAGTTAATTCCTTTAGACCAATAAACCTTGATCATATCCTCCTGACCAAAGGCCTTTAGCGAAACACCTATTTCACAAGGAGTAACTTCCCCTAAATAAGATCAAGTCCTTTAGAACCTCCTTTGAAGTGAACACCTCCACCTTAGAACTAATGTCTTCAAAACCTAATGATGGAACTCTATTTATCTAACCCCTACCTAATATTCCTCTCTATTTCATATAATCCTCTCACATATGCATGTCATAATCTCTCTCCTTCACTCAAACTATACTCATATGAACACTCAAACCTCTTCACATATCCTCAAACTAGAAGAGCACTTTTATGACATAATAAATATGACCTATAGGTCATACACATAGTCATCAATCTACTTTGATCATTAGTTCATCAACTAGGCACTCTACCTCTCTTTCACTCCCCAACTCTCACATATACCTTGCACAAGTCTTCTAAAAAAGTCTCACACATAAGTCTAAAAACCAACACATTTTGTTTCACTATATCTAGATAATTCATGAATTATCAAGTCCACAATACATGTGTACACCCTTTAGGCATCTAACATGGGTCACAATTAAGCAAAACACAATTTCAAATAGGCCTAAGTCACTTTTAGGTCTTATGCAAACCCATTAAGCTCTTTAACACTTTAGCGAGAAAATCAAGAACAAAAGACCACTTACAAATGAATTAACGCATTCCACATGACCATTTTAACATCCTAAAATGATCATAGTTACCAAAACACTCTTCTACTAAATCCCAAATAGGTCAAACACTTCTCTATACATAGTCATGATGAATGAAAACATAGTCAACTTTAAAACCTTTGTTCATGTTGGATATGATTAATCAAACCTTAATAATGCACATATATCATCCTTATGGATTTTAAAACACTCCCTAATATTTAATTTAACATGAAATATCAAAACACCATCAAATAAATCTCAAATACCCTTCTTGGGTTACTTGCAGACCATCAGATCTTATTATATGAAGCTTGACCTTTAACACATAGTGCACCAATGATAAATGTTAAACCTTAAACATGTTGACCTCATCTTGTGCACTCTAGAAACTTTGATTCAATATGATATGTCGATATTTTATTCATATTTATATATTTAAAAATGATAAAAAGTTGTCATTTTGACCTTTTGACTTTAATGTGCACACTATTGATCTCTATATGTACAATCACCTAATCATCATTGATCCATGGAAGAAGTTTGATCTTTATCTCTACACAACATTAAACATTGAAAACTTGGCACCATATCAATGATTCTTGACATCTTGGAGCAATGTGCTCCATTGATGATGTTCAAACTTTACCTTGTGCAAAATTGACTGAGTATGGGAACCTTATTAATTTGTCTATAAGGTTAACTTTGCACCTTCATATATTTTGTTACAATTAGATGCATGATCTAAAATTTGGACCATATGATCTCCTCACATATGATAATCCAACCATGTGAAAAAATTATCTTGGAACCCTCACATGTGTGACATATAATGACATATAAATTCTCACTCAGATTTTTTTGCCATAAAACCATGTCAAAAACTTATCTAGAAGGCCAACTTTGAACATTCATATATATTGTTCTACTTCAGTACTTGACCTAAAAGTTAGAAAAAATAAACTATGCACAATATTGAACAAACCAATATGATCACCTTATCCTTAAATGTCTACACGTGTGAGATATGTGACCATAAAAATGCTTACTCAACTCTTTCTTGCCTCATGCAAATTTTGCTATGGGAAAACAATATCAAACTGCTTGGGAGCCCAAATTTTCACTTGTATGTATTTGATTGTGTTTAAGTGCATGACGTAAGATTTATCACATAGAAACTAAGGAATAGGGTGATCAAAACCATATGAAAAACTCTACCTGACTCATCCACACATAGTAACAATGATGTTAGCAAACTACCTACTCAGATTTTCTACCACTAGACCCAAAATGTCTAGATGAAAACAATGATCAACCAGATAAAATCCACTTATTCACATAAGAAATAAAAGCATATAAAAAATATTAGGGACATATTTAACAACCTAAAATCATCATATTCATCCATGAACATCTTTATCCATGTCAAAATAAAAGATCAACCAAGCCTCCTTCAAGCATACTAAGACAAGCATATTACACACTTTGTCATTATCACTTAGACTATCAGGGCACTTCATACACTCATTTGGAAATTTTTATTACATCATCATGACATCATTGAAAATACTCCAATAGTCTCCCCCTTTCTCATTGATGTTAACAAACATCATTCATCTCACCTTCTGTCTCTTTAAGTACTCTCATAATAGGAACTTTCTCCCCTTGTGACACAATGACAAAGTGGGCACCAACTAATCTTGAGGACATGAAAATACTAAAAATAATATATGATCACCTTATGAAGATGATAAAAACTTCCCCTTACCATAAGCCTACCTCTTCTTTCCTTGACAACATCCTTCTTGTTCCATGCCAACACTCTCTTCAACCAAGCATTGCAACTAATGAAGAAGGAATACATAAAAGTATTGATGTCTTATGTAAATCACCAAGAAACATATCATATGGATTCCACTTAAGATTTTTGAGCCAATTCATCACTTGAGTATCTTCAAATCTTTATATATCATGAAGAAACATCATGCAGGCTTACTAGACTTCTCTCACAATCCACCTCAAGGACCACCAAATGAACTTAATACCACTCAAAAAAAAGGAAACATGCTCTAAAACAACCTAATAACTCACCATGAAACAAACATATTGTGTTATTTTGGATAAATTGAACAAAAAACTCTCTTCTTATCACTAGGCCTATCTAGTCTCCTTGTAGCCCTACTTGGAACTTGAAGAGCCCACAAATTTTATAAGACACATCATCAAGACCTAAAAATTCATATATAGATTATGCTCATATGCCACTTCATGAGCATCAATTTTAAACACCTAAATCAACATCTTCAATAGACTTCCTTCACAAACCAACTTGTTAATTAGGCTTCTAACTTGACAAAAACTTGAATATATTGAGAACCACAAACCTTCAAATCTCTATGAAGGTTTATTAAAAAACCCATTTAGACCTTAAACTTATTAATAATCATTAGATATAAACTCATAAGGTAGACCACTTTTCTAACATAGCCCAAAACCCTAGAATCTCAAAACAACTAGAGTCAACAAACCTCCTTATGGTCAATGTCCACCTCTAAAAATTCTTATACACCTAAATATAACCATTACACACTTTTGGACCAAGATTTGAGCTTCCCCACCATTGGTAACCTTGACTTCCTATAACCCATTTTAGGACCTACATGCTCTTAAACACAAACTAAGAAACTTGAGAGTAAATAAAAATCTTCAATTTTAATTTAACATACCTTCAGATCATAATACTACATGGATCATGCTATAATAAGGTTAACAAACCTTTATATACAAAAATATCATCTTGAAAACTCAAAAATCCTCCTTTACCATTTGGGAACCTTCCATCTAACCCTATAAACTGCTCCATATATAATTATCAACATCAAGACATCACCTTAGCATATCTTCCACCTAGACATACCTAATCCAACTGAAAACACTCATCTCTAGCCTTTTAGGACCTTCTTAAAAACATCACAGCAACACTCGCTTCTTCACAAAAAGGAGTCTCTTAAGAAACATAAATAGAGACATCCTTTGCACCATTATGCTCTAAATTATAGTGAAGCCAAGAGTGGCCCACATGTCCTCAATAACCACTATAATTCTCTTATGGCTATAATACTTCTTGACCTTGTTATTCTTCCTTTTATTCTAAACTATGAGATTTTTTTCCTTTTCTATATCACTCTCCTCTTCTAAGATAGAATTAACAACACATGGAGCAACTATGGAATCTTGACATACCTTTTCATTTCAAGAATCAACCTTGTATCTTTAAAACTCATCACTAGGTATAGACAATTGATGTAATATGAATAATACTTGTTTAACAGTAATAGGATGTTCACTTGGATCCATACACTTCTCAAGTTTAGCCTCAACTAATACCTTGGTCTTTTCCTTGAGTTTGGTCTCTTTATTCATAATATGAGTATTCAATGATAGCTCTTAATTCTCTTCACATTCTAAATCATTCTCCACTATAGAAAATATATTACTTAGACTTCTAGTCTCATCATGACTCACACTTACAACTTTTGGTTTACATGAGCTAACTTGCCTTCTACCTACACTCTTGGAGCTTGATTGAACATATTCTAATTTTTAGACCTTTGCTTGTATAATCTAGCAATGTGATCTCTTTGTTCACAATTGTAACAAACCATACTCCTTGATGGAAACTTAGTTTATCTCACCTTGTTTATAAAATGTTTTTTAAAGTGTCCCACATCATGACAATTGAAGCACTCAACCTTCCTCACTCCTTTTGACTGATTACCCCCATCATAATTCCAATTAAATTTATTTCTAACATATCTCTTGCATTCTCTATCCCTATGACCAAACTAATGTATAGTAGTAACCATTGAAACTTGCATACCTCATGAATTTGGTTATCTGATCTAATTTGTCTTCAATTTATTTGCACCATCATTCCCTATTTGATTATTTATCTTCAAAGGTTGATCCACCTTTCTTTCATTGACATTCATGTCAACTTGAGAAGCAACTTTGGACTCTTCATTAAAACCCAATCCATCTTTATCACTAACTAACTTTTAACTCTTTAGGAGATCATCAAGATCATTATAAAAATTATCAAACTTGACAGATGATTTCACCTGGCTTGCAGACTTCTCTAACTCATCTTTCAAAGACATAATCTCAAAAGCATAACTTAAGCATTCATCTTCTTTATCTTTTAGGATTGTAGACAGGATTTATATTTGATAACTGAGATGTTTGACCATATCTTCATACTTATTGGCATCTTCATTCATTCTTACCTCAAATACACTAAATTGATCCTCATAGTCTTTAATTTGAGACTTCAACTTCTTGTTAATCTTCTTGTTAATCTTTAGTTCTTTAAGAGCATTTTTCAAAATAGTATCATAATCCACCTCATCTTCATCATCATTTGAATCACTCCAATAGACTCCTTTTGATGTGAGGTGCTACCTTATTCAACTATGAATAGGGTTTCATCTTCAATAGGACAATCATCTTCATGATCATACTCTGAGTCACTATCTTCACTCTCATCTAATGAGTTGCAATCTTCTTTGGTGTAGAGACTCTTCTTGTCCTTTAATTACTTCTTGTTATCAAACCTTTTGAATCCCTTTTTTATTTTATTTGAATGGAATGATCTCTTACCATCATCATAACCTTGATCATGTTCTTCATCATCATCTTTATTATACTTATGAGGGCACTTATTAGCAAAATGTCATATCTAACCACAATTAAAGCATTTGAGGGGTAGTTTACCTTTATACTTGCTTAAACTTGTTTTCAATTTTTTTGAAATCAAAAAATTAGCTCATCCTTATCTATATCAAAAATCTCATCCTCTTTGGATTTATTACCTTATAACTTCTTATTTATCTTTATTTTAGTCTTAAAATTTGCTTCCTTCTCTGGTGGTATATCATCATTCTTCCTCATCTCATACCTAGTAAGGGTGATATGCAATTGATCCATATTAAACTGAGTAAGATCATGAATTTATTCTATAGCAGATAATTTTAGATCAAATTTGGGTGATAGAGACATTAATACCTTTTGAACAATAGTAGCCTCTTCAATGTTCTCTCAAAGACCTCTGATGATGTTCACAATCTCATTAGCTCTTTATATAAAGGATACCACAAAATCTTCTTCCTTCATATTGAGACTTTCAAAGTTCCTTCTATGAATCTACAACTTAGTAAGATTGACCTTTGAATCTCCTTCATAAATGATCTACATTTTGTCCCATATCTCTTTATCAAATTTACAATCGATTACCTTGGTGAACATAGTCCTTGTATGACCATAAGTGATGGCATTCATTGCCTTAGAATTGTTCTCAAATAAATTATTATGTGTAGTACTATATGGAGTAGTAGTAGGAGCAACATAACCATCCACAAAAAATTTCCATACATCAAACCCTAGGGACATAATGTATGTCCTCATCCTTGCACTCCAAAATACATAATTGGATGCATTGAACTTTGGTGCCTGATTAGGAGATGAACCTCCTTGATGACTACCCATTTTTTACCTTGGATCACCTTCAAGCTATCAAGCCTTTACCAAAGGACCTACTCTAATACCAATTATTAGAGGTACAATCATAGAGAAGGTGGGTGAACCATTAAGCCTAGATATTTCAATTTCAATTATAGTCTTCTAAACTATTAACCAATCAAATTTATCAAGAAACATTAACAAGAAAGCTCATTCATTCAATGCATACACAAGATCAAACACATAACACATAGTTAGTATGGGAAACCTTCATGGGAAATAAAACCCACTCTCAAGCATGTAACACATAGACTAATTATCCTATAATAAATTACAAACAAGATACTGGTCAACTACTTTAGACCAGAAAACCATGATCATATCCTCTTAACCAAATGCCTTTAATAAAACACTTGTTTCATAAGGAAAAACTACCCCTAAGGAAGATCAATTCATTTAGACCCTCCTTTTAAGTAAACACCTCCACCTTAAAACTTATGTATTCAACACTTGATGATGGATCTCTATTTATCTAACCCCTGTATAAGCTTCCTCTCTATCTCGTATAATCCTCTCACATAGGCATGTCACAATATCTCTCCTTCACTCAAAATATCATCATATGCACACTCAGACCTATTCACATATCCTTAAACTATAAGAAAACTTTATAACATAATAAATATGACCTATAAGTCATACACATAGTCATCAATCTTCTCAACTCATTAATTCACCAATTAGGCACTCTACCTAGCCTTTTCTCTCCAACTCTCACATACACGTTACACAAATCTTCTCAAAAAGTCTCACATACATGTCTATAAACCAACATATTTGATTTAACTATATATAGAGCATTCATGCATTACCAATTTCACAATCTTTTTTTTTTCAGACACAATACATTCCTTCAACCTTAAGGCATCTAACATGGGTCACACTTAAGCACACCACACTTTCAAATAGTCCTAAGTCACTTTTAGGCACTATGGAGACCCATTTAGCTCTTTGAGACTTTAAAAATCAAATTAATAACAAAGGACCACTAAAAAATTCAAGAACCCATTCCACATAAACCTTTTGACATCCTAAAATGATCATAGTCATAAAAACACTCTTCTACTAAAGCCCAAATAGGTTAAACACTTCTCTATACACATAGTAATTATGAATGAAAACATAGTAGACTTAAAAACCTTTATTCATAGTGGATATGATTAATCAAACCTTCATAATGAAAAAAATCATCCTTATGTATTTTACAACACTCCCTAATAGCTAATTTAACATTAGATATCAAAACACCATCAAATCAAGCTCAAAGACCCTTCTCCATTTATTTATAGAATATGCACAAACACACAATCAACTTTAAATCTCAAAATATTTGACTATGAACATAATTATACCTTAAAATTCATATTTATAGATGTACCTTGGAATCCTCTATTACTTTTATTTTTACACCATGGTCAAATTCTGCATAGAGAAAAAGTTATGGCACAAGAACTAGACATTGGTATTTCCTTTGTTAAATTCAAATATTCAAATACAAATAGCCACAGTTAAACCTTGGTCACTTTGATATCATCTTGAGTCCTCAATACTTAGATTAATCATGCACCATCAATCTTATTATACACTAGTTTACCAATTACAAATGTTAAACCTTGAACATGTTGACCTCATCTCGTGTACTATAAAAAATTTGACTCAATGCCCTCCATTAACATTCTATCCTTATCTCAATATTTAAAAATTCTAAATAGATATCACTTTGGCCTCTTGAACTTAATGCACACTATTGATCTCTATCTATACAATCACCCACTCACCATTGATCCTTGAAATAAGCTTGATCTTTATCTCTGAATAATGTTAAATATTGAACACTTGGCACCATCTCACTACTTCCTGACATCTTGGAGTAATGTGCTCCATTGATGATGCTTGAACTTTAACTTGTGAAAAATTGACTAATTATTGGAGCCTTTTCAATCTATTTGTAAGGTCAACTTTGCACCTTCATATATTTTATTATGCTTATATGCATGATCTGAAATTTGGACCATCTAATCTCTTCACATAGGAGAATCCAACCATGTGAAAAACTGATCCTAGAACCCTCACAAGTGTGATATATAATGACATAAAAATTCTCACTTATATTTTTCTTCCACATAGGTAACTATTTCAAAATATTAACTGAAAGGTAAACTTTTAACATGCATATCTATTATCATGCTTCGGTGTTTGACCTAAAATTTAGCACAAATCAACTAAGCATAAAATTGAATAAAACCATATGATCACCTTCTCTTGAAATGTCCACACATGAGAGATATTAAACCATCAAAATTCTTACTCATCTCTTTCTTGCCTCATGCAAATTTGGCTAAGTATGGGAAAATAATGTCAAACTACCAAGGAGCCCAACTTTGCACTTACATATCTTTGACTACATTTAGGTGCATGACCTAAGATTTAACACATAAAAACTAGTGACTAGTGTGATCACAAACATATGACCAACTCCCCCTAACTCATCCACATGTGATAATGGTGCTTTTAGAAAACTACTTAGATGTTTTGCCACTAGGACTGAAATGTCTATATGAAAACAATGATCAACAAGATGAAATCCACTTATGCACACAAGCATTCAAAGCATAGAAAACATATTAAGGACCTCTTTCACAACCTAAAATCACCATATTCATCCTTGAAAATCTCTATCCATGTCAAAACTAAATATCAACTAATACTCCTTCAAGCATACTAGGACAAGCATATTGCACACTTTGTCATTGTCACTTAGACTATTAAGGCACTTCATCAGCGCATTTGGACATTTTATGACATCATCATGACATCATTGACAATACTCCAACATGAAATCCATGACAATAATTTTAATTATCACTAAATTCATGAAAAATGTTTACATTTGAAAGACCAGTACCTTAAATAATACTCATAATTTAATGAGACCCTAAAAATGGAATTAATAATATTAAAAAAAACACTTTAAAAATTTACAATTAAATTGAGTAGCTTAGGGAATGGTGATGAA
The DNA here is from genome assembly GCA_037957365.1 of Torreya grandis. Classification (NCBI taxonomy): domain Eukaryota; kingdom Viridiplantae; phylum Streptophyta; class Pinopsida; order Cupressales; family Taxaceae; genus Torreya; species Torreya grandis. The sequence continues at coordinate 4,309,771 of JARHVA010000235.1, read as the reverse complement.
ATAAATAAGTGTTTTTTCAAACTAGGTCATGGTTAGCAAGATCATATCAAATCATTTGAAACCAATATTTAAGTAAGATGAGATAAGACAAGAAAATGAAGAAGTAATATCTAAGGAGCAAAGAAAAGGGATGACTTGTGCGCAATCATTTGTATCCATGATTAATACATGTGACATGGGATACATAATTAGAAGGTGGAGATACTTCACCTAGATGTAATAAAGCTAATTTAGATTTAAAATATTCCATGTATCTTAGTTTTAATATTATTTTGTATAATATGTGGATTTTTATATTTGGGTTATGAAGTGTTGAATATTGTTTGTGTGTGTCATGTTCACAATAAATGTGAAGTCCACCTTGTATATTTGTTATCAGGGTGAGAATTATTATGTGCATTAGTTATGTGCATTATATTATTTAATTTGGTAGTTATCATCACATGTAAAATAATTTTGAGTTTTAACATGGCAATGATCCCACCTTTCACTTTACCCATAATCATCTCTCACTTAACTCTAGTTTTTTATTTATACAAAACCTTATGTATTTTATGGAGAGAAATATAAATTAGATTCATATATTTTATGGAGATCAATGTAACCTGGATCAATATTTAACTCACCATTACATTCAAAATGCCTCAAAACCTATGGATTGACTGTAAACACCATAGGATATTATAAAGATTTGTTTAGGCTAGTTTTCCTAGGTTCTCTAAATATCACCTGGATATGATCTATACGAATGGATATAAGAATTTGTTTGTATTTTTTGAGGCATTTTATAGGTTACTCAAAAAAAATTGGTGCCAAGTACATATAATATTTACATTTATTATGTGATATTTATAGACCTATGTGGTCCAACCACCGACTGTATGTCATTTTCCTTCCATGCGATCACCTAATTAGTCCCTACTCTTCAACACCTAGATGCCCATATAACCACTCATTATGTCATTTTATCTACCTAAAATCTAACCTCACACCATTATGAGATTATTTCTAAGAGTTCAACTTTCAAGGGCTTGTAACATTTGATCTGTGAAGCTTGGGAAGGCAAAAAATTTCACCTTAGCTATTTTTTTGAGATCTTAAAAACTTTGGAGTTATTTTTTTCATTATAATAAACCAAAGTTTAAAAATTCATAGTTTATCCCTCTTTTGTTGGCCATCATATGTATTTTAGACCTTTTGGAGGTTATAAATTTTGACTAGTAATTTGGATTTACATGCTATTTTTTTAAAGTACATTATTTTTGTGTTCTAAATGTAATATCTAAATATTCTAACATTGAATAAAATTAGTATGATTTCAACATAAAATATATGTTTGTAAATTTTAAAACATTCTATTTAACATTGAGAATGAGTGTCATTTCATTTTTAGAGGGGATCACTCTTTATTGATTTATACAACTTTTAGGTGGGTTTTTCAAATGTATTTTTATTGATTTGTAAAGTGGCATGGGGGATTTGTTATTCTATATTTATCTACCTTCATCTGTGTGTGTGTCATTTTTTGCACTCCCTTTTCACATTTTAATTTTTTAGTTCATCATACACAATATTTGACACTTTCACTTGAGTATTTTTTAATTTTTTCACACCTACCACATTGACACACTTTTGGATATGCTGACTTGTTTTGTGTTCAGTCCCTAGTCAACATTACAAGGGGTGTTATTACTACTAATTTTTCCTTGTTTTTTTTGGTATGTTATAAACCTTATGTTTTTCCTAGAAGATGTAAAGGATAGTTGTTTCTTCATGTCAAATAATTTTTGTGCCAACCCTAAAAAGGTTTTCAAATTATTTTTTATTTTAAATTTGTAATCAAGCCTACCATTTTGAGGGTGTTCAAATTTTAAAATAGTTTATTGGCCAACCATTTTTTTCATACTTCACCCATGATTATATTTTATAGTCACTCTTGTTCACACAACCAATTTTATTGAATATATTGTTCAAATTCCTTATTAATTACATTTGAGGCTTCATCAGATTAAACAATAATCTACTTCAGCAACCTCATTACTCTTTTGTTATTTCAATGTAAATGACCTAGCTTCCAAGACTCATCTTTATGAGTTAAAAATTTTATTCTCTTTTAAAACATCACCTAAATTGATATTCATGGGGAGTGTTGGTGTGTCATGTTAAAATTAAATGTGAAGACCATATAAGGAAGTTGTTATTAAGGTGATATTTATTATGTTTATGTTCACAATATTGTTTAATGGGGTAGTTATCCTCATATGTAATGGAATGGTGAAATGTAAATTGGGAATGATCCCACCATTCACTTCATCAATATAATCTCTCACTTGCCTCTTTTATTTTATATATAAGGAACCTAATGTCCTTTATGAAGATCAATAGAGTTTAGACTCATGTCTAGAGTTGGGTAGGATGTATTTTTTTGGGAGATCATTTTCCTCTCTTGACGCAACCATTACTACTTGGATATATGCATTGTATCTTACGTTTAGTTAATATATTAACTTTTGTTGGTGAATATTTTCATATTTTCTAAACAAATATGTGTGTATGTTTGTATTTTTAATTTGATCATCAATAATTCATCTCAAAAATCATATTAGAGCATATTTACTAATAAATACCAACATGGTATTATAAATTTTTATAAAAATATGATATCATTATTTTATTAAATTTTATATCATCACTATTACCATATCTTAGTTCTAATATGGCATTATTTTAGAAGGAATAATTATGCAACTTGAAAATTCTTGTGGGAGTTTAGTTCTTCTTTTTCTCCCTCCCTCAGCCATTGCATTGTATGCTCATGTTGGGAAATATTTGTTAAAATTGAACATGTAGACCGTGTCTTTTATTTTTTAATTTGATATTTTTGAACCATACAATGTCCTTGGTATATGGTTGGAGAAGAATGGGGATGGAGAATTTAGGTCAATTGTTATTAGTTTATAGCTTTACTTTGTGGTTTGTAATCCTTTATTTATTTACTTTTTTCAAATCCATTTAAATTTTTTTGATGGAAATATCTTTCATCCATGTTATTCTCATTACTAAGTAAATTTTCAATATTTTATCAACCCTTATTATGTAGGATAACCTTGTTGGTGCCTTTCTAATATGCATTTGAATTTCCTTTAATAGTGAAAAAAAATGGTATTAAGAGGGTGAATTAAAATTATAGGGTTAAATTATATTCCCTAAGCTCAAACAATGGATATTTATTCCTTTTAGAAATAAATCTTTATATAATTAATTATATTTTACAGATTAGTTACCTCGGGTATGTATAAGCATTTTAAAACAAACATATTTTTCCATTTGTAAATGTCATATAGAATTTGATATGAGCCTCTAGATTTTCAATCCCAACAAAGTTTAACAACACAAACAATTAGGGTTAGTGACTTATTACAATGAAATTATTCTCTATTTTGAGTTGCCATTATTTAGATGATGGCCATTTAGGGATATTGATTTTTTTAAATATTTTTTGTAAGGAAATGTTAGTAATTTTGTTGTTTATAGATATAATATTTAAAGTATTAAATTTTGAAACCATAAAAAATCAACTTAAGATTCTAAAAGTACACACTTTAGGGAACACACTTTATTTATTTTCTTTTAGGAAAATATTTTATTCTATTCTAAACCCCACATAGATTTAGTGCATGGTTCCCTTGCTATTATTAACTCTTCCTACATGGTATGTTATTTGGGTTCAAATCCTACTAATAGGTAAATAGCATATTCTAGCCAAACAAATTTAAAATTCTACTATGACATGTTTTAATAAATTAAAATTTTATAAGTATCTTGACACACACTAAAATTTGATTTTTTTTATGTATAACTGCATTTACATGTTAACTGGTCTAAATTATTCAAGAAATGTTTTAAACCTTTTACATCAGTAGAGAACATGAATCATATAAAACCCCTTATATAAAAGATCAAGATTTCCCTCCACCAATTTTTCTAGGGATTTATTTTTAAAAACAAATAAATAAGATATGCCATGACTTGGATCTATTGATGATGATCTTGTTTTTTACTAGGGATTCCAAATACAAACCTCTATATGGAACCAAAAAGTGCATTCCAATCATGCTCAAGGCTCCCTATCTTTTAATAGTAACAATCCTTTATTGTTTTATGTAACTTAAGATTATAGAGAGCCCTTAATAAATCAAACACAATTTTGTATAATTAAATTAATTAGCTCAAAAAATCATGTCAAATATTTATTGGAGGAGCTCATTTTCCTTAGGAATTAATGTACAAGACAAAATTCCCTTTAATTTCACTCCATAAATTCTTGGAGGGCACCTTTTTAGATCACAATGCGGATCCCTAGCCAACCAAGAAATAATATCCCTAAAATCCAAAATTTAACTTCAAAAACTAATTCATACACATTTATAATTACATAAAAGGTGTGTTATAGACATAAGGCATTTTATATTCGTCTATATATATAAATATACCATTCATGTCTTTAATTTTTCCCATCATTCACCATTATGTATGTATGCACACCACTATGTCATGATAATCCAAAATTAATTTAACTTCTCACCCATTTGAATTATTTTATATACATTTAGATTTCCATTTCACCCATTTTGTGAATGATCTAAGAATTAGTGGTATTAATAGGGGATGTGTCTATGGAATCAATTAAATAGAATCATCTATCATGCTACATGAAGTGAAAACCAAGGAACAACCCAAGGCCATCATCTGAAGAAGAGACTATATGGGACTTCTCTTTATATTTGTTATCATGTCTTTTTTATGCTCTGAATTCATTATAGATCTATGGATATTGATGGAAGTTGGTAGAGAATCCACCTTAGTGATTCTCACTTGGTTCTTTAAGATCCTCTACTCATATCACAATAGAGAGGTGGTTTAGTGAGAAGAAACTCTAACCACTACATCCACATGTGTCTAGGAAATTAAATTACCTTCATCCTCAAATTGTTACAAAAATGTTTATATATAATTCAAAGTATATATAAATTAAAATCATGGGATCCTATATGTTAAATCTGTAGACATCCAATGCTTAACACCATTTATGTTGAAATTCTCAATCTTATTCAAATTGTGCTTAAATGCACCTTTTATGTCAAAATCTATAAAACATGATAAATAGTTTGAACTTGTCATTTATAAGTGCCAATTTAGGTCAGTTTTCCCTAAATGGATCAATGCAATTTATGGTCAACTAACTTTGATCAATTCATTTCAAGTCAAAATGATGATTTTGCCATTTGTGCTCTGGATCACTCTTTCTTCCTAAATTCATTAGTATACACCACGTACCTTTATTATTTTGTGTTGGAAATATCCTAAATGGAAATATGGTTTTGACACATCTAATGTCACCTTCTAATTCTTCTTGAGTCAAATTACAACTCAGTAATATGACTTTTTGATCATTTTGATTAATTGAGGGTCAATTTTCAAATAATTGTACAAATGTTGATTATCCTTTTTTAAGGATAATTAATCCAAATCAAGAGCTTAAGTGGATTTTCCATGAGAGTTTTTAAAAAATTTATTTTTTAAAATTGATTCCTATTAATTGCATCATCAGGTGACATCATTTCTTAGGAAGACATCCCTAGCCATAAATGCCATAAATATCAAGATTATGGTTCACCCATGCATATTTAGTGCCTCTCATGCATCTTCAATGGCCTTTATTCCAAGGTCATGATGAAGATAATTATATATTTAATTCCAAATATTAGGATTATCCATGGCCACACATCTCAATCTTGAGATGGACAGTCATGGCTGATCCTGACTAATCTCAAAAATTTGTAAATAGAGAGGCCATGGACATGAATTTTAAGCTTGAAAATTACAAAGATATAATGTTAAATTGTTTCCACAATCCTTTGCATTTGATCATTGATTTTTTTTTTCAAGCTTCATTGATGGACTAGTCTAGTGATTTAGAATCATGAGCCTAGGTTTTATGGAGTGTTCTTGAGACATTGGAGAAGTTTGCCACCTTTGTTGACAAAGACAAGGATGCTTGATCAAGGGATAACATGGTTTTGATCCATATGGATATGGTGAATCCATTTGGGAAGGTAATATGTTATTTTTTTCATTTGTTTCTTTTTATCCTTTTTAATTCCTATAGGAATAGATAGTCTTAGCTAGTTAGTTCTTTATGCATTTTTCATGATTTATGGATTAATGTTTGACTAAATTGCCTTATAATACTCTCTACATCTGGGCACACCTGGTGGGACTAGATGCATCCCACACATCAATAAGATCATTTTATAGCTTTAAAATATTTATTTGGATCATTAAAAATCTTGAAAATTGATTTTCTAACTTTGTTTTTCCATTTTTTGTTTACCACAAGTTTACACAGTAACTGACATCAGTAGGTAAAATCAACATCAGTTGGATAGTTATCATCAGTCACATTGATATAACTGATGTCGATTAGATAACCATCATCAGTTAGCAAATGTAACCATCATTGGTTATATAACTGACATCAGTCACTATGTTTTTCTTAAAATATAGACCTAAGAGATCTTTTTTTTAAGTTCATTATTTCAAACCTAAAAGAGCTTCAAGGCTAAAAGACATACTAACATTTTTGTTGTAGGACCAAGCTCGACATTTGCTAAAAACATGTTAAGATCACATTTTGCATGCTTAAAAATGAATTAAGAACATTATTTTGGTGCTTAAAGTAACATTTAGGTGCTCAAATAAGAGTTTTTTAGCATTATTTTTTCAAGGTTTGCTACTAAGACCAAGGGATCAAATGAACACCACCTCATTTTCCATTTGGGCTTAAAAATGAACTCACCTTTCCAAGTTTTTTATATTTACTTAGTTGTTTAGGTTAGATTTTATTTGGAAAAGAGAGGGGTGTTTCATGTATGTTCTTCCATTTGTCCCCTTTAGGGAACCCTTAGAATCAAAAGAGCCATTTCTATTGCAAATAGCCTAGTCCAAGGCTTAGAAAGAAAGTTATCTAAATCACTCCCCAAAAACTCGTCAAAGTTTGGGTGACCTTGAAAATGACCCTAGAGTCTTTCTTTTTATGTCTTTAATTTCATTTCACCTTAGCTTATGAGGGGGATGTCATTTCCTCCTATGAGTTATTTAGGGAAGCTTTGACCCAGGGTTTCATCTCTTGACAATGACTTCACTTACTCTTTCTGAGTTACACTTGAGATGTATTTATATTTGGACATCACACTACACTGAGTGAACAATAGGATGTAGTGGTTGTAAAAAGGACTAGACATTTTTACAACTAGCCAATACTATGGTCACCTAATTTATGTCCTTGTTTTTTAAATTGTTTGATGTGAAAGTCATTGTGCAATTGATCCCCCTAGAATGATCGAAAACTTGATAGTTTAGTATAACCCACTTTGCCATAACTTATCAATTTAGACTTAAGACATTTGGTTTTTGTCATTAGCTTACTTGGTCTTCATTTGTGTCTAAAACTACTTGTTAACTCATTGAACTTAACCAAAACACATTGTCCTCAATTTTATTGAGCAAGGGAGGTGTTACACTATCCAATTAGAAAATTCATCTTTTCCTTGTTCAAATTGTTATCAAAAACTTTATGTCATGTCATTAAATTTGGTGAAATCATGCTTCCCAATTGAGTCTAGATCTTTCACCTAATCTGTTTAAATCCTTCATTTATAATCCACATTTGAAATTGAACCTTTCTAAGTTCTAAGGGTTGGTGTGTCAAAGTGGGTTTACCATTTGTGCACTAAGCTTGTTCTAACTTGGGTTCAATTTTACATTTGGATTGAAGGTCATTTATTAAGACTCAAAATCACATTATCATCTTGGTGGACTCAAGTCATCTTGTGTATTACTCATGCTTTGAGTCCTAGAATAAATTTTATCCTACTAGAATCATGTGGTGACATGTGCTACCTATTTGGTCCTAGCTTTATACTTAGTGATTCGCATATGTTTTTACATCTTGAGTTGGTTAGTCCATTTTGTCTTCTTCATAATCTGGAGAGCTTTCCTATAAAATTCTAGGGTCAACTTATCAAAGTTGAAACTAGATTTTATAGTACAAGTGTATCACAAAGATCTAGGTTTTGGTGTACCATTTTCACCTTGGGTCTTCAAGTTACCTTACCCTCTTCTGATCTATATTATTTCAACCTTACCAAAGGTTGAATAAACTCATGAACCAAATATTCTAAATTGTGTGTGGTTTAAAATCACCCTCCCTTATAGTCTCATTGGTACCTTGGTTATTTGTTTAAAAGAGAGCCAAGGCATACTTTGTTTGGTTGCCAAACATTATTCCAAAGTTATTCAAACACAAAGAACATCTCTTTTAGAAATGACTCAAAGGTTCACTCATAGTGGGGCCTCTTATAGCCTTAGTTATAAAGATGAGAAATTTTATTATGGTCAAGATAACCCCATTGTTTTTTATGATATCCCTGTAATAGTAGGATTTGAAGATGATTACAATGAATATCAACCCTAAGAAGATCAAGATGAATCCCTTCTTAGATTGATAAAATTAGGTGCTAGACTACCTTTTGACTTTCCTACAAAATAATTGCATACCTTAGTTAGAGAATGAGAACAATGATAACAAGAGAAAGATTTTACAATAATAGACATACCTTCTTCCTCTAATAAAGGAATAAATACAAATAGATTCAAAACCCATAAATACACATCTTCTAGCTAAGATCAAGATAATAAGTCAACAATATGCAGATCAACTTGTAGTAGACTTAACTGACTCCCTAGTTATCACTTTAATTCACAATGATGCTTTGAAAGAACAAATAAATGTGATTGAAAGTATGAAACAAATATTATATGAGGACATTACCATAGTGGATCAAGGTAATCTAAATGAACAATTAAAGTCACAAGAGATCTTATAAAGTATTCCATTTGACATAGAACATACATTCTTCAATTATCAAGAACCTCTTGTTACTTTACAAACTCAAAAACCCAAAAATTTAGTTCAAATTGATGAAATCCCTCAAGATAATTTGGCTAGTTCTTTTCAACCAACACAAAAATTGGTAAATAAACATAGAAATTTCCAAAATCAACAAACTATGAAATAGCCAAATTTAGGGAATGTTTTACAATCCAAGAATCAATGGCCTATATTCTCAACTCAAGGGCCAAATCAAAACCAAGTCATGGATCAAAAGGTATACACTCCCTATAGATCCACACAAAAGTAGGGGCACATTCCACCCCAACAACAAAAAAACTAGGGGCACATTCCACCCCAACATTCCACCCCAACAACAAAAAAACTAGGGGCACATTCCACCCCAACAACAACAAAATAGGGGCACATTCTACCCCAACAACAATGAAACCAGGGGCACATTCCACCCCAACAATGTCTTATTCAGTCCAAAAATGCACCAAAAATGTAAGAATGGAATTCTATAAAGGAAATTATTCAAATATTAGAGATGAATAATAGAGTTAAAAAGTACAAATTTGATGAGATATGCCCATATCTATTTGATTTATCTATTATCTGAAACCCCTTTCCACCTCATTTTGAGGCACCCAAATTTGACAAGTACAAAGGAAAAGGAGATCCATGTGAACACATATAGGCATTCTTTGTCTTATGTCAAGAGGTTGCTTATAGTAATGAGTACTTACTATGACTATTTCCACAAAGTTTAGTGGGACAAGCTCTTGATTGGCTACTTAAACTACCCAAGGGATCAATTGTAGATTGTAATGACTTATCAAAAAAAATTGTTAACCATTTATCACATAACATAAAACATGAATTAACCATTGTTGACTTATGCAAATCTAAGCAGTGTGATGGTGAAAGTTTCACCACATATCTACAAAGGTGGAGAGCATTGGCAGGATACTTTCAACATAGTTTGCCAGACAAATAATTGAATGATATATTTTCATAGAATTTGCATCTTGAAGCTGTGTGTAATCTATGATTATCTTATGCTAACTCATTTGAAGAAATTATTGACAAAGGAGTGTATATTGAGAATTCTCTTATTGCTAAGGGCCTTGTTAATATTTTTGCACAAGGTCAAGCATCTAATCAAACTAAATCACTAGTTCAAATAGTTATGTAGGATAAGCTTAAAGGCTTTAACAAAAACAAGAACATGGTTGGAAATGGGGTGACTAAAATATGACATGTACAAATGGTACTGGCTATGCCTCCTCAAAATGTATAATTAACTCCACTAAATCCACTACCTATTTTTTAAAGATAACCTCCATGAAGGACATTTCATAACAATTTTAGACTCTTTATCAAGTTATGAGAATCGATTGAAATAGAGTTACAAAATCTCATTATATCTAATTTAATTGTATGGCTGGTATCAAGGCTATTTTCTCAAGATCAACCAAAACTAGATTGGTACAAAGAGAATTAATGGTATAACTTTCATCATGTTTCTAGTCATGGTGCATATCATTGCATTCAATTATGACATATTATTGAGGACTTTATTGAAAGTGGTGAAATAGAAATTAAGCTGGCCCCTAATCAAGACACAAATCAGGATATGGGAATATAAGAAGACCCCTTTCCTCAACATGATAGAGGCAGAAATAGAACCAATAGCAAGGTCAAAATTGTAATGACCATAAACAAGATCATAATTCCCATAATAATAATGTGGCTTATAGCGACGTACCTTATGACTATAATAATACTGTGGAATACATTTTTGTAACCCACATTGCCACTGTCACTATAAAACCATGTGGCTAATCTTTTGTTCCTCGCAACATGGGACCCATCATCATAAGGTCATCACCCTCTCCCCCTAGTAATGCCATGTCAATTTTTCATCATCATGTTGCTACTCCATTTACATGGGTTACTAATCCTAAAAAATAACACCTTTATTTTAATTATAAAGGATCCTCATTGACCCAAAATTGTAGTAATTTAGTTAGTCACCCATGAGTCATCATCCAAGGCCCTTTGCCTTCTTCTTCTAATTATAATAACGACTTGCTACCTTTAGGTTGTGTAATCATAACTAGATGCCCATGAGTTACCATTCAAGTCCCTTCACCCATTTCTTCCATAAAACCCAATGAGAACATTATGTCAATGGTTCCAAAGCCAAATATTGTCCCAATAAAGACTAAAATAGTTCAATCCACAATTTAAAGGCCTTATAGTCTAATGGATCAATTAGATAAAACCCCTACACAAATTTCCATATTAAAACTCTTGCAGACATTTGATGTCCATAGAACCATGTTCAAAAAACTTTTGTAAGAGTCTATTGTGCCTAATGATATAAACCTTGATCATTTCTAGAACGTATTTGGACACTTATCTTTATTTCAAAAAATCACATTTGATCAAAAAGACATGTCTACCCTCAGCCCAAACCATAATAACCCACTATACATTGAGATAGTCATTATGGATCACAAGATCAAGTGGGTTCTTATAGATGATGGTTGAGGGCTAAACATCATATCTATTAAATTGGTATGATGATTGGGCTACATTGATAAAGACATTCAGCCAAAAAATATTACAATCAAGGCTTACGACAATGTCTAGAAGGAGTCATCTGGTATAATTTGGTTACTAGTTATGGATTGGGTTTATTTCTCATCACACATTATTCCATATTATGTATATTGAGATTCCTTATAACATACTTCTTGTTCATCCTTGGATCCATGAAGTATAGGTAGCTCCATCTACTCTTCACCAATGACTTAAGTTTCCCCATGATGGGATCAAGGTTACTATTCCTGCCGATCAACAACCATATTAATACTGTAAACATCTTAAAGTAGAGTTTCATAATTATACCTATTGCCTAGGTTTTGAATTCATTATAAAGAAGAAAAAAATCCATCATTTCTCATCCATCTCCATCTAATTATATAGACCCTAGTGATCTAGCCTCGGCCAATCCATTTCCTATAGCTCTAGCCAACCAGGTTATTATTAAAGATGTAGGCATTTCCACGTACCATCTGAAGGATGGCCTCCATATTGAAAAAAAACCAAAATCCCCTAAAACATTTGGTAAGCCTAAAACTTCTCACACTCCCAACAAACCTGATCAGATTTGGTAACCAAAGAAGAAACAACCAAAACCTCCTATGGTTTTTGTACCTATAATTGCACCAATGAAAGATTGAGAGGCTGTTACCAAGGGAGATTGGTTATGTTCTAAAGGCCTTGCTAATTGTTTTTAGAATCCAAAGTATCATATCCCTAACAAGATAATGGATCATCTTGACTATACAGGGAAAGGCCTTGGCCCATAGGTGCAAGGAATTTTAGAACCCTTATTAGTTGTAGTTATCAATTAGAATCATGGTCTCAGATTGAAACCACCAAAAGATGACCTCATGACATTTGATAGTGACTCTTCTAAAGTGACTAGTAATGAAACTCCTAGTAGTGACATAACATCCCATTATATCCTTTTTGATGAGCTTGCTAACTCAAATTTATTTGATTCAAATGTCATATTTACCATAACACCTATTAGAGCTTCCCACCCTAAAGTAAAAAACCATCCTAGTGGTGATTTACTTCCTAAATTAGGACATTATATCTTTATCATTGGCACTTCCCATCCTAAATCAAACTCTCACTGTAACTTATGCCTTTTCCATCCTAAAATCATAGATTGAGATCAATAAAATTTAGTCATATGCCACAATGAGCTCCAAAATGAAGAATTGATTGCAGAATACATGGGCCTACAAGATGCAATCCCCATTGGTGATCATAAGCAAGGTTTTGATTTTTCATTGGATTCTTATACCTACTTTGGAGAGCAAGTAAACTTTCTTGGTCATAATAAAGAACAAACATTGAGATCTTCAGCTAAAAACCTCTTTGAAGCACTTGTCGATCAGGAAAAAAGTAAAGAAAAAGACAAGCCTTTGAGTGAAAACTTATTTTAGGTGCTCCTAAGTGGGAAATTTTTCTCATCCCCTTAGGACATAGAAATCCCATCTAGTCCAAGTTACATAGCTATTACAAGCATCTCTTCAAAACAAAATTAAATATTTGAGCATCTTATTCTTGAGTTTCTAGACTTTTTTACCAATCGGGCTTTACCTGAGAAGGCAAATTTTGATTCTTCATATTATCTAGATCTTTGAGAGGAACAACAAGAATATATAATAGAGGAAACTAATCATGACCATACATTGCCTACAATTCTATAATATGGATCCACACTCCTTATGGAGAGCATTATAGAAGTGAATTTGGGAACCCATGAGGATCCCAAAATTGTTTATCTTGGATCTTCCCTTATTGAAGCAAAACATGAACATATTATATCTATTCTTAAGGATTATATAGACATTTTCATGGGATACTCTGACATGCCAGGCTTAGACCTAGATTTAGTTGTGTAGTGTCTTGTTGTTCACCCTGGTGCTAAACCAATCAAGTAAAAATTAAGAAAGATGCATCCACACATGGCCCTTTTGGTTAAGGCCAAGTTGGAAAAGTTGTTAGGAGCCAATTTTATCAGACCACTAGACTACTCTGAATGGGTTTATAACATAGTACCAATGAGTGAAAAGACCCTAGGCATATGTATTTGTACTGATTTTCATGATATCAATAAAGCATGCCCCAAAGATGATTTTTCTCTACCCAACATCAACATGATCATTGGCTCAATTGCTAGGTATGAGATGCTATCCTTAATGGATGGATTTTTTAGTTATAATCAGCTCAAAATATCCCCTAAAGATCAACATAAGATCATGTTCACCACTCTATGGGAGACATTTTGTTACCAAGTCATGCAATTTGGTTCGAAGAATGTTGGAGCCACATATCAACATGCAATGACTATCATTTTCCATGACATTATTGAGGACTATATTGATGATATACTAGCAAAATCAAGAACAAGAGTTGGACATCTTAACATTTTATGAAGAATATTTGAGAGGCTTTGTGCATATAAAGTCTGCTTGAATCCTAAGAAATGTGTCTTTGGATTCACATCAAGAAAATTGATAGGGTTCATTGTATCACAATAAGTGATCAAAGTTAATCCTAAAAAGGTCAACACTATTATGGAAATGCCTCCACTAAACAATCTTAAATGGTTGTGAGGTCTACAAGGAAATATCTAATCTATACCTAGGTTCTTTTCTCAATTGGTAGATAAGTGCCACCCATTTTCCCATCTCTTAAAGAAAGGGGTAACATTTTAGTGGGATGAAGATTTTCAGATAGCATTTTTAAAGCTTAAAACATACTTGGCCAATCCACCAGTCTTATGACCTCCAACACAAAGAAAGCCATTGCTTCTTTATATATTAGCCATGGAACATGCACTGCAGGAAATTTTAGCTTAGCATGATGATCATGGTAAGGAACACACTATTTATTATTTAAGCCACATATTTGTAGCCTATGAAAATAATTATATGCCTATTGAGAAAGCATGTTTAGCTATGGTGTTCACCACTCATAAATTGTGACATTATATGCAAAATAACAAAACTATTATTATCACCAAGGTAGATCCTCTCAATTTCCTCTTATTTAAAGTAGCTCTTCAAGGATGCATAGATAAAAGGATTATTCTCCTCAATTAGTTTGATATTAATTACCATAATCCAAAGGAAATCAAAGGACAAGTTATTACTGACCAGTTTGTATAATCTCCTATTACGACCACTCAACCTCTCCACTTTGACCTTTCAGATGATTCTATCATGATGATAGAATAAGCATCATAAGAACCTAAATAGTGGACACTCTATTTTTATGGATCCTTCAAATCTTGAGGGTCTAGAGCTGGCATATTGTTGATCATGCCAAAGGGGGATTTGATTCCTAAAGCATTCCATATACAATTTCAATGTACAAACAATATGGCTAAATATGAGGCATTGGTTGTAGGGCTCCATCTTGCTATATAGTGGGTTATTCAAAGCTTAAAGATCTATGGAGATTCATAGATAATCATAAATTAGATAACTAACCAGTATCAAATAAGGGATGATAAGCTTGTTCCTTACAAGTAAATTGTTGATAACCTCAAAAACACATTTTAAATCTTTGCAATTTGAGCAAGTTCTATGATTCAAATGCATAACAATGCTAAAGAGTATCAGTTCTTGATGGAAATTCTTTGTCAGCTAACACATATTCTATCATATTTAGAGAGGATATGCACCATTGCTGATCCTAATCCCTCATCTGAGCTACCATGGTAACAAGATTTTTAAAACTATTTCCATAGTCATGTATTTCCCACCAGCCTTTACAACAATGAACAAAAACTATTCATTCATCACTTAACATGTTATATCCTCCTTGGAAACATACTTTATCATAAAGGCTATGATGGAACACTTCTTCATTGTTTATCTTTGGGAGCATCCAAGCTGGCACTAAAGGAGGTTCATGAATGAATGTGTGGGGCCCATACCAATGGTGTAGTCCTAGCAAAGAAATTTCTTAGAATAGGCTATTATTAGCCCAAAATGGAGATAGATGCTTGTAATTATGTAAAGAAGTGTGTTCCTTGTCAGCAACATGGCAACTTGATACATGCACCTGCCTTGTCATTACAGTTGATTACAACACCATGGCCATTCTTAGCATGGGATCTTGATCTCATTAGGAAAATTAACATGACATTCAAATGGCCATAATCATATTTTTGCTACAACTGAGTACTTTACCAAGTGTATTGAGTCTATTCCACTCACTTATGTTACCGATAAAAAAATAACCAAATTCATTCATTTCCATATCATCTGTTGATATGGCATCCCAACCCGTATTATATCTGATAATGGAAGATCCTTTGTGAACCAAGATGTGAAATCTCTTTGTGCAAAATTCAAGATCAAGCACAAGAAATCCACTCCATATAACATGTAAGGCAATATATAAGTTGAGGCATAATATAAAGCCATTCAAGCCATCTTAAAGAAGATTGTCAATGATGTTGGCCATAATTGGCACTTGCAATGCTTTCGTACCCTTTAGGTTTATAGAACCAATCATCATACCCTAACTGGAGCTAATCCAAACTATCTTATTTTTATCACTGAAGCTATCATCCCAATCAAGATTGAGATCCCATCATTAAGAATATCACTAGAGCACATTGAAGATAATGAAGACTATAGAGCCTCATGACTGTACGAACTAGAGCTTCTTGAGGGTAAGCATTTGGCTACCCTATAAAACTTATAAGCCTATCAGAATAGATTGTGAAGGAGGTAAAAAAAGTGCATTATCCCATGAGAATTTGAGATTGGTGACTTAGTTTTGAAAGAGAACTAGAAGAATATGAATGTTTAACCCAAAAAGAAAGGCAAGTTTTAGCCTAATTGGTTAGGACCATATATTGTCACAACAAACTATGGATCAAGGGCATATCGATTGGATAAACCTAATGGTGAAGAAATTTTAGAGCCCATGAAAAACATACACCTTAAGAGGTTCTACGCATGAACAACTTTGAACCATTTTCTACAAGACCCCTGACTTGGGGGCAACTTGTGTTGTCATAAATTTATCCCACCCTTTTATCTTACCTTGAATGCATTTTATACTACCCTAGTCCACTTTTCATGATTCTCAATAGTAAAGGCTTTGAATTATTGGCACTTTGAACATATTATTCATCCCATTATAGATTGCTCTCTTTGAGAAGCATATTCTTTGTAATGTCTAAGGCATGTTATAAGATTGAACACTTTTCGTCCCTTGACCAATTATGATCTCATGAATGTCTCATCAATGTTATGAACATCCTCAACAATAGTTCTACAAAGAAATTTAACTAGGATAGTAGTGTGTAACTTCAGACAAGTGAATATAAACATTTTCTCAATTCTAGAATGTTGCTACACTATTATAGATAAGTGAATGCCGATACTTCTTTTTTACTTCAGGTTGCACACTATTCTATATCACATTTTTTGTCCTTTATTGTTTTATCAAGATCCTTGCTCTCATCGATTTGTGAGCATGGGATATTACAACTAGCTTATCTATCTTATTGGAACCTCTACTCTTAAGAAGTGCATCTCCTTAACTAGATGGTCCCACCTTGTGCATATTTTATCCCAAAAACACCAAAAACATTATAAATACTTTGAAAATACCAAATACATCATAGCATGATCCACCAAAAAACAAAAACATTGTCTCATGCTTCTATACATTTGTACATTCCCATTCCACCATGTTATGCTCTTGCCATTATTCAAGCACAAAAACACCAATTCATTTCATCTTATCCCATACACTTGCCATTTTATAAGGTCATTCTTTCTCATCTCATCAGCTTCTTGTTTTCTAGACCATTCTCATTTGTTTATCATATCTTCCATTTCTTCTATAAATCATGTTGGTCTAATCATTTTTTTTTTCTATCCCATTTCCCAGGAGAACTAAATATGGCCTAAAGCTCATGTTGGAACATGCATCCATGGAACTATGTAGGCAATGTCCACTTATCTGATACATCTAGAGTCATCTCAGCCAACCCCTTCCTTTTCTTCTCTTCCCCCATTTATTTTGTCATTATTCCTCTTTAATTAGGGAACAATTATCATTGTTCTTTGTTATGATGTGGTGGAAAGTAACGCCTCTACCACACATGCATGGACATTTGTCTTTGAATTAATCTAGCTTGGTTTTTATTTATGTGTGTTTATTTTAGTTTTCTTGGTATTTTGTTGTGCTTTCTTGGTGTTTTATTGTGCTTTTGCACCTCTCCTTTTATTTCTTCTATTTTTCTCTTTTTACTACTTCTTGTCTCATCTCAGTCTTTTATTTATTTATTTGTTTTTCTTATCTCTTTTGTGTTTCAGAACATCTTGATGGTTCACATGGATCTTTATTGTTTATATTTTGATCCTATGTTATTATGTTGTTCTTGGACCATTTTGTTTATTTGACTATTTTTGGTGTCTTATTTTTCTATTTGATTTTGATTTTCTCTTTTGTGTTCAAGAATGCCTTGATGGTCCACATGGATCTTGATTATTCATATATTGGTCTCATGTCGTTAAGACGTTCTTGACTCTTTTATTTTTAAACATTTTGTTCCTAATTAAGATCATATCTTGATTTCAAGTTAGGTTCATTTATGTTTATCTTTTTCTCTATTTTTTCTTTTTTTGTTTAAATGTAAATCACTGTAACTCTAGTTTTGGTCAATTTTTTACCATTATCTTTAGTTGTAGGTATTCACATTTGAATTGGCTCAACAAAATTAGAATCTTATGTCATTATAAATTATTCATACTTATGATGCCTAATTTATTTTGCTATAGCAAGTACTTTGTGCTCAAGTCTCAAAGTTTTAACGTCAACATCAACTCTGATGAATGATTCTCAAGAACACTTTGCAAAACCTAGGCTCATGATATGGAATTAGGCTTCTAGGTAGCATGTATTTTAGGTTTCTTTGTCTATTCTTAGAGGTGCATCTCTTTGCATAAATTATAAGTATAATAAATTATTGGTAATTTTTCATCATTCCTCATTCCATTCTCTCCCAAACATGGGTGAACTACATTGGCCTGAAGTTCATTTTAGAAAATGAGTCCATGTAACTGTGTAGGTAGTGCTCAATTTCTATTAAGGTCAGCTCAGGTATCTCCATTCTTATGTTCATCTCTCTCATCACTTTGTGCATTCTCATATGCATGGTTTTATAAGGATTTCTAAGCCATTACACCATCACATGTATGTTTGTGCCTACTCACTTTAACCTATCTTTTTGGTTATATCCTTGAGCTATTTTGCATGCTAATTTACCATGCTAGGGCACAACATCTAAATAATGTTTGAATCAAATTAGTTATATAAGGGTAAATAATTATTTATTCTTTATCAATGATCAAGATTCACCCTACTAGGGTAAAACTATTTTATCATGATTAAATTTGCTCTACTAGAGTACTTATTGTATTCTATTTGGAGACCCCATTCTAGTGGTGCTTCCCTTCTTGAAGTAGAAAATTCTCTCTTTACCTCTAATTCCAATCTCTTCACATTAAATCCCATAATGGTAGTATTTTAGTGTGCAACTTGTCTTGGGATTGACTAATGCCGTAAGTGTGTAGCTTTTACTCTCAAATTGGGTACATTTAAAGTGTGTGCCTTACATTTAGGTATTGTATCTTTCCTATTCCCCCATTTTTGGGGCCTATTATACTCCTAATTGTATTTTGATCCTTGATGGCAATCATGTGTGTGATTATTAGCTCATCTGGATGTGATCTATTCCATGGGTTAATCTCTCACTTTCTCTCTCTTTTTGAGAGTCTATCCTTTTCTTCCATCCTAGTATGTCCTCTCGAGGGGGCATCATGGGTATGTTCCAATTTATTCTTGACAAATCTTTTCTTTGAAAAGATGTTGCTTCACTTGAGTGTCTTGCTATTCCTTCTCAAATAGGGGCAAAATTTAGACATCCAATTCCTAACACCATTTATGTTAAAATTATCAATCTTACTTGAATTGCACTCAAATGCACATTTTAGGTCAAAATCCATAAAACGTGCTAAATTGTTCAAAATTGTCATTTACAAGTGCCAATTTAGTTCAAAGTATCCATATATGAGACAATGTAATTTATGGGTCAGCTAACTTTGATCGATTCATTTTGAGTCAAAATGATGATTTCACCTTTTATGCTCTGGATCACTCTTTTCTCCTAGATTCATTGGTATACACCATGTACCTTTGTTATTTTGTGTTTGAAACATCCTAAATGGAAATATGGTTTTAACACAACTAATGTCACATTCTAATTCTTCTTGAGTCAAATTACAACTCATTAATATGACTTTTTAATCATTTTGATTAATTGAGGGCCAATTTTCAAATAATTACACAAATGTTGATTAACCTTGTTTGAGGCTAATAAATCCAAATAAAGAGCTTAAGTGGATTTTACATGAGAGTTTTTTAATATTTATTTTTAAAATTTGATTTCTATTAATTGCATCATTAGGTGACATCATTTCTTAGGAATACATCCCTAGGCCATAAATGCCACAAATATCAAGATTATGGGTCACCCATGCCTAGTTAATGCCTCCCATGCCTCTTCAATGCCCCTTCTTCCAAGGTCATGATGAAGATAATTATGGATTTAATTCCAAATATTAGGATTATCCATGGCCACACATCTCAATCTTGAGATGGATGATCAAGGTTGATCCTGACCAATCTCAAAAATCTATAAATAGGGAGGCCATGGACATGAATTTTAAGCTTGAATATTTTAAATTTATATTGTTAAATTATTTCCATAATCCTTTGAATTTGATCATTAATTTTGTTTCAAGCTTCATCAATAGGCTAGTTTATTAATTTGGAATCATGAGCCTAGGTTTTATGGAGTGTTCTTGAGACATTGGAGGAGTTTGCCACCTTGTTGACAAATACAAGGATGCTTGATCAAGGGAGAACATGCTTTTGAGCCACAAGGGTATGGTGAATCCATTTGGGAAGGTAATATGATGTTGCTTTCTTTCATTTATTTCTTGTTATCCTTTATAATTCCCATAGGAATATATAGGCTTAGTTAGTTAGTTCTTTATGTATTTTTCATGATTTATGGACTAATGTTTGTCTAACTTGCTTTGTAATCCTCTCTAAAAAATCCTCTAAAAACCCATAATTAGAATCCTTGTCAATGTCTACAGAGTTTTTAGGACCAATTTAGCAGAGAAAAATAGTAGATAAATTCATCTCTCCTGTATGCCTATTCATATTAATAATAATTCATTATTAAACTAAGTATTTAGCATTAAAAAACTGTGAGGTTTAATGTGCATCTTGAATCAATGTTATAATACCTTTGACATTGAGACAAGACTTTGAGGTCTTGGGAGCTATATTATAGCTTCCATTCAACCATGATATAAATATATTAACACCTGGATCAACTAAACCAAGCATAAAAACATATTAAAATTCCATACTTGAACCCTAAAAGAAAATTTGGTCACAATTGGAACTTGTCTTCATAAGCATCTTATATATCCATTTACAAAAAAACATTAAATATAATGGATTGATCATTAAGAAAAAATGTTTTGGAAATATTATAAAAATGAATATCATATTATTTTTTCACAATTATTCAAGTATAAAAGGTGAGATAAGGTTAGGGGTGATGGGTTTCCAATGGGTACAACTATCGATTTACACTCTTTCAATTCACAAACCCCCTCTTACCAAAATAGAAACTTACTTCCCTTTCATTAAAACTTATGTTATGTAGTGTCATAGTTGTACCCTCTACAAAGTAAGCTATAAAAATTGGTGTGGTGCCTAATTTGAGATATATCAGACCACCAAAGTGCTTGTAGAGAGTATGTAGAGATTGGTGTAGATTTGTACCTAGGACCATTAAGTAAGCCTTTTCAATTTGTCATCTAGTTAATTTTAGAGTCATTTTATATTTACATAGATTTATGTTTTGCATGTGATACATAATAAACATAGTGTATCAAAAATAGTATTCTAGCTAAACTCAATATTTATGAAAGTAAATATATATATATATATATATATATATATATATATATATATATATATATATTCCTTAAATTAATTTTTAAAGTTGTATTATTTTAAATAATAGGTAAATTTGATAGCCATATTATTGTGTTATGATATATTAGTCGATGGATCACATTTCTCCTTCATTGTTAGTGAAATCAATTTCCTAGTTGTAGGGCACTTCAACTTGTTTTTTTCTCTCCCTTCACATATTTGAATCAAAGGACTCCATATATTTGTCATAATTTTTATCATCATTGAGATATTTCTCCTTGACCTATGCCTTAACAATGATTTCTACATTTAAATGCATTTAAATAAAATGACAACACTCCAAGCACTCCACACAGTCACTTTAATTATCCTTTTGGGCTCATAGTATCTATTAATATATGTGTCTATAATCAAATTATTAACACCAATGAATTCTAAATATTCCTCTTATCAGTAAGTAATAAATCTGCATCATAACACTTATTTTATAAAGTAGTGTTTTATCAAACAAAATTGTGTAAATTGAGAGTTGTACCTCACTTAAAACCTATTATTAATTATCGTGACTCACCTTTTGTACATAAATCATGAATAAACAATAATATTATAATATTGGTGGAGGTGATAGTGTAAAATTAGGTGATGTGATCCTTAATATGTCTAGGTAATAATCTATGTCAAGAGATGACATCTTGTTTCACAATGAGCTTGAGCAATGAGGAAGAGGTTGAGAAGGGTAAAGGCATACAAAACATATAAATGATGAATTTTTTCAAGGTGAGTTGGGTGATGATGGTGAGGGTAATCTAGTGTGTAAAATAAACAACTTTTATATCTTCAACAATAATAGCAATAAAGTCATACCAAACATGAATTAGATATATAAAAATTTCTTCCAAATCAACAAGAGGAAATTTGTAACTAATACAATCTATTAGTTATAATATTATTAGTATACATCCTTGATATAAGAGTTGGAATAACTAGGAGTATTTTTCAAGTTAGTTGGACACCTCCTCAAGGTATTTCCATCAATCTAGATTTTGATAAGGCTACTAAATCAAACCTTAGTTGGGTTGAAGCAGATGGCATATTTCGTGATGAAAAAGGTGAACTCATTTTTGGATTTAGTGAAGCCTTAGGAAAAGATACAAATATCATATTATACATTATTATTATATAATAAAATAATATATAACATACAAGATGTAATATAACATGTGACATTATAATTTTTTTTTAAAAATTACATGCACTTACGAGATTATTATGAAGAGATAGGATCTAGCTTATGGTGTTGTCCTTATGCCATCTCCACTTGAAACACACCATGATTTTTTATTTCCACAAGTAGATTTATATTCACCTTTAAAAAATGGATGTGATTTATTATGTCCAAATATCAAATGTTCATATATCATGTCAATGTCTATCCAACATAAATTTAACATGAATGACTTTGAAGGCATAATTTAGTTCTATTGAAATTTTGTATTGTTTTGGCATCTTTTTTATATTGTGTATTAATAGTACTCTTCTTCCATTCTCAAATGTAACATGAAGAAAATCACCAAAAACATGTAGATAGCCTATATTTCTAATCTAATTTGTGTAGGTTATTCAAAACATTAATTATTATGTGCATAAGACCTATTAATGAATGATTTTATAGATTCTCTTAAAATAAAAAGTAGTGTGATGTTGTATATTACCATTGGTTTTTGTATATTAGATGTCCTAAGTTATCTTGGTAGTGAGTAAATCTCAAGGATTTATGAAGGTAGATCAAATGCTAGCTTGAAAGGTTATTGATATATTGTTTAATTATTTTAGTTTTTGTACCTTGAATAAAAGGATTAGAAAGGTATACTTATTTCAAATAATAGGATGTAAACTTATTCCCTATGAATAAATTGTACCTACTTTTTCCAACAGGTTTTGTTTTTCCATTGGACCTTTCTATTTCTCTAAGGGCTTTGCACATGCTTTCCATCCTATATGTTCTCATTTTACCCTATTATATTGCATCATTCGGGAAGGTAATGGAATTTGGATGAAAGTCAAATTATTATATAGAATAAAATTTTATTTTAATGTTGAATTTCTTATATTTATATATTTTTTCATTATAGCTTTTGCACCCAACTAAGGCCATTCAAAAAATAATCAAGCCCAATATAAAATGGTAATCACGAGGACTTCACACAATATAAAACTATTTATATCAACCCTAAAAATCTAGCTTAGGGTATCCATGGAGGTAATTTTAGTGAG
This sequence comes from Torreya grandis, assembly GCA_037957365.1. Lineage (NCBI taxonomy): Eukaryota > Viridiplantae > Streptophyta > Pinopsida > Cupressales > Taxaceae > Torreya > Torreya grandis. The sequence continues at coordinate 4,285,899 of JARHVA010000235.1, read as the reverse complement.
ATATTTATTACGAGAAAAAAAACCACCATAGAAGATGCAGCAAAGTGTATGTTAGATAGATCCAAAATGTCTGATATGTGTATTTGATACTAGATATTGTACATTTACGTAAATTTTTCTTGGTCCTTTTTAGATTTATATGGTTAAAAGGAGACCTATGAATTTGAATTCCTAAATGTGAGATGGATTAAGTTAGTTTGTTTCTGTATTATTTGGCTCATACCTTATCAAACTTCACAATCATTTTGTACTTCTCACATTTTCCATATAAGTTTGATTTTCTACAATGATATAAGAATGTGCGTCTATTTTTTTATCTCTACATTACACAAAGGGAATATATCTCACTTCACATAAAGGATTGTATGCTTGTGATGGAAAATATCATGTCTAATAAAACACATTACATGAGTTCACTGCTAATTCAATTGGTTGGCTTAAATAAGTTGGACTTGTATGAACATATTAATGCATGCATAGAGTATTGCTCTTTAAAAACATGAAAATTATTCCAAATCAGTGACTATGTTTGAAACTAAGGATTTGAACATACTTATCACCTTCTTAGACATTTGATGAAGATATTATTCATAAAAAAGGAGAAGAGAAAGATATAGTAATAATACATTTAATTTCAATTTTTATATTGACAGTCAACATAGAGATTCACTTATGTAATTTTATGTTGAAGCTCACATGTTTTTCATTTTGGCTCAAGAAACTATTACCAGTGCCTTTCTTAAAATAGGTAAAGATCAACATAATTTTTATCTTTATACCATTTTTTATTTTTTCATATATGTTGATAATGATTATGTATAAAATATTTTTCATCTCTATATCTGAGTGGTATACAATATCTTTTGGATTAGTATTCTTGATATTTTTGCCACATTTAGGGTTAGATATCACAAACTTGTACTTGTAACTGAGCACCTTTGGTGAAAAATATGACTTGATGTATGATGTTCCATCTATTCACATAGACATTTTTATGTTATTTTTATCATTTTAATGCCAAATTCATGAAATAATGCTACATGTCCTTACAAGATAAATATGTTACATGTCAACATAAATATATATTATACAATGATTAAAGGCACTATAGTTTTTTCTAAAATATTAAAATATTATATATTTATTATTATTATTATAAATTTATAATAATAATTATAATATCTTAAATAATATCATAAACACTTAATTAAAAAAAATCAAAGGATAAAGACAAATCCCTCCCAACATTTCTTGTACTGTTGGGAAATCTACTAGTTTAAAAATCTAGGTGAGGATTCATGATCACTTCATTTGGTTTAAAATCAACAATATGTTGAATACAAACATGTTAGGTGAGTACAAAGTACACATAGGTAAAAAAATAGATGTTGTTAGTGGTTACAATGGATTAGAACTCACATACAAATAAAACTCCCAAACAAACCCTCTTCTACACATAAAGAGAAAATGGGTAGTTTATAAAATTCATATATGATGTCATATTTTAAAAAATGCAATAACATTTGGGCATTTTCATTTTGGTAATTCCATTTAAATTATCATAAATGGGTCAAACGGTTCACATAAGGCCAATATGTCTCCAAGTAAAAATTTAAGGAATATGTTTTTTAACAAGTAGATCACTTCACCTCCTTCACATCCTAAATTAAAATCCAAATATTATTGTATTTATCATATAATGCATGGGTATAATATGGATATATTTTGGACCTTAAAATAAAATATATAAATAATGGATAAATAATAAAGTGTACCTAGAAAATAGGTTCCTACGAAGGAAATTCAAAAGAAATATGTTTCTAAAAAGACTGATGGTACAAACATGGATTCAAAGGATTCAAACACTATATATACTTCATGCATAGATAAAAATGATAAAATCAATACTAAAAATTCTATGATTACATAATGAGATGTGGGTGATTTGGTTAAGTGGATTGCTTATCTCTATGAACATAGGATTTAAATAAGGGGAGATTAGTATCATGTTAGCGAATGAAATCAAAATCAAACAAAACACACTAAATGTTAACACCTTAAGCCTATCTCAAAGGGGGATATTAGTGAATAAAAACACATTCCTTACCTTCCTTGATACTCCAAGAGTGTTCTTCAATTGGCTTGCTTAGTTTGTGCTCATGAATTCTTCATCAAAGGAGGCTTGGCTATCTCTTCTTCTCCTTGGTACCTTGTGGCTTGTGGCTTGGCTTGGCTTGGCTTGGCTTGGATAAATAATTTGGAATTATAACACTTAATTTTCATGAGGTTCTAAATTAAATTTGGCATGGTAACTTTTAATTATCTAATCTTTTAAATTCATGTGGCAAGGCCTTCTATTTATGGATTTTTGCAAATGGGTAGAATCAACCTAAACCATCCATCTCAAGATTAAGATGTGTGGATAATGATTAATCTAATTATGTAATTAAAATTGATAAATATGTTCATCACTATTTGGGTTAGAGGAGAAATTAAGAGGCATTGAGGGATTTGATAAGGCATGGGAGGCATGAATCCTGATATATGTGGCATTTCTAACCTAGGGATGTCTTCCCAAGAAATGAGGTCACCAAATGATGCAAATATTTAATATTCATTTCTAAAAACAAGTATTTAACAAGTTTACATGTAATTCTTAATTAATATTTAACTTGTTTTAACTAGTTCTTAAGCATGATTAAGCACTTTGTGCATAAATTACTCAAATTGATCAAAATGCCTTGTTATAGGTCCTAAATTTGACTGGATTGGAATTGGAAATCAATGTTAGATGCATTGGATTCATTATCCTATTTATGATGTTACCAACAAAATATAAAAAAGGCATGTGTCTTGTGCAATATATTTGATAGGAAAGATCAATCTAGAGCACCCATGTGCAAAATTGGCATTTTTACTCAAAATGATCTTATCAAAGTTAGCTAGCCCATAAATTACATTGCCCCATTTAGGGATACCTTAGCCAAAATCAACACTTGACTATATCATGTTCAAATCTTTTAATATGATTTAGTGTTTTTAGGCCAAATTGTGTATTTTAGTAATAATTGGTCAAAAGCCTAATTGAAGGTAATTAGTGGCTAGATTTAGGTGTTTACAGTCTCAAACCCCAATCAGGTCCAAAATTTTGAGAAGGCATATAAGGCTAGTTGTGTTCATTGGTTGTATTATTGGGGTTATTAATGGTTGGTGGTTACTATCAAGGTTGGTTATGGCCATTGATTGCATTCTCAAGGCCATTAATGGTTTTTTGTTATTCTTTAGACTAGTAGTGGCCCCTATTGGTAATATTTGTTGTACATCTAGTGATATTTAGTTGGTTCATAAATTACATGGAGATATAGGTCCCTAATTGTGTCTCTGACTAGTCCATACTCTGGTCAAAATATATAATCAATAAAAAAAATCTATTATTACATATCCAAGTCAATAATTAAAATGAGAAACCATTTCTCTTCCTAGTACTCAAGCAGTGACATTTGATTTTTCTCTAGTTCTAAATCAGATGCAAGATATTTATAATGATGAACATATTTAAGAGCAATAAAAATACAATAAGACAATTCTCACATATGATGTAGTCGATTATACATACCCTACTACAAATATAGAATATGATCATAATAAATTTGATAATATTAATAATTGGTTTTATAATGACAATGAAGATAATCTAATTAATGGTAATGTTGACATTAATGTACTAAGGTTGATGTTTTCATACTTCACTTATCAATGACTAGTTTTCAAAATCAAATCATTCCCATAGGTCAACCCATTCACCTAACATGTTAGTGACTTCAAAAATTACCCAATTGAGTGCATATAAATAAAAATCAAGGCAAATTTTATTTTTAAGTGTGCAATAGTATAGTAATTTTAGCCCCAAGTCACCAACATATAATGAATCCTTCCCATGCTTAATGCTAGTGACCTTATGCACATAGAGACATATATTTAGGCTCGAAAGGATCAAATCCTTGCTTCTAATTTATTTTTACTATAAAGACAAAATTACAATCAACTAGTCAAATAGTAAAACTAAGTATCTCAATCTCCTTATTACATTCTAAATATAGTAAATTACATTATTAGATCAAATTGAATAAGTTACGAGCAGGTTAATGCTTGATTTCATCTATTATAATTTGAATTAATTATAAAATTTGGGAGTATTTTGATTCACACTAATCAAAAAATAGGGTAAATAGTTATTAATCTATTCATGTGATGAATATCAACGATAATAAATGGACTAGACTAGTTGGAGAACATGCAATCTAAAATATAATCTCTTGATATTACCTAGCATAATGTTTTTATAAACCCAACCATCTATTCGTTAGTTTCCACCTCATTTTCCAAACCATTTATAGTCATTGGCCACCTATAATTATAAAGATAGAATAATAAGCACATTTTGGGAAAGGTTGAGGGATTTTTGATTTAATGTAGGTGTCTCATTACCCTTCAAACATGTAAATAACTTTATGATCATGTGTCAAAAATATTTCTAAATGGTTTTATCATCCTCACTTTAATTTATCATAATTCTAATTGAATTTTACTTCACACCCATCTCTAATTTTTTGCAAATGATCAAAGTTTTTAGAGGTAATTTTCATAGCTATTTTTTGCATATGTTTTGTTATCAAGGTTTTTAAAATTATCAATTTTTGGTCTATGTATAGGGTTTGGTAAATTAGGTATGTGGTGGGAATGTTGATGGATTAGATGGCCACACAAAGTTTTATCTTCCATTTTTATATCAATCACATAAAATAACCCCTTATTATATGTTAAACTAGATAACTATCTTACTCAAACATATCTCAATTATCATATCCACATTATTATCTCTTGGACACTAACATCAAGCTCAAATAGTTTCATTGATGAAATCGAACTAAGAGTGACATTACACCCTCACCCAGCCATAATTATTTTTCAAATACAAATCATTCCTTTGGGTCAACCCATTTACTTAATGTTTTGATGATAACATAATTGCCCAAAAATATTCATATAAATACAAATCAAACGCACACTTAGTATTCACTTGGCACTTATCTATCAAGCATATTTACTCTATTGTACATTGATCAAATCTACCCTATTCTTTCAAAATTTCAAGTAAGTCATTAGAAAAAATAAACCATGTTTTAATCATACCAACCCAAGACAAGAGTGAGTATTTTAAAGTATAAAAATCCATATTCTAGGTGCATTTATATAACAAAGGATCATAATTACACATTCACATTAAAATGAAGAACTAGTTTTCGCTTAACTTTCATCTTTAGATTATTGGATATGTAGGTAGTGGTCGATCGTTAACATGAGTGAGCTCAACCTATTATAATTCTTAAGTTTTTACAAGATTCTAACCTTCATAAGTGGACCTAGGGTTTTGAGGATAAGGAGACTAATTTTTAGAGTTACACTTATTTAGGCATCAAAATCACACACATAGAGATATCATAAGTAGACATATATAATTATATAGTCACATAGATCCAAATCAACATAGGACAATAATTTACATCTCAATCAATATTTCGAATGATAACACCCCAAGATGACATTAATACCAACTGCCATTCCATCCCCATTATTCACCCATGGTTTTTGTTTAATTTTTAGGTCCATGTTATCACCACTCAAAGAGGTAGGGTGCCCTACCATGTTCCATAGAATGGAGGTAGTAAATATGTTCCTTCTTAACTCTTAAACCTCCCACACATCCTCTTGAGAAATATTATATGGATATTTAGTCATATGTGCCAAGGTTTTATTTTTTTTAAGCACTTATAGATTAGATGGTTATGATGAGAAATTTTGTAGAGACATTACAAAATCCAAAATGAAGTTTTAAGTCTAAAATTCACATTAATTGAAGGCATGATTACACATAAATAAAATCATGAGAATGCTAGTGTTAATCATATATCTACTTCTCCATTAAAGGGATTTGTACCATTAAATATTTTATTTCAAGATGAGATTCATCAAAATAATACATCTACAATTAATGGTTCAAAATGTTTTCATAATTATCTAGGTGAAATTATAAGATATATGCTTCAAAACAAGTCAATCACATTGCCTTCCATTCATCCTATAAGGAAATCAAGATACTATCATGTGTATCATATAAATCATGGACATCATATGGATAATTGTTGGATTTTAAGAATAAAATACAAAGTATAATTGATATTGGTGATCCTACACTAGAAACACCCATCAAAACACCATTAAATTCAAGCACACCTTTTGTAGTTAAGAAACCTACTCCAACTATGATTGCTTCTTCTAAGGACCAAAGGTAAACAAAAATGGGATTAAAAAAGGCACAATGAGGAAAATAAAGGATACGATATAAAAAATAGAAAAGGAAAGATAATATAAATAAAAAATTCAAAAGGTTGCATATGGAACAATTACAAAAGGAAAATATAGACAAGCATGTTAGGAATAAATTTTACATCATGTTAGTTTTGGTATATACCGAGAGGTAAATAGTAAAACATTGATATTTACCAAGAGGTAAAGAGCAATATATTATTAGTAAATAGTAAGTAATTAGAATATTGTTATATAACAATATTACAATTAGTATTTGTTATTATATTGTTATATGTGATTGGTGTTGATAAACCAACTCACGTATTTGGGTTTAGTTAAATTTAACTCCCCTATATTTTAGGAGAAGAGTCTCATATATATTTTTAATATGTTTGTATTGAATTAATTAGAAATCAAGGAAAATAGATATTAGATTATTTATGTGTTGAATAATTTCTTGTTTGTATGTCTCTATTGTTCTTTGCATGAGATAAATTTTTCATATTAACTACTTGAATCCATAACAGTGGTATTAGAGCAGGCTTTTCAAGTGGTTATGGATTGTTAATTTCTGGTCAAGGGGAAACCACACCATTATATTTATTGCCTTGACTAAAGAGATAATAACTTGAACATATTTTTTGTAGGATTTAAGGTTGTAGCAGACTATACTTGGTGGCATTGGTGATTGTATTAGGAAATACATATGACTAAAGAGATAATAACTTGGAGAACATATTTTTTTTTAGGATTTAAGGTTGTAGCAGACTATACTTGCTGGAATTTTTATTGCCTTGACTAAAGAGATAATAACTTGGAGAATATATTTTTTTGTAGGATTTAAGGTTGTATCAGACTATACTTGGTGGCATTGGTGATTGTATTAGGAAATACATATTGCATAGATCTACATTAGAGACCTATTTTTATAGAGACATTCAATTTTGAGAAGTGCAAGTTTACCTCAAGCTACATGGTATCCTACCACTTCCATCTGTATATGCTTTAACATCACCATGAATTAGCCTCCTCAAATGGCATTGAAACTAGCTTCTATAAAATTGGTATTGTCTTACTACATCAAATCGACCATCAAAAGCTTGGATTTGACTATTAATGATATTGCATCGAAGCATTCAAATAGATACACTAGTTTTTATTAATACAAGGTTATTTATCTTGTATTTATAATCTAATAGCTATGTATTCATCCAATTGATGTTATTTAACTTTCCTCCCAAGCTCATGCTATGATTCAAAACTATGGTTGATATTCAAAGATAATATAAAGCATTATGCATTTTGAGTTTATTTGAAATCACTAGTCAAATTTATAAGGAAACCTCATTGACATTGCATCATGCCATATCTCATCTTTTACTTCTTATAGTCTATAGAATACTACGTATAGAGTGGATTACATAAAACCCATGAATTGATGTTTATATTCTTTTTTTTTTAATTTTAAGTTTTACTTGTTATTAAAGCTAACTCATTTTATTTAGAATTTAGGTTTGGAAAAAAAAAATTTATTTGGTTCAACATGTGTTATGTCCAAATCTATTTTATGTTTATTGATTCGTTCAATCCTTAAATATGTAGAGTCTAAGTTTAAAGTTTTATTTAAGTTCATTAGATTCATCGAGTCTTTAGTTTACTTGGTCTATTACTCAGATAATAAGTCTATGATAAAGTTTAATACTTTGTTTGTTAAATATTTTTATATCAGGTTTAAAAGAGTCGAGTCATCTTAGTTATGTTTTAAAATGTAATTTTTTCTTTTATTAATTATAAATGTTCATATTGTCATAGTCATTTTAGTTATAATGTCTATCATTAAAAGTATAGATTTTTGTAAAAATCTATTATGTCATCAAGTCATAAAAATTCAAAGTGTCAATATTTTTTTTTGGGTCCATATTCATGTTATGATTTGAAATTAATTTTATAAGTATGCATATTTATCAAAGACTCAAAAGTCAAAATTATAAAAATAAAAATAAAAAATCACCCTACGGATGCATTTTTGCTTGTATGGAACATTTGCATTATGGGGGTGATATCCCTTAGAAATATTAAATATAAGATTCCTAGACACATGTGTTGAGTGAGAATCAACATACTAGAGGATAGAGGATATACAGAGGAAGGATATCTTTCAGTGACCTCTCATCAGTCACCAATGATGGGGCTGCACAAATGTTTTGGTGACTTGTGTGTGTGTGTGTGTGATTTTCATATTGTTTCATTGTGCATGTTTATAAATAAAGAAAAAAAGAATAATTCATGTTCATGATATGTAATTTGTATGAAAATTCCAAACATGATGCTCTGATGTGAAGACATTATTAGAAGATAGAAAGCACCAATGTAAGTTAGTTCATGGATCTTGAAAAGGTTTGTGGTAGATATAGAAAACCAAGGGAGATGAATAGTGTTTTGGCAACAGCTAAGAGAGAAAATACTTTAGAGATCCCATGACTTCCTTATTTATGGATATGACCCTTAGTGACCCATTTTTTTTGGTCATGTGATGTAAATGCAAGATGCATTCTTTCGCATATAGTGGTCATGTGCAGTAATATTGTGTCGGTAGTATACAAACCTAAGAGTATGAAATGGCATACAATTCTATTTTTTTTTTCATGTCAAGGTTTGTGGTAAACCTATAAAACCATGGGAGGAGTGAAGCTCTCTTTATATCAAGTTTATGAGCCACATAGTTTGGCATGCTACAAGAGGTGAGCATAGTATAGATAAGAGTGTGAATGTTAGGAATAAATTTTACATCATGTTAGTTTTGGTATTTATTGAGAGGTAATAATAATAGATTTATATTTATTGAGAGGTAAATAGTAATATATTTTTAGTAATTAGTAATTAATGAGAATATTTTTATATAACAATATTATGATTAGTATTTGTTATTATATTGTTATGCATGATTGATGTTGATAAACCAACTCACATATTTGGTTTGAATTATTTGTAACTCCACTATATTTTAGGAGAGAAGTATCCTATATATTTATAATATGTTTATATTGAATTAATCATAAATCAAGTAGAAGAGATAGTATATTATTTGTTTGTTGAATAATATCTTATGTGTATGTCTCAATTATTCATTGCATGAGATAAATTTTGCATATTATCTCTTTGAATCCATAAAAAAGCAAAGGTTACAAAAGCAACAAGTCAAAAAATAAATATTATAAAAGGAAAAATTGGAAATGAAAAGGATAAAAAGGGTTAAATTGAAAAGGAAAGGTTACACAATGAAAAATTAGAACATGAGTAGTTACAAAAAGAGAAATTACAAAACTAAAGGTTGTAAAAATAAGTGCATGTTATGCAAAAAAGCACCTTAAAAAAAGGATTCTTGATAAATAAGTTTAAAATCAAGATTAATAAGTTAAATAATTAGTTTAGTTATGATATAGGAGACTAATAAATCAGATTTGATAGAGAAAAAGTTCAAAGACAAGATGCACCTAAAAATATCAATGTTATAAACATAAGTTCCAAGGAGGCAACTATAAATCCTTCCTCATATCAAGAGACTTTCACTATCAATTCTCATATACATGGTAGGCAATGTACCAATGTTATGATCATGGACACCCATGAAATAAACTTTTGTACTACTCCCTTTATTGTATCTATATCACAACACATAGATCAAACTACGTCCTTTATAGTATGTATGAGATCAATTGAGTTGACAATAATGTTTTCTTCAAAATTGTGTCATCATATGTTCAACCTTCTTCATGATATGGGTGCATATAATATTATGCTCAGAGGATGGTTAAATTCAATGGGGGTGATGATTGATAAACATAATTATTATGTTATATTTGATCGTGAAAGTAAGGCTAATTCCATTTCAAGAGATGGAAAAATTTTAGAGCAAGACAAATAGTTGACACTATTTATTTAATTAATATCGATGATACACTTGATTAAAAAAATCAAATACATGATACAATTGATTATACATATTATACAAAATATAATTAATGTAGTGTAAATCATGTGAGTGTGTGTTCCTAATAGTATAGTATCCTAGTTACAACATCAACTTTTAGTTGCTCAAGTAGATCTATATTATACACATTTATTACATCTGAATGGTTGGCTAGAGAATTATTACACCACCAACACAAATATTTGGAGTGATTCCATGGATTATTTCACCACAAATAATATATTGTACATAGCATCATCATTACTAGTTGATTCATCACCTTCTCTATTCTTCTATTTTTGCATACATATGTGTACATATACTTTTGCATAGATCATTCTTCTATTCCTTTTCTTTGTTTCCATTTGGACCTTTCCTTTTTTATTTTTTTATCTTGATTTGGACATCCATGACACTTATCCTATAGTGATTATGGTACACATCCTTTGACAACATATTGCTTGAACACCTTTACATATTGGTTGTGGGTTACATTGTGCTTATATGATCATATATATACCACATGAGCATACTTTTATCCATACCCATTGAGGGCATACTTAATATTATATCCACATACTATATTAAGAGGCATTTTAACAATTCAAATATATAATGATGGCATATTACTTTCTTCTACTTCCTCCACATTGCCATGTTTTCACATCTAGTGCACACTATGCCTTAACAGATGTTGCAAATTGTTCATATCCCTCCCATTCTTATAATTTTCAATACTTGATACTTGATCTTTCTTGTTGGTATAAATGTATAACCTAATTTCAATATAATATTAAAAGTATAAAAAATAAAATATTTGAAAGATAAAAAACATTCAAATATTTTTAAAAATAAAAAATTATGACCTAAACATGCCATGATTGCTAAATTACACTATTTACATATGTTATTTGTCACATTTTTGTTAGATTTAATATTATTTTTCATACACATGAATTTCATAGTAGATGAGTGGAATGTAGGTCATACATATCATACATGGATATATAAAATTTGGACTCTCTTATACTCATTGGCCATGCCAATATTGGTGGCATCATGTTGCATAGGTTAAATGATCACAATTGTATCTGTTTATGACATTTTACCATAATGAGTCATCCATATTTATTATAGTCCTTTTTAGTTATCATATCCTACATAGTACTACATGGATATGTTAATTTACTATGTTATGATATTGATATACATGGATAGTGTGGACTAGTTTTGTAACAACCCCATTGGGTTAGACATAGAAATACATGAAGTTTTTTTAGTTAAACACATATACTAAAAATAGATTACACCATTATAATTTATAGATACCAAAAAAAATAATCAAGATGTGAAAATATAAATAAGCATAATACATCACATAACATCAATTTCTAATATCATGAAAGTACACATCATAATGTGAATATAGAAAGTAATCACAATAACTCAGTTACAACTTAAATAAGTCTACATCCACCACTATCAATAAAATATAACAAGTAATTATAATTATTCATGGCAATATTAAATAATAAGTACAATACAATACAATGTACATATAATATACATGGTTTCTCTAGAGCATAGTTCCCAAACTCAAGTATCTATGGTAATCTCAAGTGTCATCTTGATAAGTAGTAGTGATGTGGGGAGGGAGAGCATCATCTGAGAACTTTTACACACTAACCATAGACCAATGATCCCCTACACTAATCCCATCAAGAAATGGCCCTCCCTTAATGAATGAGTATATAGTGATAGTGTGAGAATCTAGAGAGACAAACAAGTACCCATGTGTTATATGATTTATAAACTAAACAAGTAGAGTATCATAAAAAACCGTTCTATTGCAAGATATTACAAAAAAAAGTAAATCATACTCATGAAATGATAATGTCTCACTAAACATACTTTGGCCTAAATTTTTATTGATAATAAATAATAATGATCAATAGATCAATCAATATCATACACACCACTTGATCAGACTACCTTCATCTATCATTATGATACTAGTAAGCTAGTGAAGTCCATCTCACTCCATATCAACAATGTTGATTAGTCAAATACAATTCAACCAAAAAATTTATTTAATTTACATGCTAGTAGCAAATTCATCATATAATATGTTAAACATGGGAGTAAACAAATCATACATTTATTCCATCAAATGTATGAATGAATCTTACATTAATTTCTATCCCATACTAGAAATAATGACTAAATTTTATACCATCTGGTTAAATACACATTTAACTATAGATTTTCACTACCACGATTAGTTTTCAAACATATTACACCCTATGATAATGCATATTAACATAGTCTAGTATTCTAGGACATAACTACTAGTTTTCTAGAACTAGTCATATAATGTATTCATAACCATACAAAAACACAAGCTTATGTCCAAACAACTAGACATAACAAGCAAGTCATAGTTCCCATGGAAATCACTAATGTACTATCAAAGCTTCTGTTAAACTCTTATATATTGTATGAACACATCCATAAAGTATTGTAACTATCAAAAAACATACTAACCATAGTAATAACCAACATGCATACATTAAACTATAGTACTCTATGATATCCCATTCTATCATAACTAGATAAATACACATAACCAAGCTTATGATTTCAAGAACTAAATGATTCACATACATAATTAATAATCAAGTATGGGTTAAACCACTTAGTTATACCCTAGATTTATACTGAATACTGGTAATTAGAAGAAATAAAACCTATAAACACTCATACCAATGCACTATTTTATATTATATATGTGTCTAATTACTTGTATAGATTAATGTACTCATAATATTTATTGGAAACAAGTTTTAAATATTTATATATATATACAATAACATTCTCTTCTAACCCTAATCAATGTCTTTATAAGGTTTTCTACAAAGATTAAATCTATGAACCATAAAAACACAACTTGAGTTCTTCAGTCATTAGACCATTATATCTTACTATTCCAATCTCATAATTGATTATTAGACCTCAAGGTAATAAAATATTTTGTATTTTTATTTGTATATGATTATCTAGTAAAATACAATTACCCCTATATGATCCAAAAGAGCTATCATCAAGCTTACACTAATATAAAATTCACCCAGGTTCATGGCATCATACTAGTTAGCATATAGATACACATCCATATATTTATATATGCAAATTATATATGCATACACTCATACATATAAGTATACCCATGGTAAAATGGTCCAAAAGTTAATAATGGATCAAATTTAATATACTAACCAATAGTTCCCAATAGGTAAAGGTGGACCAAGTTACAAAATACTTATCAACAATAATACATATAGCCCATAAATATGATAATTATTAATGGGACATACCTAGTGTATACCAACCCTCTAAACACTAGATTAACTGCTAGAAACACAAGTATACTCACGAGTAAAAAATCTTGGTATTCATCACACTAAGTAGAGAAGGTACACATGATATGATATTTAACATAGTCTTTGATCTAAATGATCTCATATCTATATATGATAAATTGGTTATAGCATAAAATACATTATTATTAGTTAACATCACTCACACATACATCTTCATCATATATATGGATCTACTCTAAATAAGTAACATGGTTGGTTTATATATATATATATATAACCAACCATGTTACTTATTTAGATTAGATCCATTAACTACTACATATCATATTCAAGGAAATATATCCTGATATAATCTTTAATGATTCATAAATATCATTAAAATACCCATATTTTGAATATATTGTGAATATGAGAAGTTTATCCATAAATATCATCTAGCTAAATGCTGCGTCACTTCTATTTATATTATTCACATGATAATGGATCTGCGATAGAGTAAACCTATAATTTATATAATATTCACTACAATTTTGCAAACATCTTCAAATATACTAAATCTTAGTATCATATGCATAGGCTGAAAATATATAATAGTGACTCAATTAATTTCAACAACCGCTAGGTTTGAACATTAGTGCTTCATTTAAAGTTATGCTCATCCTCTAAATCATTTAATATATATAGTAATATTCCAATGACCCAAATACAATAATGAATATCGATAATAGTTGATAATATAACACTAATATTAGACACCCCACTTTTTTTAGAGAGGAAGGTATATACTTCCATGGAATCAACTCAAGCCTTAAATTCCATAAAAAAATTTATGTGTTAAGCATTTCAACTACAATTCCAATTGTCTAGACAGGACCATAAATAAGTGGTGCCAATATGCTTTATTAAAGTCAGCCAGATCCACTTAATTATAATGGCTCATTAAAACTCACAAGTTGATCCAAATAATATAAAATGACTCAGTTAAGTCACAGAGGCTGAGTAAAATTAGGATGCCTCAACAAGATATGGAGATATATACATAATGAGATATAATTACATAGTAAAAATCTTTAGCAAAACAATTTGGGTGATCCATGTATCATAAATATATTTTTATGTAATAAGATATGATTAAAAGAAATAACAACTCAAACAAAGTCTGTAGAAAAAAGTTTAGAGTTTCATGGATTACATGCACGGTTGTCTTAATGTTGGGCAATGACCTACATGATGAGAATATAAAACATAGTAATTTAAATATATATGTATTTAATTTCTAGATTATACTATATACACCATGTATGTGTGTGTGTGTGTGTGTGTGTGTGTGTGTGTGTGTGTGTGTGTGTGTATATATATATATATATATATATATATATATATATAAGTTGACAACATGTTGATCGTATCCCAATAGCGAAACATGTATTTATTAATACAATATGTTGGTTCACTTTAAGTAGTTCATTGTATATTCAGCATTGTATTTCCATATTTTATTTGTTGAGGAGAAATTATTTTGTGAGATCACTGTAAATATTAAATAATATCTAATCACTTTATCTATCCTTTAATGTCACTACCCATAATATATTCAAAGAGTTGGTTATTGGATGTATTTCAAAATTTATAATTTATTATTCCTTCTTCAATCAAATTTTAAGAATGTTAAGGGTGCAACACTGCAACCCTATACCAAGACAAGCTAAAAGTTTTCCTAGTATATTAAAATAATTTCAATCCTCAAAAATAAATATTTGGTATTATTGTGTGTGTGTGTGTGTGTGTGTGTGTGTGTGTGTGTGTGTGTGTGTGTGTGTGTGTGTGTGTGTGTGTGTGTGAATTATTATTTCTACATTTTAGATCACTACATTTGGGTTATGTAGCCATGAATTGGTTTTCTCATCAAATAGTTTTGAAAAACCTTAAATTCCTTGTTCGCCTTAAATTTGACAAAGGACACTAACTTATAAATAATAATTCATTAAATTGTCAATACCAACTAATGATTTGAGTTATCCCTCTTATTATGGTTTGATGTTTTTTGAATGGATAATTATATGTCAAATTAGATGTCATATTAACCATTAATTCAAATAAACATCAATTCCATTTTCAATCAAAATGATATAGAATAATATCCAGCAATTACATAAAATGAAAAATAGCATAAAATGGGAATCTAGGTTTTCATAGACCACCTACCTCAAAATCTTCCTTGCAATATCTAATGGAAAACCTTTTTTTTTGGTATGCTACACCCTTTTCCTTAATTTGTTCCCCTTCTTTCCAATCCCAATATCTCACACCCAATAATGAGGCATAGCCTTTTCTTTTAAAATATTTCTCTTTGATTTAATCTATTTTTTAAAAAATCTTTTTTTTTCCTTATTTAATATTCTTTCTTATTTTTAATTCTTTTTATTCACTTTATTCCCTTTCTCAAATCATGGGATTTAATTAAAACTTTCCTCTAAATTTAAATCTTTCCTCTTTTCTATTTTATTATTATTAGAACATATTTGATTACACACACACACACACACATACATTAATTAGATCAATAGATCAACTTGGTTTAATGATAATTCAATCAATAAATTCTAGTTTAGTCTAATTAAGAAAAACATGTTATAATGGACATATACAAAAGATGAAATTAAAATAACCAACTAAACTATGAAAGCAACTATGTCCAAAATAACTATCTAAATGCAAGTAGCACCCAAAACATACTATGTTAATCATTCCATAATACATCTAACATGTGCTAGTTGTTTATGGTGTGTGCAAGGTACAAGTTAGTTTCTATAACATCCTATGACATCTTGATTTAAGTCAACCTATTCAATGATGCTCTCCCTCTGTTACACTTCGAGGGATGGATTCTCCTACATCAACCTCACAATAAATCAAGTAGTTAGACTATAATATTCATGATATATATGTTAATTATAACATATAGATAAAATTACAAATCAACTTGATCATAAATTAAATATTTACTTACAACGAACTCATAATAGTGTGATCATGTAACCTAAGTAATATCCTACTACCCCATAATAGAAGAAATATCACAATTTAGTTAAAAATAGCCAAATCTAAATTTTCCAACCATAGATATCCACAGATAATCTAACAAGTTTTCCTGGTGAGGAATCTAGATGTAACATCCTTCCCCCTAAAGCTATTCATCTTCTTCGATGACTCTTATTCAATCATTTATTCTAAATTTAAAAATCTTATCTATCAAATAAAAAACATGACACACAATATCAAATTAAGTAATAAATGGAAAATTACTTGTAGGACTTACCATAGTTCCATCAAGTTGCACTATTCCTATAGCAGTGACTACAAAAAACCTTACTTTTTGAATTTTTTAATTATGAAAACATGGTTTACAAGTATTAATTACTTTGATTGATTCTATAATGACCACCTCGAGGTCCAAAACTATCAATACAAGCATATATATACTATAGGTCTGATCACTTTTGTTATTTTAAAGGCTTCCACATATCTCAGTGAAAGTTTCACTAACTTCCCAAGAGCACATAAGATCATCGTACAAGCCAAAACAAATGACCAAGGAGATTTTCACAAAATATTCAAGCCCCTTTGATTATATCAATAACCTAGAGAGTGTTCTCATTCTAGAGAAAATAATTAAGAAACCTAGTAAGAATGATGTGCATAAGTTAATATTATCACTACCCTGCATAGCTACTGATAAGTATAACATGTTAATACTATCACTACTCCATTAAGATCTTGATAAGTATGACGATGAATAGGAACTAGAAATACTACATTTGAAATGTATACAAAATTATGGAATAAATGTTCCACCATATACATGCGTATGGCCATACGATTAAATTTAATAAGTCTGTCTATCAAATTTTGGATTCAACAAGTCCATCTATCAGATCCAATTTAGTAATAACTGATTCAATGTGAGGCTAAGTAGGATATTGTCCTACTATTTAGAACTCATGTTCCTAATTCACCACTCTTTTCTTAGGTCTCCATATCCTAATAATCTCCATAATGTGCACAGGGTTCAATGAAACACAAATCTATACTAATAGATCATAGAAATCAATACTATATGCTAAATTATTCTAGATATATCAACATACATACAAAACAAATCATATAATTAGTCAGTAATTGTATTAAGTTGTGACTAGCTAAACATAACTGGTATCATATTTATCATCTTAACCTATAGTGTTATATTCATATTTAAGAGGAGAAAAATGATAAAATTAACATACATACAAGGGCTAGGGAACACACCATCCCTAAAACCCTAGAAAGGAAACAAGCGAGACATATCTTCTTGCTTGCTCAACTAAAATGCAACAAATTAAAAGTTTGTCTCAACCTTTAGATTAACAATATGTTCTACATATCCTATACTCTACTCACTTCTAGTAAAAGGTATAAAAATAAATCTTCAAAAAAACATGTTTTAATCAAAAGAGAACAATATCAATCTAATCAAGCATATATGATAATATAACAATTAAAATCAACTTATAGTTCTTAATCTATAATATAATATATAACTCAAGGTTTTCCACCACACGTGGTCTTATAAGATTTTTCATTCTAAGGATTAGTGAACATAAGACACAAAAATTAAAGCATGTATATTTAAGTGAGAAGCATCCCATGTTTATTAAACACTCACAACATCAAACACAAATGACTAATGTGACTTGATTACTAATAAGGATGTAATCATACTTAAGGTGTTCGATCTAAGTGATCAAACTAGGGTAAAAATGTCTTGTTCATAATTCATGAACTATGCTATGCACTCACCTACCCAAACCTCAAATACAACCATCACCATTAGAATACTCGATAAGTAAATCCCCTATACAACTCAAATAGGTAAAAATACTCCTAAAGGTACACACTAAATATTTCCTACACACATTCATGAATGTCACATACTTACAAGAGTCACCAAACCATACAAGAGGGTCTACCAAGTCTCAAAACTCCCATCATGGTATAACATGGTTTCACACTGAGACACCACAAATCCAAAATACCCATACAATACTTCATGTTACTAGGTTCACAATAGTTAACAAAAAGACACAAAAACACTAATGGACTCATTAGGTCCTAGATTTTGAGCCACAACTCTGATACCACATGTAACAACACCACTAGGCTAGACATAAAAATACGTGAAGTTTTTTTTAATTAAACACATTTACCAAAAATATATTACAATAAGAGAATATATAGAGACCATAAGAAATAATCAAGTTGTGAAAATATAAATAATCATAATGCATCACATAACACCAATTTTTAATAGCATGAGAGTACATGTCAAAATGTGAATGTAGAAAGTAATAACAATAATTCAGCTACAACTAAAACAAGTCTATATCCACCCCTATAAATAAAATATAAAAAGTAATTACAACTCTAAATGAGAATATTTAGTAATAAGTACACCATAATACAATGTACATATAAGATACATGGTTTCTCTAAAGTATAGTTCCCAAACTCAAGTATCTATGGAAATTTCAAGTGTCATCTTGATAAGTGGTACTATTTTGGGAAGGGAGATCATCATTCAAGCGATTTTACACACTAATAATGGACCAAAAATCCCATAGAATAATCCCATCAATAAATGGCCTTCTTCATAAATGAGTAGAAAGTGATGACATGGAAATCCAAAAAGATAATTAAGTACCCATGTGTTATATGATTTGTAAACTAAACATATAATGTATCATAGAAAACCATTCTATTAAAAAATATTGTACAAACATGTAAATCATACTCATGAAATGATAATGTCTCACTAAACATAATTTGGCCCAAAGTTTTATGAATAATTAATAATAATGATCTATAGATCAATCAATATCATACACACCACTTGACCAAACTTCCTTCATCTATCATTGTGATACTAGTAAGCCAGTGAAATCCATCTCACTCCTGAATTTGTATCAATAATGTAGATTGGTAAGATACAATATCAATCAAAATATTTATTTAATATACTTCCTATTAGCAAAAATATCATATAATATGCTAAACATGGGAGTAAACAAAGCATACATTTATTCTGTCAAATGTATGAATGAATCTTACATTAATTTCTATCCCATACTAGAAATAATGACTACAATCTATACCATTTATGTAAATACATATTTAATTACATATTTTCACTACCATAATTAGTTTTCAAACATACTACACCCTATGATAACACATATTACCATAGTCTAGTATTTTAAGACAACTATTAGATTTCTACAATCACTCATATAATGTAGTCATAACCATACAAAAACACAAGCTTATATCCAAGAAAATAGACATAATAAGCATGTCATAGTTCCCATAGAACTCAATAATGTAATATCAAAGCATCTATTAAACCCTCATAGGTTGTATGCATGCATCCATGAATTCCTGCTAACTATCATAAAACATACTCACCACAATAACAACCAATACGCATACATTTATTCAATTAAATGCAAATGTGAGTCTAAACATATCAATTATAGTATGTATCATCTAGTTTTAACATATATTTACACTGTAGTACTCTGTGATATCCCATTCTATCATAACTACATAAATACACATAACCAAACTTATGATTTCAAGAACCAAATGATCCAAATACATAAGCAATAAGCATGGGTTATACCACCTAGGTATACCCTAGGTTTATACTGATTACTAGTAATCAAAAGAAATAAAAACCTATAGGCACTTATATTGATGTATTATTATATCTTATATATGTTTCTAATTTCTTGTATAGATTAATATACTCACAATATGTATTGGAAATGAGTTTTCAATACCGTCTATATATATACTAACAGTCTCTTATAACCTTAATCAATGTCTTTATAAGGTTTTACACAAAGATTACATCTATAAACCATCAAACACAACCTAATTTCTTTAGTCATTAGACCTTTTTATCTTATTATTCCACTCTCATCATTTATTATTAGCCCTCAAGATAATAAAGTCTTTTATATTTTGGTTTGTATATGATTGTTTGGTAAAATACAATTACCCTTATATGATCCATAAAAGCTATCATCAAGCATCTATTGATATAAGATTCACCTAGGATCATGAAATCATACTAGACAAAACATATTCATATAGATATGCATCCCATATATTTATATGTGTAAACTATATATGCATACACTCGTACATATAAGTATACCCATGATACAATGGTGCACAAGTTAATAATGGATCAAATTCAATATACTAACCAATAGTTCCCAATAGGTAAAGGTGGACCAAGTTACATAATACTTATCAACAATAATACATATAGACTATAAATATGATAACTATTAATGGGACATACCTAGCTTATACAAACCCTCTAATGACTAAATTAACTTCTAGAAACATGAGTATACATATGAATAAAAAGTTTGTCATTTAGTACACCAATCAAAGAAGGTACACATGATATTATATTTAACATAGTATTTGATTTAAATGATCTCATATCTATATATGATAATTTTTTTATAACATAAAATACATTATTACAGTTAACATCACTCACACATATATCTTCATCAGATATATTATCGAGTTATCGATATATATAGAGAGAGAAATAATGTAATTATATTAACCAACCATGTTACTTATTTAGTGTAGATCCATTAACTACTAAAAATCATATCTAAATAAATATATCCTGATATGATCTTTAATGAATCATAAATATCATCAGAATACGCATATTTTGAATATATTGCAAATATGAGAAGTTTATCCATCAATATCATCTAACTAAACTCTACGCCACTTCTCTTTAGATTATTTTCATGATAATGGATCTTCTATTTAATAAACCTATAATTTATATAATATTCACTATAATTTTGTAAACATATTCAAATATACCGAATCTTAGTATCATATGCATAAGCCAAAAATATATATCAGTGACTTAATAATATTGATGACTCGATTAATTTTAGTAGTTGTTAGGTTTGAACATTGTTGCTTCCTATAAATTTATGCTCATTCTATAAATCATTTAGTCTATGCAGTAATATTTCAATGACCCAAATACAATAATGAATATCAATAATAGTTGATAATATAACACTAAAACTAGACACCCCCTTTTTTTCAAGAGGAAGGAATATACTTGCAGGGCATTGACTCAAGCCTTATATCCCATAAGTAAATTAATGTGTTAGTAAATTCAAATACAATTATTATTATCAATCTAGGACCATAGATAAGCGATGTCAATATGCTTTATTAAAGTCATCCATATCCACTTAATTATAGTGACTCCATAAAACTCATAGGCCAAGAAAAATATATAAAATGACTCAATTAAGTCACACAAGCTGAGTAAAATCATGATGTCATTAGCAAGATTTGGAAATATATACATAATCAGATATAATTATGTAATAAAAATATTCAGTGACTTAATTTAGGTGATCCTCCTATCATTAATATATTTTTATGTAATAAGCTATGGGTAAAAGAAATAGGACTCAAATAAAGTTTGTAGAAAAATGTTTAGCTCTTCATGGTATTACATGCATGGATATCTTAATGTTGGGTAATGCCCTAAAAGTTGAGAATATAAAATGTAGTGATTTAAATTTTGACTTTCAACACAATATATACATATTTAATTTACATATTATAATATATACACCAAATATTATATATATTTAAATTTACAACATGTTGATCATCTCTAGATATCAGAGCAGTTATTTATTGATACAATATATTGGTTCTCTTTAAGTAGTTTGTTATATATTCAGTATTGGATTGACATATTTTATTTATTTGGGAGATTTTACTTTGTCAGATCAACATAAACATTAGATAATATCTAATTTATTTATCTATCCTTTTATATCACTACCCATAATATATTCAAAGAGTTGGTTATTGGATGTATTTCAAATTTTATAATTTTTTATTCCTTTTTCGATAAAAATTTTAAAAGTGTTAAGGGTGCAACAAAGCAACACAGAACTAGGATGAGGTAAAACATGTCTTCCTAATATATTAAACCAATTACAATCCTCAAAAATAAATAATGGTATTTTTGTATATATATTAACCTATATATATCAATTATAATTTCTATAGCTCAAATCACTACATTTGGGATATGTAGCCATGAATTGGTTTGCTCATCAAAAAGTTTTGAAAAACCTTAAATTCCTAGTTTCCCTTATATCTAATAAAGACACTAATTTATAGATAATAATTCATTAAACTATCAATACCAACTAATGATTTGAGTTATCCCTTTTATTATGGTTTGTTATTTTTTGAAAGGGAAATTATATGTCAAATTAGATGTCATATTAACCATAAAGTTAGATAAACATTGATTCCATTTTCAATCAAAATCATGCAAAATAATATCCAATAATTACATAAAATGAATAATAGCATAAAATGGGAATCTGGGTTTTCACAGACCTTATACCTCAAAAGCTTCCTTTCGATATCTAATAGAAAACCTTTTTTGTGTATGCTATGCCCTTTTCCCTAAGTTGATCCCCTTCTTTCCAATTCCAAGATCTCACACCCAATAATGAGGCACAATCTTTGCCTTTAAAATATTTCTCTTTGATTTAATCTCCTTTTTTTTAATCTTTTTGTTTTTCTGCTTATTTAATATTTTTAATTATTTTTATTCACCTTATTCCCTTTCTAAAAACATGGGATTTAATTAAACCTTTACTCTAAATTTAAATCTTTCCTCTTTTCCATGTTATTCTTATTAAAGAATATTTGATCATAATATATATATATATATATATATATATATATATATATATATATATATATATATATATATATATATATACTCGCTAATTAGATCAGCAGGTCAAATTGGTTTTATGATAATTCAATCAATAAATTCTAATTTAATCTAATTATGAAAAACATGTTTATAACATCACTTAATAGACATATACAAAAGATGGATTTCAAATAACCAACTAAACTATGATAGCAACTATGTCCAAAATGACTATCTAAATACAAGTAGCACTAAAAACATACTAAGTTAATCATTCCACAATGCATCTAACATGTGCTAGCTATATGTGATGTGTGTAGGGTACTAGTTAGTTTCTTTATCATCCTCCAACATCTTGATCTATTTCACCCTCTTTGATGATGATCTCCCTCCATCATGCTCTAAGGGATGTATTCTCCTACATGAACCTCACAAATAAATCATCATAAATTAATTAACTAATACATCTCCTACATGAACCTCACAAATAAATCATCATAAATTAATTAACTACATAGCCAATCTGTTATGCCCTATTCATCTTTATTTTCATATCAATCATAGGATTAGTCATACTATAGGTGTGAAGCAGTCAAAGAATTTCCCATGATAAGTATTTTTCAAGTTAAAATCTAGATCATTGCATGCCCTTATATATATTATATTACACCCTTATGCACACAAAATCCAAATATTGGGGTTTTTTATCCTTAGCTTTATTGACTAAGTTATTTTCATGCCTAAAAGAAGCAAGAAAATAATGATCTAGTGTGTCAGCATATCATGTGAGTTGTGACCTCGTGCACTCACCCAAATCATATAGCCAATATTATCTCTCATCGATTATGCTACATGGTGGTGGATAAATAAATATATTTACTTAGGCACTTGGGTTGATTTATATTAAGTCATCATTATTACAAAAAAAAATTATAATAGTTAACCACTTCATTAATCCCACACAATCTAGGTATTTCCATTTAATACCATAGAAATAATTAGGACATCATAATTCACACACAACAATAATTCCACTCATTTCATTAAAGAGGATTACATAAGTATTTCAAAAACATTCTTTGTATTCAATATTTTTCTTATATATTTAAAGGGAAAATTTGATTAGAGTTTCACTTGATTGAGTTATAGAGCATTTAAGAGGATCCACCCAAAACACTTATAGAAAATATCCACCCTCCATGATCAAATATGTACTACCTAAAAGAAGCTCAAAATGGACTTCATCATTTTAAATGTCCATGGCAAAAGATAAATCATGTTAAGTTTTTTTAGTGGGTTCATTCTCATAGATAAAATCCCACATATATAATTTCTCATCTATTATACCTTGTTAGAATTGGGAATGAGAAATAAGGTGCTTATTACCCTCATTAGCTAGATGCAACTCTTATACTTCTTATAAAGGTTCATTTCCATTTTGAGGGTTATTCTCTAGATCTATAATTTTGAGTCTCTTTTCCCATTGATCACTAGTGCTAGTGGAAATTTATTTTATGTTGGATGCTTCCCCTTTGTATACTACTTATTCCACTAATTTGGACTCTTAATGTCCATTTTAAGATCCTCATTAGTAGGTGATTCTATTATATTCTCAAGAGTGGGTTCCCTTTCATGTTACACTTCTAGAGATGATTCACCTTATTCAATAATCACCACCCTAGGTGTTACAAGCTCTAACTCTGATTAGATAGCTAGTTGTGAAGTAACAATGTCATAATCTTATTTTGTAAGTAACCCACGGGCTCTTATTTTTTATGAAGCATACCTTTGTCATTTGGGGGAAACCTTTGGATGTTCTTGTGACCTACTAGAACTGGAGTCCTTTGGTCTTGGCCTTTTCTCCTTCTTTCACACCTTTTTTTATGTGCATGTTTTTGGTTGAGGGGGGAATGTTTACTTTTCTACCTCCTAGATTCTTGATGTCTTCCTCTATTGCCTAATCATATAGAAGACCAACCAAGTTTTACCTTACATAATTATTTTTTAGGTATTGATATCAATTTTACTTAATTTGTATTACTATGTGTATGCTCCATTTCCTAAATAAATGAAGAGATTAGGAAGAATGTGAATCTTGACATCAATTTCATCAGCATAAATATTTACCAGGCATGCATCCATAATGTGATTAACAAAATCCATGAAATATTTGGTAATGAAGGCATAAGGTAACTTGAGCCATCTCAACAAGTTATCATTGCTCTCCATTAATATTTTCATGAGAAAAATATGTTATTTAACAATAAAATCAGTAAAGGTTCCCATATTCATGAGCAAATATTTTGGTACATGCCATTCATTCCCTAATGTTTCCTTCAAGCCCTGTAACCAATGCTTCATCTATATCTTGTAGGAGGGGTGTGATGGTGCTAGAACATGTAAATTTTGTAAGCCTCTTAGTAGGGACTTATGCTCTAGTGGGTAGACCCACTTAAGCTCCTTACCAAAATATTTTAGAACACCAATCTCATAAAAAACAAGTAAAATCAAAATTATGCCCTAAGGAAATTTGTGGTTGGGCAGGTGATGCAACTTTTTTGCATCTTGTTCAATTCTCTCAGAAAATTACTGAGAGTAACTATATTTAGTCCCCTTGGTCATTTGGATTATAATATAGATGTGATCCATGTCCACCTATCCACACTTCTTATCTTGGTCATGGCCAAGCATATAGCTACCCAAATGGCATCATATGAAATAATTGAAATGTATGTAGCATAAACTTATTTCTTGTACTTCAGTACCATAATATTTTTATCAATCACATTTTAATCCTCAAGATCTACACTAATATTAGCTCCTGAACATAGTAACCTCTTGATCTATTGAGTGTTAATCCTCATCTTGTGCCCTATAAAATAAATATAATATTCATGCATGCATGAAATCAATAAATGAACCACTTCCTAGGGTTTTTCAAAGAATGGCAGTTGGGAAAGTTGTATCCCACCTACATCCTCCAACAAGATGTAAACTATGAGATCATAAGTTACCTCATTTCTTATGTTTTGTCACTCAAACTGGTAGTCATTCTATAATTATCCCTCATTATTAGATTGGTGATGATTGTAGTTAAGGACTTAATAAGTGGAAAATTTGTATTCCCAAGTGTCCATGTTCAAGACTATATTGATGTAATGCATTTCTTATATCATAATTGGAGGTGGAAGTGATGTTGTGGCTACCTTCTTTTCTATGTGTGCCATATTTGGTACCTCTCTACAAAAAGTCTCTTCTTCCACCTTTGTCAAGTCTTTTCCTTATGTGTTGTGTACAAAGATCCTTATTCATGGATAAACATAGGACTTCCTTCCTATGTACCCTCACATTTCTCTACTTCATGAATTATTGGTAATGGATATCTTCTTATGTTATTCTACTTGGGATGCATCACCAATCAAGGTACCCAAAGTTTAACACATGGTTGACCAATTATTCCAAATGAATACATTTTGATTCCCTCTTTGCAAGCTCAAAATCCTTTGGTCTTCTTGTATTAACCTCATTCAATGATATGCATCTCTTCTACAACCTATAACCCACTTCCACACACTCTAATAGTCATGTTTCCGCTCCTCTTCTCTTAAATTCATGTCAATTCAACCTATGATTTTATTTTTCTAATGAAAATAGTATATATATGCCTTCTTTTCTACTTTTTATGCTTTTTTTAGATCTATAATCACTAAGTGTTAAAAAAATGAAAATGAAAATAAGAGGCCTCTAGGTCTTCTATAGGTAGAATAAATTTTTACATTAACTACCCTCCATGTCATCTTCCATAACTTCAACCATTAATACCTCAAATGACATGCCTTAGCTTTCCATTTATGCCATTGTGTCTTTAATAAATGCATTTCCCACCCTTCTTTCAATATTTTTTACACCTTTCTTATAGTGCATGGGAGCTTTAAAAATATAAATTTTCCATTTTATTCATGGGAACTACCTTTTCCATTTAACCATTTTATAACAGAGTTTCCTTTACCATTTTCATGTCATATTCCTATGTCATGTGCCACCTCTTGCATGCCTTTTTCATGTGCCTACTCTTGTGCATACTTTATGTGTCACATCTTGCACATCTCCCTATCTTGATTTTTTCTTTGATCATGTGTGATTCCTCCCAACCTCTTTATTATGCATTTTAGGGTAATTAGCTTATCTATATTTCAAGTTACCTCCCACTAAAATATATGCATGATCTTTTGTGATATAACCAAATGAGATCCATAATTTTGAGTACTAGAGTACCAAATGTACTCAAATTAGCCTAACAAAGGGAACACAATCAATGCCAATATTATTTGATAACAAAACTAAGTCATAAACCAGACTATTATCATATGCCTTATTAAGTCAGATTATAAATATTATATAGAATGATAGGGTCGAAGCTGACTACCATTAAAATGGCCTAGAAGTAATTGGCCATCTAACCTTTCAATTTAAAAGAACCTTTTAGTAGGATAACATGAATATTAAAATATACCATTCCACTAGATTCTTAGTGTACTTGGATTATGTGTAAACTTTGAATCATAGATCAGGGCATGAATTTCAAGATGAAAAAACTTTGTTTTGGTAAGTTGGGCATTCTAGGTTCTTTTTGTTTTTGCTTCTCAATCCCTTGGCTCTAATGTGTAATATTGTGTATTTTAACTAACTAAAGTAAAACATCCATTCGATCCTTAAGGGAATCTTAATCATCTAATATTCCAACATGAGTAATACACAAAGAATGCACAAAAAATTATACCAATAAGACTCCATTAATGCTAAAGATGAGGTTAAAATAAGTACTCTTATTCAACCTTTTATATGTGTTCTAATAATCCCATAAAACTACTGAAACATGATCATCCCAATCAGTGCTACTGATATTATAAATCTTGGTCAGAATATTGTCGTTGACCTTTTTGAAGGATTTAGTTGTGTCCTTGTATTTAGGATGGTATGGTGTGGTTTTATGGTGTGCAATCATGAATTCTACCAAGAGGATGTGAATTGATAAAGTGAGTTCCATGATTATGAATTAGACTTAATGGGCATCCATATCATTTGATGATATGTTCCCATAGAAATATAGTAGTGTTAGTAATAGTACAATACCATGTGGGCATTGCATCATCCTAGTGTGTGAGGTAGTCCATTATAGTAATGATATAGATTATGTCAATCTGTCTTGTAGTAGTTTGAATGGGTCCAACAAAATCAATATTCCATTTTTCAAATGATTCATGAGAGAACAATAGATGGATAATCATGGAATATAGGTATTTATTTTTTATGCACTAATAGATATCACATTGGTATGCATAGGATTTGGCATCTTTCACTAATGGGAGCCTTCATAATACATATAATAGGACCTTTCATGTCATTTCATCTATAAAATAATTCCATTCTACAATACCCTCATGGGCTTATTGAATAAATTGAACATGCCCATATTGAATTATGCACCTTCTTAATACCTCATCACATCCTAGTTTGTACAAGTTTCCTTTAATCAGTTAGAAAGGGGAATCACAATTAACTAATTGCTTCTTCTCTTGGGTGCTAAGTTGGTTTGGCACTAAGACTGTTGTAATAAAAGATACAATTTGTTCTAATTTTTTTAACACATGTATAACTTGAATATTTACACATCAATTCAATATTCTTCTATTGTGCTCATTGGTTCACTAGATTGAATGCATGAGAGGTGGTCTGGGCTGAAATTAATCTTACCTGGTTTCATGACCAAAGAGAACTAAAAGTCCTAAAAGTGGACAATCCATAGTTAAAATCATCCATGTAACACTGGATTATTAACCAAATACTTGATCACTTCATTATTTGTATATAAAATAAATGAGGTAACCAACAAATATTGGTGAAACTTCTAGAGTGCATAAATAATGGATAGGGCCTCATAGTCTGTGGTATAGTAGATTCATTCAATTGTGTGGGCATATAACTAGGAAAGTAAATTGGATGATAAAGATTTCCTTCAACATTTTTTCAAGGATGGTGCCCAAGACCATGTTGAAAGAATCAACATGAATATGAAATGGTCGGGTCTAGTTTAGGAATTAGAGAATGGGCATAATAATTAATTTGTCCTTTAAAGCCTTAAATGTTTGTTGGTGTTTATTAGTCCATAGGAATAGGGCATTAAGTTTAATTAATTCTTCCATCATATATGATATGTTATCATATGCTTGAATTAACTTATGATAGAACCCTATGTGACCTAAAATGGTTTAAACCTCATGATTAGTGGTTAGAGCTAGAATTTGGACAATGACCACAATATTAGCTAGATTCACAAGTAATCCATCCCAATAAATGATTTACCCAATAAAATTCCAAATGGTGTGGAAAATATACACTTTTTAAGATTCATGTAAATATGAAGTTAATAGTAATGCTTGAGCATGAGGAACAAATTATCATAGTGGTCATGCACTAAACCATACATTGTTTAGTCATCAAGGTATACTTGAAGGAAATTGTGGATGAAATCCTTGAAGGCCTCTACTACAATGCATGAGAACACTATTGGTGCATTATTTAGGTGAAAAAGTATAAAATTATATGCAAAAAAGCCCCATTCATTTTAAAATGTTATTTTATACTTATTTTATTTAATAATTTGCACTTGGTGATAGCCAAAAAATCCATTAGTGAAAGTGTAGATTTCACATCCAACAACACGTTCCAAAATTTCTTGTATGAATGGCATTGGAAAAGGGTAAGTGACACATACAACATTGAGTAGCCTATAATCCACATAAAATTAAATGTGATTGTTTCACTAAAATTTGTCTAATTTAAGTCTAAAGAAAAATAGAGAAGGATAGGGATAAGTGATTAGAATGAGCACATATTGGTTTACATTTCATAACTAGACATTGTGATCACTCCTCTTTAGCTGGGGAGGACTACATACAAGTAAGAAAGCACTACCAAAAAATGTTTGTTAGTAGATATATGAGTGGGCTGCCAAGCTACATGCTTTTTTTAGGAAGTGTCAAACTTCCTTAGAGATGACAATCCACTTTTTAGAGGTAAAAGAGTAATAAATAACCAAGAGAGAGGAAAAGAGAGTAAAAGAGAGATAATATTATCGTTATTTGCAACCTGAGTGTAGTAGAAAGTAATAGAGTGTAGGTGGTATATTCATTTTGTATTTTGGAAGTTATTTGGGTAGGTCTTATAAGGGTTAGTAAATCCATAGTTATCAACGTCAGTTATGTTACCAAGGTTGGTTAGCAAGTGTGACCGATATCAGTTATCTACCAAGGTCGATGAGAAAATTTGACTGATATCAGTTAGGTTGTTGATGTTAATAGGGGTAATAATTGCCTAGAAACCTTCAAATGGCTTTTTTGGGTCTAAGAAATGGTTTTGGTCAGGTATAGAAGGTTAGGGGAGAGTTGTGAGAGAGAGAGAGTATTGTTTGGATGGACTTGGTCAAAGGTTTGGTGTGTTGGAACAAGGGGAAACAAGTAGGGAGCTTTATAACTCCTTCATAGGGGTTTGGTCAAGAATGTGTAAATAAATAAATAGTAGATATAAAGTGATTGCAAAGTAATTACTTAAAGAATTATAGAATAAGTGATGTACTTAGCTATAGAGGTGACTGAATGATAAGTATCAGAAGGATGGCTCCTATCAAGCAGTCTAAATTGATGTCTTGGATAGAGAAAACAAGTGGGTGTTGTTAGTTCTCAAGAGCTTGGTTCCTGATCTAGATTGACTTATGTAAGATAATAATAAGCCAAGATGTCAAAAGTTGATTCTTGAAATCTTGTATGTAAATAAGAATGATTTTTCTTGATTTTTATTGACCTGAAGATCAGTTTAAAGTTTGGATTATATAACCAATGTCAATGATCCCACCGATGTCGGCCATGGGTTGATCGACATCGATGGCATGAGAATAGGTAAAAGTACTATTCTTGGCCTATTTTCTATTTTTTCTCATGCCAAGTGTGGTATCCATTAGAAAATGGTAGAAATAAGAGGTTAAGAAAGATTTAGCTAGTTAGGAATTTATTTTTGGGGTAATAACAAGTCTTGGGTAGTTAGGATAAGGGGACTAAGTCTTGAGGTGACTCCTCAAGTTAAAATTAGTCTTAGGATGAGGTGGCCAGGTAAGGTGGCATAAAGGGGTATTTAATTAACTTAATTAAATATTTTTAAATTAATTAAATGTGTGAGGGGTAAAAGCATGGGTTAGGGAGGCTAATTATTATTATTGAAAATGGGCTCAAGGGGAGGTGTCAACATAAGTTATGCACATGTGTGATGTAATTTTTGTATCTACATTTTCCCTTTTTGTCTTTTAATTTTCACTGACAAGTAAGACAAAAATAGGATTTAGATGTTCCATGTATTAGACGTGGTATCCCCCCTCAAAATAGAAATTGATAGAGGAGAAACCAGAATCGGGTACCAGTTTGATAAGAAGTGAATTGGGTGAGTGGAGGAGAATGTAGTATCACTACTTTTGAATATACTACTATGATCTATAGTCAATAAAATAAAAAATAGGTGAGGTTAAGGAGGAATCAGATAAAAATAAGCAATGCATAACTTGTAAGTGATAGTTGATAAGGTCAAAACAATAAAATTTATAGCTCTAATGGTCTATGTGTGCTAGGTATCTGAGGTAAGAAGTGCCCCTAGGAAACACAAAAGGTTACAGGTGATAGGATGATCTTGGTCTCCATCCAAAACACCATGTGTGTGTATAATATCCAACTATAGAAAATAACATAAGATGTCAAGACAAGCAATACAAGGTATGTGTAAAAGGGTCAATGAGCAAGGAGATATTTGTGATCTCTAAGAAAAGTCATCATGGGTGGAGATTTAAATGATCTTCAAGTTTGGTTATCATGGTTGGGGAGATATATGTGATCTCCAAGTTGGTGGCCATGGTCAGGGAGATATATGTGATCTCCAAGTTGCCCCAGATGATGGGTAGAGTCTAAAGAGTTATGGTTGTTGGTATAAACTCTAATGCAATGGTGTTGACACTAATGATGTCATTGATGTTAGTAAAAAATAGTGTTGATGTTAATGGCTTAGGGAAAAGATGCCAATATCAGTGAGAAAGAGTGTTAACATCAGTGGATTAGGTTAAGGATTCCAACATCGATGGGTGACCAAACTTGACAAAAAAGGGGTTTGACAGCCCACCATAACTCATTTACAACATTTGATTAGAGAGAAAAAGAGATTTGAGTGCAACTGTGATGGCAGAGCTAGGAGGGGACTGAGGCATGCTACCACAACAACCAACTATTTTAACCTAGAGGAGATAAAGAGATGAGGTAGGATCCCATTGGGTTTGATTTTCAATTTGAGTTGGTTAATTTTCTTTTAAAGGCTAAATTAAAAGTTTGGGTAGAAAAAAGGGGTAGGAAAGAGAGTGGGGTAGGTTTAGGTTATTCTGTGAGGGATTTGGGGGTAGGTTTTTAGGTTAAAATTTAGTTGTGGGAGATGTGTCTTTCGACCCTAAGGTCAAACCAGTCACTGATGTCAGTGGGGTCCACTAAAATCAATCAACATGATACTAATGTCAGTAGGTTTCTATCGATGTCAACTGACACTAGGAACTGATGTCAGTGTAAAAAATTGGCATCTGTGACTATGTAGAACCCAAAAAAGTTAAAAAGGTCAATTTGGATATTTAATTAAAGTAGTCAACTAGCCTAATGGTTGACATGGCCTTAGTAGACCCCATGTCAATTGAGTGTTACCTACATATCCCAGTTGAGGACCTTAACCCAATGTAGTTCTCCTAGAGCCTAGGGAAAAGAAAAAAAATCTAAGGTATGGTTAAAAGTGTGTTTGGGGAAATGGGTAAAAAAGGTAGGTTGAGATCGGTCAGGAGACCTAGGGCTTAAAATATAAGTCATAGGGTCAAAGGTTAGAGATATAAGCTATGAGGCCTAGAGTTGTGATAGGCAGTTGAGCCTAGGGTGGAGAGAGAGAGGCAGTGAAGCATAAGGTAGAGAGGGGAGATTAGGTTAGATAGTTAGGTGCGTATATGGCTAAGCTAACCTCAAAAGACCCCATGTTGATTGAGTGCTACCTACATAACTATGTGGAGGGCCTCTGAACAATGTATTTATCCCAAAGATAAGGGAAAAAGGTGGTGGTAGATAATATTAGAAATTATGTGACTTGAGTTATGTGTGTATGGATGCAGGCTAGGATGGAGTTAATGCTATGAGATCACCTAGTAACATTGATAACATAGATGAGAAAGTATTTTACCCTAGATGAGTGGGAGCACATGGAAGCCATAGGTTTATGGGGAGTGAAATGATATTATAGAGGTTCATGAGATGTGAGCTTGATGATAGCATTAATCGAGAGATGGGATCATACCACCAACACCTTTTATCTATCGATTTGAGAGTTGATACTGACCCAAGAGGATGCATATATAATTTTATGGTTATCACTCCAAGGTGAGGAGCTCTTCTCATTTTTGAGATAAGATCATGATATTCACATGGCGATATTATTTGGAGAGCATGTTAGTGAGGTGACCTAACACTCATCAAGATTTACCTACGAGCCATTGTACATTACTGATGTAGAGCAACATTAGCTGAACATCCTGATGATGATAGGGATTACAATGTATGCATCACCAAATTTAGATGGTGGGATATTTATAATTGCATTGATAGGTGTTATAGCATAAATAGTTTAGTAGTGAACTATATTTTCATGGGGACCAATGTTTATAGCGTAGTTATACAAAGAGATGTGGGGTTTGAGACTATGATGGTGATATAATTTGTGTGGCAGCCATTTACTCCATTGTTGGGCATATGATCATATCATGGTGGCATGACCATTAGGGTTACCTACCATGATTATAGCTGATTTTAAGGCTAGTTTGAGATGGTGGAGAGATGGGTTGGCCCAGACCTGAGTAGACAACATAATACACAATATTGATTATTATAGGTGCATAATAGAGGGATTAATTCTTATAGATATTTTGTGGAGACCCTACTTGACATACCCTACATTTAGAGGATAGGAAAAGTAGCTTGTTGGATTATAAAGCTCATTATGGGTTAGAGGGAGATGAGTTGGTGAGCTAGAGATGGTACTTGTAGCATAGGTCAAGAGGTAGTTTGACCTGCTACAAGATGTATTACTTACCTTCCCTTGATATAAGAGGGATGATATAGAGGCAACCCTACCCTTACCATAGGAGACAAATGGGCTAAATTTTGAGGAGCTACTAGTAAGGCCAAGTGTAGTAGATCTAAGGTGCACAATAGCATATATATCTTGGTAGACAAGTTTACATCCAATGGTGGAGATTAGGAGGCCACCACTAGATTTTTAAGGGTTGATGAGGGAGAGAGATGTAACTGTACAAACATGAGATGCAGTGGTGTAGGCTCAATATATGGTAATGTAGGCTCAAGATGTAGCTCAAGCATAGGTATTAGTTTTGTAGGGACAAGTGGTGACATTGCAAGGATAGGTTGGGGTACTACAAGGCTAAGTTAAGGTATTATAGGGTTAGGTTATTACACTAACAATAGAGAGGGATAGTTTGAGACTAGCAAGCTAGGTTAATCCTCTTCCTCCACCATAGGGACTAGTATAGGCTAGGCCATTAGTAGGCATGATGGGACCACTGCAGATTATATCTCTAGCAAGGTATACTACTTCCCTTTATGAGATTGCTTATTATGAAAGGGTCATTAGGAGTTCCCATAGATTTAGAGATATTCTAAGTTTAAAGAGAAGGATAGATCAGTGATATGTGCGACAACTTCTAGCTCACACAAATGCAGATGGGTGGAGAGTGGTGATGACACTTCTTCTTCATGACCACATACAGAGCCTTGAGGACTCTGAGTGCCATAGTTTTTTATTGTTATATATGTTATATGCACACCAGCCTATGAGCTGAAGATGAGAGATGTATAATTTGAGAGAGAGATGATATTGTGATGATGTACATGTATGTTGGGCATGTGTGTGTGTATATATGTATTGTGTATATATATATGTGTGTGTGTGTGTGTGTGTGTGTGTGTGTGTGTGTGTGTGTGTGTGTGTGTGTGTGTGTGTGTGTGTGTTTATGTGTGTGTGTGTGTGTGTGTGTGTGTGTGTGTGTGTGTGTGTGTGTGTGTGTGTGTGTGTGTGTGTGTATGAGATGTATATTTATTGTGATTTTGAGATGTGTTTATTATGATTGTGGTTATGTTATTTTATTTCAGCATTTTTCCATATTTGTGATGTTGTATGCTTAAAATAAATGGAGTAGTCTTGATAGTGTTTGTATGACATTTTTATCTTAGTAGAGAGATTGACATGTGATTTGGATGTAAAATAAAGAGGAAGAATGTTCATGTACTGGCAAAGACTATAATCATAACATAAATAGGCTTAGGAATATGATCCTCTTCATGCCTTGCATCATTGGACCTATTTGTTTTTTAGAGAAGCGTCATGTTCACCTTGTGTTAATTGAGTTCAGAGTCCCTTGAAAGAGTATGAGGGAGAAAGGATAAAATGAGTGAAAGTGTTGGGGTAGCTTAAACTTCAAATTGGGGATGATATGCCCCTACTATGGGTGACTCAAGAGATACCATAGGCAAGTCTATAGCTTAAATCTTTTTTTTAATGTAAGTTGATCAATGCAGGAAGCCTATAATGGAATTTTGTATGTGTTGAGGTCATATGAAGCTGATCAATATGAGAAGATTTTTATTTTTATTTTCATTTGAGAACAAATCTTGGCCTAGCCATCCTTCAAGGGAGTGGTCTAAACATTTGTTTTTGAATTTAAATAGTTGTCCTTCAAGGGAGTAGTCTATTGATAGTAAAAAAGAGAAGTTACATAGTTATCCATCAAGGGAGCAATCTACGTTGAGAATCATGGCCTAAGAGATTATAACTTGTCACATATCCCATTTGTTTTTGTTTTTTTTTTTTTTTAGTCATGGACAAAACTATAGAGGCTTAGTAATTTTCCACTTTGAGGGCAAAACCATAGCATCACATAAGTGAACTAAGTGTGTAAGAGTAAGGGTTGAGAGGAAGGGAGAATAATGTAATAGGGGTGCTCAAGGGATGAGCTCAATCTAAACATGAGGTGAAGTGACACTTGGTTAACAAAAGAATGGTTAGAGGTATAAGGCATTTAAAGGATTGGATTCTGGCCTTCCTTTAAGAGAATACAAGCGATAAGTTCCAGAGCCATACTAGTGAGTTATGATGTAGGGTCCAAGCCAATTAGAAGAAAACTTGCCCCATTTGATTTTCTCTGTGTTCATCACATGTTGATTTTCTTTTAAGATGAGATCTCCAATATTGAAATCTCACTCTTTTAGGTTTTTTTTATAAGCATGTTTGATATGCTCTTGATATATTTTGAGGTGGTTGAGGGATATGAGACAATGCTCATCAAGTAACTTGAGTTCAGCCAAACATTCTTAGCAAAATTCATTGTTAGTAAGTATGTCTTTTAGATAAATGTGAAGAGAAGGAATATGAAACTCAAGAGGCAAAACAACCTTTGTCCCATACACCAAGGAAAAAGGCATAACACTCATAGGAATTTGAATTCTAGTGTAGTAAGCCCATAAAGCAAAGGGAATGTGTGTGTGTCAATCCTTGCCCATATCGTTGACTACCTTCATGAGAATTTTGGTCAGTGTTTTGTTAGAAGCTTCTACCTATCCATTTGCTTGTGAACAGTACAATGATGAAAATCTTAATTTGATTCCAAATGTATCACAAAGATTTTGGATAGTCTTGTTTTTGAAATATTTGATGTTATCTATTATAATTTTATGTGGGACACCAAAATGATAGATGATGTGGTGGTTGATAAAGCAAAAAATTTTGTTAGCCTTAGTGGAGATGAGAGGAATAGCCTTGATCCACTTGGTAAAGTATTCAGTGGCAGTAATGATAGAATGGTGACAAAGGGATGAATGAGGGTTAATCTCCCCAATTAAATCCAAGCCCCATTGGGAGATGGGCCAAAAGTCTTTGGTGACTTGGAATACATGACTTGGAATGTGAAGGAGGTTAGCATGTTGTTAACATTTTATGCAATGCCAAATGTAATCAACATAGTATTGATGGAGTGTTGTCCAATAATAGCTGAATCAAAGGATACACTTGGAGACTACATGACCATTGAAATGTCTACCACAAATCCCATCATGGACCTCCTTAATAGCGAAGGGAATCTCAGTACTAGTGAGGCATCTAAGGAGGAGACCATGACAACCTCTCTTATAGAGAAGTCCCCCTAGTATAGTGTAATGAGAAGTATGTTTTATGAAGGCACATTTCCCATTATTGGAGAGATTAGAAGGGGTAATAGAAAAGGAAAGATAATACATGAGTTTATTGTACCATAATTCATGTGAGTTGGATATTACATTTTTGATAAAGAGGATGTTAGTTGATACATAGGAGGGAAGTGTTAAGTGATGCATGGTGACAGATTTTTGAGGAAGAGGATGAAGAGGGTATGCATGAAGCAAGTGAATCTATTGTGTCAAAAAACTTATTTTTAGATTGAGTAATAATTTGTAAGAGATAAGAGTTAAATGATCCCAATAGCGTATCTACATGATGTTTATACTACTACAAATTTTTTTGCATAGATAAGAACAATTAAACTGATTAACGACTATCTGAGAATCACCAAAAATGGTTATGGATTTGATACCCAAGAGGAGAGATATTTGAAGCCCTAAAATCAAAGCCTCATATTTATCCATATTATTAGTACATTTAAAATCTAGTTTAAATGACAAAGGCATAGGCTCATCATCTAGAGGAATAAGAATGACCCCTGTACCTCCACCGTATTGACATTTAGATCCATCAAATAAAATCATCATTTGATAAGAGATTTCATTGGTGGAGAGTGTTGTGAAGGATTCATCAGGGAATTTAAGGTTTGAAGGTCAGTTGTTAGGTAAAGGTGTGGTAGCTAATTGGTTAGTGATTGTTTGCCCCTTGATAGACTTTTGTTGAATAAACTCTAAGTAAAATTAATCAAGGAGCATGAGCCACTGAGCTACACATTGGTTATGATATGGCTTAAAATTCATGTATTTGAGAGGATTAGTATGGTGACCATGTATGTTTTATGATTTAAGAGATAATGATAGAGCTTGGAGGCTAAAAAGACCAATGCAAGCCAAAGTTTTTTGGTATGGGTATATTGAGTCTCATAATCAATAACTGTGTAGCTTATGTAGTAAACTACTTGTTCTCAATGGTGATCATCTCGATGTGAAATCATAACACCCAAAAAATGGTGTATTGTAGAGATGTAAGGGTAGAAAGGATGATTTTCCTTAGGTAAAATAAGAGTTGGTGGGGAAAGGAGATATTGTTTGAGTGCATCAAAAGCTTCCTAGCAATCTATATTCTAATGGAAGGAGACATCCTTTTTGAGGAGATGGTAAAAAGATTGGTAATGATCTAACAACTAGGAGATGAAGTGACAAATTGATTAAAGTTTGCCTTGCAAGATATGGAGATATTTGATATTAGTAAGTGGAGGCATCTCTAGTATTGCTCTATCCTTAGCAGGGTCAACTTCAATACCATGGAGAGAAATGATAAAACCTAAGAGCTTACCAAAAATAACACCAAGGACACATTCTTTGGGTTTATTCAAACATTATATTAGAGGAGATTAGAAATTATGATTTTGAGAATTGTCAAGTGATCTTGGCAAAGTTTAGACTTTCCAAGTAAGTCATCCACATAATATTCTATGATTTTTCGTAGGAGATCATGGAAGATGTAAGTCATAGTGCATTGGTAGGTGGCACTATGACCCGATAACAAAAAGTCCCCTATGGGGTAATGAAGGTTGTCTAGTGTTGATCCTTACGAGTAACCAGAATTTGATTATATCTAGAAAACCCATCCATAAGTGATACCATCTCATGGCCAACTATTAGATCAACAAGTTGGTCGATACTTGGCAATGGGAAGTCATCTTTTTGATAAGTGAGGTTTAAGTCATGATAGTTGATGAAAATGTGAATTCCTCCAGTCACTTTTGTGATAGGAACAATATTGGAGATCCATTATGGGTAGTCGATTGTTGGATAAAGTTAATATAAAGGAGGCATTGGAGCTCTTCTTTGACAAGGATGCATCTTACAAATCTTTCACTTAATAGGTTTAGCATCTTGATTGGTGACAATGTTATGTGTGATAATAGAGGGGTCAATACTAGACAAGTCAATATAATACCAAGCAAAGGCTTTGCTATGGTTATTAAAAAATGTTGCACAATTAGCTTGCTCAAAGGAATCTAAAGATTGGCCAATATTAAGGATGCAAAGGTTATCGTGAGAGGGAAAATTAATGTCAATGGTTGATTCATTTAACATAGCTTTTGTTTTAGATGGGAGTGATTATTAGATATAGGAATCATCTACACCCATGTATGTGAGAAAAGTGTCATCATCTTGCCATTGGATAGTGTTAATAGTGGGAAAGTCTTCATCAATTTTTTTGGGATGAATGAGAAGAAGGGACCTTGTTTCCTTACCCTGGTGATAGGTGAGAGTCCCTAAATGGATGGCATTTATTGAAAAAAAATTAAGAGGTATTGATAGCTCTAATTTGGTAGGTGATGATGGAGAAGAGGGTGGAGAAGGAGAGACTATCTCTTCAATGATTGGTACATGGGAAGTTTTTGTGAGTTTAGTTGGTTCATCATAACCCACTCCATGCCTCTTTTTGGAATTTTCAATGGTTTGCCTAGTAGGATATTCCATAGGCATATGGACACCCTGATCACAATGACCCAAACCAAATCCTTTCTAGGCACACCTATAAAGATAGGTGTGAGTGAATCTAGGCTTGATCAAGAAAGAGAAGTCACAAGTAAATAGTTGTCATGAAGAAGATGGATTGTTGATAATGAGAGCCTAATCAATTCCCCCATATTTGAAGGTTAGGGGGCCCATACAGGATGACCATCCTAGTATAAGGATCATAATTTGGGTGCATGTGAAGCTTTCCATACTCTTGGGGAGTTAGAACATGTCAAGCATCAATAAATGATATTCTCTGAGTGATAAACATTTAAAAGTTTCCTCCATGGGATCCTTGTCAAGAATTTGTGTTGTCAATATCTATATAAATAGGGTAGTAGATCTTATAGAAGCTTCAAAATTATCATGCAGAGAAGATGAGTGAGAAGCTGCTTGCATGCAGAAGACCTTCTCCTATTTATAGAATGTTTTTAGAAGAACAATTCGTCTGCTGGCAATTGGCAAGGATAGCATGTGGCATTCCACATGAAATAAAAGATGAAGTTGATTTTTCAACCACCTACTCCTTAGCTAATACAGAACAGAAAAACCTTCTTTGTGAATTTTACCTCTCAATTTTATGCTAGAAATAAATATAGGTTTTATGATCAATTTGCATGTAGGAGAAATCTAGCTTAACGCATTCATCTTTTTTATTCAAAATTATATTACATGTAAAGAAAGGGA
This sequence comes from Torreya grandis, assembly GCA_037957365.1. Classification (NCBI taxonomy): domain Eukaryota; kingdom Viridiplantae; phylum Streptophyta; class Pinopsida; order Cupressales; family Taxaceae; genus Torreya; species Torreya grandis. Next base: position 4,244,769 of record JARHVA010000235.1, on the reverse strand, counting down.
GTTATAGCATTGGTCAAAGGCTAGTTCATTCAATCTCTGTATGAGAATTCACTATGGTAATCCATCCACCTTTGCTACACATTTCTAATCTCATGCATTTAATGATAAATTCAAGGGACCTTATCTTTCCAATTTACAACAAAGCATGGATGTCTTCACCTCTTATGAATGGGCAAATTTCGATAATATCTATGATGCATGTTTTAAAAGATGGGAATTTCTCCCAGTAGCATTGAAAATAAGGGAAGTGATATCCCCTTCCAATTTGATCTAGAGTTTAGAAAGAGCAAAAGCTTTATGCACAATAATTCCCCAGATCAATGAAATTCCTATAAACATATGGTTAGGAATGTGGACAAGGCTACCTCTACTTCTCACCCCCATGTCTCCTTCGCAAAATAGAGAACCTCAACATCCCACTCAATTTGAGGAATGGAAAAGAAAAGTAGAAGTAGGAGCATGGTATAGTACTTATGATTCAAAGCATTGGGATATTTAGTTTCATCCATTTGATCTAAGCAATCAAATGGAATGCAGGATATACAATCCCAAATTTGAAGAATGAATTTTGTAAAGAGACTTAAAAACAATTATGGGGGAAATGATGAGGCCAGGATATGCTCGATAACTATATAATAAATGACCTCATCTTACTCTCTCCTTCGATTAAGTTTGATTGCATTTTGTAACTTTTATTTTGATCTGAAATGAGTTGGGATGTGATTATCCATCTTTTGTTGACTGTGATTCTAACATTTTAAAATACCTATAATTCCTAACAAGTGTGTTGGAAAATTCTAGTTTTGTAAAAAAAATAGGTCATCATCAGGCTAAAGAACAAATGTGAAGTAGATTGCATGTTTTGGAAGCATTAGACTCAATTCAGATTAGTTCTAGAACCTATAGAATCTATTTTGGAATCATCACAGTTAGTCTTGAAACTTACAGAATCTATTCTGAAACCATCATAGTTAGTTCTAGAAATCCACCATACTATTTCAAGTCATTGAATTTTTGGGCTTAGCTCCAGAACTCTATATTTAGCTATGGTACTCTTATAGATAAGCTCTGGAACTTTTGTAGCTAGATATGGAACTAATGAGGATCTATTCCAAATAGTTGATGATCTATCAGATTAATGATCCCATTAAATTAGGAATAGATTCCCAATTTTTAGAATTTGCAAAATCAATACATGTATCACACAGCTAGACATCTAGCCACATCTTGATTTAGCATCTAATCTAGGTGTGATTCAGTTCCATCATATCTATGAAGCAGTTACAACCATCAAAGAATCTATATATACAGACCTAAGAATATATAAAAAAAGGAGAGAGAAAAAATTAGAAGAGCATTAAAGAATAGAGAGATAAGGACAGATTGGTACATTTTTTAATACTGGACATTTTATCAATGAAATAGCCATTTCTATTTTGAAAGCAAATTAAATTGTTCAAATCCTGTTTTAGGCGGAGCAAGGGCCCACTCCTCCGAAGAAGAAAGATCTTTATTTTTTCAGTATTTATATTTCTATTCATAAAAGTAAATAGGTAATTCAGTTAAATTTATAAATACTTCCAACTCCTTACAGTTAAGATTTGTTGTAAACTTTTTCATGTAGGTGTTTTTAGATTAACTTTTCATTTCTACAATGTGTGTTTGTTTCCATCAATCAATTTCATTTCTACAACGTGTGTTTGTTTCTAGCAATCAATTTCATTTCTACAATGTGTGTTTGTTTCCAGCAATCAATTTCATTTCTACAATGTGTGTTTGTTTCTAGCAATCAATTTTATTTCTACAAAGTGTGTTTATTTCCAACATATTTGCATAGTTTGATTCCAATAAGGTTTTAATCAAGAAATCCTCAAGACATTAAAATCGCCCTAAACAAAATATATATACAAATACCCCCATCCAATTACTAAATTTCTATGATTCCTCTTGTTGCATATAGCTTTAGACACAGCCCTGGTTAAATATGACATCAATATAAATTTGATTAAATGAAGGGGATGACGACACCCATCAAGTCCAACCACCAATAGTGTTCATCTTGTCTTCATCTCTAAGGGTCAACAAAGTAGGTGATCTACTTTAGACAAGATCCAAGTCACCCCATTTGACTCCTAGAGGTTCACCCCACTCACACATGTGAGGGTAATTAACAACAATAATCTTCTTGTCTTCTTCGTCCATATTCACACATAAGTCCAAAAGGTGTTACAATCACCTTTTGACTTTCTCTACCACTAGGGATAATGACTACATCAAGAAATTCACCCCATACCTTAACCCTTATCTTTTATATCACATAACAAACCCATGTGACTCACCAAGGACAAAACCCATCTCCTATAGTGGAGTGTTACATCTCACACCAATCACATCATCTTAATCATACTTGAGACCCTCCATGGGCCTATGCCACATCACCTTTCTACCACATCACTAGCATGCCACATCATTTGCATGACCTGTAAACCACATTAAAATGTAATACATGCATACCAAATGTCATATCATCTGTATGACACATCACCCACATGCCATGTGACCATGAATAGTGTCCATTAATAGTAACTAAGAATATTGCTTCACACCTAATAATTCCCACTTGAAGTTAATATACATAAGATTTAACACACCTGTGTATTATTCCAAACATCTACCATCCATGCCCACTTCTACCTAGATAACAAGCCCAATATAAGTTTTTTGCACTACTAAAACTTTTCTGCCTTGACCAACTTTGTCAACATCTTCTCCTCCATAGTAGATTATAGCACCTGAAGTGATTCCCACTTCATCATGTTAGAGATACAATCACTAAGATAGTGGGGTGAATAAGTAAACCCAAATAATCCAACTTCAATTCTAATCCTTACAAATACTTAATCATCTACCACAAACATTCATGAAGCATAAATAACATTTATAGCAATGAGCAAGAGAGACAATGCAAGCTCAATCAAATAACACAAGACATGCATGGGATTGGGGATTAAAATATATTAGAACCTATAATTGGACTATTATTTTATAAAAATAAGATCCAATTTAGACCAACTATAATTGATAAAGGAACTACAATCCCTATTTAGTGAGACTCCAATCTCACAAGGTGTTACCACACATGTCTAGCTAAACTGCAACATCAACCAAACCTTTTAGCAAGTTTTACCTTTAAAAGGAAGATATAACCACCTTATATGTTAAGTTACCAAAACCAGACCTATAAAACCCTTCCACCTTTGAACTGATATCAACAACACTTGATGATGAACCTCAGCTTATCTCTCTTCTCCTTCGCTCACACTCAATCTGTAATATCACTATTATATCACTAGAAATATGACCAATAGTTCATAAAGATAGTCATCACTCTTTTCTTCTCTTGTCTTCATGCTTAGGTCACTCTACCTTTACTTTTCTTCCCAACACACACACAAGTCTCTCTTAATTTGTTCCTTAGTCTCTCACATACAAATCTAGAAACCATCATCTTAGTTAGCCATTAGGCATGTCTTAACCCTTAATACATATATCATATGAAGATAAGGCTCAATAAAATTTAAATAGCTTGGCCATAGCATTTTTGGATCACCGTTAAGTAGATATACATTTTAAATAAGTCACTTATAGCTCTTATAAGTCTCATGGAGACCTATTCACGCATTAGCACTCCCTCGAGCAAAAAAAGAACACATGACCACTTTTAAATACATGGGTCCACTCCTTATGTCCCCTTAAACATCCTTAAATGATGTCATTCAACTTATCTCACCTCTACATAGGCTCAAAACACTCAAACAAATACCTTATGGACATAGTCACCATAGATGAGCACACAGTCAACTTCATAAGAATTGTTTATAATCAAGACAGATTGATCACACATCTAAAATCCATAGAGTGCATCCTCATAGAGTCTAAAATACTCCCAAATATATAATTCATCATGAGACATCAAAATATCATAAATACAAGATCAAATATCCTTCTAGATTCACTTACAGAACAAGAACAAACACATAGTTAAATTTCAATATTAATATATTTGTTTTCACACACTTCTAGATCTTCAAATTAGGTTCATTAGATGCATCATGGAATCCTCTTAAAATTTTATTTTAATTACATGATAAAATTCATCTTATATATAAATATATGATTGAAATATATATATTTGGTTTTTCTTGTGTACAATTCAAATATTTGAATAGCAACAGTCATAGTTAACCTTTGAACACAATGCTCGAATCTTGTGGACTCTCAGATCAGGATCAATCTTACACTATCGAACTTGTCCAAAATTTAATGCAAAGATTTCCGAATCCAAATTTTAAATAACTATCACTTTCACCTCATCTTGTATCCTCTAAAATTTTTGAATTAATGTGCTCTGTCAATCTCTACAGATCAATAACAAACAATGTTCACTGTTGATCAAACTATACGAACATCTTCTCATCATTAGATCATTATCTTGTATTTTTTCTTAGATTTTAAATATTGTGAACATATCCTCAACTCACCACCTCCTATCTCCTTGGATCACTTGTGCATCATTGATCTAGCTCAAGCTTTAACACCTTCAAAAATGACTATGGGGACCTTGCCAATATGAATGAGTACCCATTTTTACACCTCAATAACTTCTTTTGTACTTACCTATAGTATCTCAAATTTAGACCAAATGATTTATTTCATTATGAGAATTCAAACACGTAACACACTACTCCTATAACTCTCACACATTAGATATAATGCCATCAACATGACTTTTCATAAACTTTTGTCATGGAGCCAACCATAACCAAATCTTCTTGAGAGGCCAAATTTGATCAACCATAACTTTTGTCATGATTTAGGGTATGAACTCAAATTTAGTGAAAATGAAAAAACCCATATGAATATTTTTTAGTGACATCTTCACATGTGCAAGATATAATACCTTCAAATTTCTCACTTGGCTCTTTGTGTGGGAAAACATTGGCAATTTGCCTAGGAGCCCAACTTTTCATATGCATAGCTTTTGATGTGTTACATCGCATGATCTATAAAATAGAAAAAATAAAATAGTTTCAACATTTAACAAACCCATATGATCACCTTCACCTGAACCATCCACATGTATGAGATATTCCATCATAAAACTACTTACTCAGCTCTTTTTTACCACTTTGCAAATTTAGCTATGGGAAAATAGTGAAATCTATCTTAGAAGCCAAATTTGCACCCTCATCTTTGATCATGATTTAATGCATGTCTTGAGATCTAGTATATAAAATTGGGGACTAAAGTGATCACAACCATATAACCAGCTCCCCTTGACTCCTTCTTACGTGGTAATGGTGATGTCATCAAACTGCCTACTCAACTTTTTTGCCAATGGACCCAAAGTGTCTAGATGAGAATTATGATCAACCAAATGAATTACACTTGTGCACATAAGCTCTTAAATCATGGATCATATCTTATAAGACCCCTTTCACATGTTTAAATCATGATACTCATCCTTGATCCTCTCAAGCTATGACAATACTGAATATCAAACAACCATACATAAGGCACATTGTCACACCTTGTCATTATCACATAAAAGCATATTGAACATTTTGTCATATAGAATAAAAAAGCACTTCATCTACTCACTAAAGCATCTCCATGACACCACCATGACATCATAATGATAATTCCTCAACAATCTCCCCCTTTGTCATTGATGTCAACACCTATCAATATATAGCTCACCTACTCTATCTTCAAAATCACTCCCATAACAAGAATTTTCTCCCCTTTTGACACAATGACAAAGTGGGCACACATTAATCCTAATGACCTAAAAATATTATATAATAGGAAATGATCATCTTATAAAGATGATACAAAACTCCCCTTACCTTGAGCCAACCTCTTCTTGTCTTGACAGCTTTTTCTTGCTTCATGCCAACATTCTCTTCAATAAAGAACTACAATCAATGAAGAAAGAATGCACAAAAGAAATAAAGTCTGATATATCTTACCAAGAAACATCTGAGAGGGAATCCCCATAATAACTTTGAGCAATTACACCTTTTGATCATATTTATATCTCCATACACCATGAAAAACCACCATGCAGGATTACTATCCTTCTATCTCAAGACACTTCCATAACCACCAACTCTGCATCTTCACTACAAAAAATATGAAACATGCAATAAACAAAACTAAAAACACACATTATTAATCTGTAATATATCTCTTTAACAAATATCAGAAGTAAGTCTTATGAACATGTTACTCCCCCTTAACCAAAGACCTATTTATTCATATAGAAAGAAATGGCACCCAAGCTTTGTCTTAGATACTCAAAAGTAGCTTTTGACAATGGTTTGGTCATAATATATACAAGCTACTCTTTTGTAGGTGCATTTTCCAACTTGACACACTGATTAATCACTTGTTCTCTCAAAAAATGATATCTAGTAAGAATGTGTTTAGTTTTTGAGTGCATAGTAGGATTATTTGAGATACTAATTGCACTAGTATTGTCACAAAAAATAAGACAAGGTCCATTTTGTCTTACCTTGTAATCCTCCAAAGTTTATTTCATCCACATGACTTGTGTAAAACAAGAGACAACTACTATATACTCAGATTTTGAAGTTGATAGTGACACTGAGGCTTGTTTCTTGCTTAGCCAAGACACTAAACATTCTCCCATGAAGAAAACCCCACCATTGGTACTCCTCCTATCATCCACACATCCTACCCAGTCAGCATCAGTATATGATTTCAAAGAGAGATATTTACTCTTAGGATACCATAAACCATAGTCTATGGTGCATTTGAGATGTCTTAAGATAATTTTGATTGATTTTAAGTGATATTCTCTAGGATAAGATTAAAACCTTCCTATAAGACCTACAACTTGCATGATGTCAGGCCTAGATGCAGTAGAGTATAAAATACTTCCAATCATGGATGTATACAGAGTTTGATTAAATTTTGGTGAGTCATCTAGTTTACTTAACTTGCATTATGTGATCATTGGACTACCCATAGGTTTACGATCCATCATGTTAAACTTCCTTAGCATATCCTTGCTATATTTATCTTGAGAAATGAAAATCCCTACATTAAGTTTATTGATCTATAATCCTAATAAGTAAGACAATTCTCCCAACATTGACATTTCAAACTCAATCTTCATAGTATCTACAAATTCCCTACTCAGTATATCATTATCAGATCCAAAAATTATGTCATCAACATATGCAAAAGCTATCTATTGATGATTACCTTTTATCTTAATGTATAAATTACTTTTAGTTATCCCTCTTTTAAAACCTTGAATCAAAAGATACTTATATATCATGTAATACCAATCTCTAGGAGCTTGTTTATGACCATATAGATCCTTCATCAATTAACACACAAGATCTTGATTACTTGACATGAAGTATCCTTCAAGTAACTCAATGCAGATGTCTTATTCTAAGTTGCCATTCAAGAAAGCAGATTTCACATCCATTTGATATACCTTAATTGGAAAAATACATATGCCAAAAAGAGTTTAATTTCTTCCATCTTTTCCATAGGAGCAAAAGTCTCATCAAAATCTATTCCTTTAAACTGAGCATATCCTTTACATACCAGTCTAACCTTGTTTCTTGTGACTCCTCCTTTCTCATTCATCTTTTTTTTAAAACCCTTTTGGTACCCATCACATTTTTATCTTTTGGTGTAAGAACTAGGTACCATGTTTCATTCCTTTCTATTTGATCAATTTCTTCATCCATTGCATCATTCTAACATTCATCTTTGTTAGATTCCATAAAAGTTTTGGATTTAGTCATGGATAACAAACCTGAGTCTTGTTGATTTTTAAAGGTCAACATTCTCCTTCTAGTTTGCTACCTTGCACCAACATTTCTAATAATCTAAGAGATTGGATGGTCTTTCTGAATTCTTCTAGATGGAGATTCAGTATCTTGTCTTTCTTCCTCCTCTTCATCTTCATCATCTATTTGAACAAATAACTTATCATTGTTTACAACATCATTCTGATTTGATTCAATGACCTACAAATTTAGATTCTTGACTCTACTTGTCTCATCTACTCTTACATTTGAAATTTCAACAATCTTGTGAAGTTTCTTGTTGAAGCATATATAGGTAGTACTAGTAGAAGAATATATTAAGAAGATGCCCTCATTAGATATTGAATCAAGTTTGCCAAGATTATCTTCATTTATTTTAGTGAAGCACCTATTCCCAAACACTCTAAAATGTTTAACATTAGCTACTCTATTCTTACATAAATAATAATGTGTATTATTACCATTTACTCTAATTTGACATCTGTTTAAGATGTACATAGAAGTCTTGACTGACTCTTCCCAATAACCATCTAATATTTTTGCATATTGAAGCATGGTTCTACCCATCTCAACCATAGTTTATTATTACTTTCAAACACACCATTTGTTGTGGTGTTCTAGTAGTAGAATATTATCTTCTTATCCCATGTTCATCACAGAAATCATCAAACTTATAAGACCAAAACTCACCTCCTCTGTCTAATCTCACACACTTTATCTTTGAATATTTATCATTTTCCACAAGAGATTTAAATGCAACAAATTTTGCAAAAGATTATATTTTTTCTTTAATAAAGAATATCCAACTCATCCTAGTAAAATAATCAATGAGAAGCATGAAATAATTATTACCTTAAATACTTTGAGTTCTCATAGGTCCACATAGATCAGTGTGGATCAACTATAATGGCTCTGTAGTGGATAATTCCTTGTTTTTGTATCTTCTTTGGGTTTACTTCCCATGAAGACATGCCTTGCAAAGAGAATGAGGAATCTTGTAAATCTTCAGCATATGCCTTACCAACCCATTTGAATTGAACTTTACTATATTATCAAAAAAATTGTGTCCAAGCTTTCTATGCCAAAGCTAGCTTTCTTCCAAATGACTCATGAAGCACTACTCCTTTTGGGATTCATGGAATACATACATGTTGTTATCTATTTTATGAACCTTTGCAAATAATCTTTCAGAATGGCCTTTCTTAATTCACATACATCATCATGAAAGGTTAAAACATTTCATTTCTTACACATTTGGCTTACACTTAAAATATTATGTGTCAAACCTTATACATATAAGACATTCTTAGTCTTTATATCACCATTGTCTAAACTTATAGTACCTTTGTTGACTATGTTAGTATACTTATTGTCACCAAATCTAACTACACCTAGGTTGGTCTTCTTTAGAGAGATAAACTTGTTCTTATCTCTTGTCATATGATTTGAGCATCCATTATCTATGAACAATCTCTTATTCTCATATTCTTGAGTGTGCAAAGTTGCTTGAATAAATAATGAGTCTTATTTTTGTGACTTGCTTGAATTTTTCTTCTTTTCTTCTTTAGACTTGGTATTCTTAAATAATTTGATAATGTCAATGACTTGTATATCATTTTTCCAAAAGGTTCTATTGTAGTTTTTGGCTATGTGACCTTGTTGGTTACAGTTATAACAAATAAGATCTCTTTTGATCTGTAGAGAGAGAGGCCAATCCTTATATCTCTGACCAAATTGATTATAGGAGAATTAATACCCATTGAGGAATTTGTTCACATTTGATTTTTTTTTATATTGATAATTACATCTCAATGAATTTTCATTCTTGATCCTTTTTATGGAACTAACATCCTTTTTGTCCTTAGATAAGAGCAAATTTGAGGAAGTCAACTTTATTTTCACATTGTTCCATTCTTTGATTGAGACCTATATTCACCATGACCTACATATTCTTGATATTTGCTCCTAGATTTTTCACTAATATTGTCTTGAAGCCAAGCCATAATCATTTTGTCAACCATTGCACCTTTGATCACCTTTGAGTTGTTAAGCCTTTACCAAATGACTGACTCTGATACCAATTGTTAGAGGTACAATCACTAAGAGGCTGGGTGAATAAGTGAGTCCAAATAATCCAAATTCAATTATGATATTTAAAAATAATTAATCAACTACCACAAACATTCATGAAGCATAAACAACATTCATATCAATGAGTAAGAGATATAATGCAAGATCAATCACATAACACAAGACATATGTGGAAAACCCTATTGGGTAATAAATCCCACTTGAACTTGCAATTAGATTATTGTCATATTAAAAAATATCTAATTTAGACCAGTTATAACTAATCAAGGAAATACAATCCCTATTTACTGAGACTCCAATCCCACAAGGTGCTACCACACCTGTCTAGCTAAGCTGTAATAATAACTAGACCTTTTATCAAGTTTTACCATGCAAGGAGGATACAACCACCTTATATGTTGAGCTACCATAAAAACACCTATAAAATACTTTCACCTTTAAATTTTGATGCAAGTAGGATACAACCACCTTATATGTTGAGCTACCATAACAACACCTGATGATGGGCCTCATCTTATCTCTCTTCTGCTTTGCTCACACTCAATCTATAAGAGCTCTATTATATCAATATAAATATGACCAACATGTCATATAGAAAGTCCTCACTATGTTCTCCTCTTCAACTAATCCTCAAGTCACTCTCCCTTCCTTCACTCCCCAATACACACACAAGTCTCTCTCAATTTGCTCCTTATTCTCTCACAAACAAATCTATAACCCATCATCTTTGATTATACTAATTATATATAAATCTTGATCAACACCATCTGGTTCAGCCATTAGGCATGTCTTAACCCTTTAAAAATATATCATATGAAGATAAGGCTCAATACAATATACATATGTCAGCCATAGCATCTATGGGTCACCCTTAAGAAGCTACACCTTTTAAACAAGGCACTTGTAGATCTTATAAGCCTCATGGAGATCTATTCACCCATTATCACTCCCTCTAGTAAAATAAGAACACTGGACCACTTTCAAATACATGGGTCCACTCATTATGTCCCCTTCAACATACTCAAATGATCTTAGTGAACTTAGCTCACCTATGCATATGCTTAAACAAATCAAATAAAGACCTTATGTACACATTCACCATGGATGAACACATAGTCAACTTCTTAAACATTGTTCAAACTCAAGATAGATTGATCACACCTCCAAAATCCACATAGAGCATCCTCACGGAGTCTAAAATACTATCCAATAGCTAATTCATTATGAGACACCAACATAGCATCAATACAAGTTTGAATATCCTTCTCGAGTCACATGTAAAATAAGAATGAACACACAGTCAAATTTAAAGCTTAATATCTTTGTCTTCACACACTTTCATATCTTTATATTAAGTTCACTAGATGTGCCATGGAGCCCTCTTCAAATTTAATTTTTACTACATGAGCAAATTCATCTTCTATAAAAATCCATGATCAGAATCAATAGCTCTAGTTTTTATTGTGTATAATTCAAATATTTGAATAGAAACAATCATAATTAACCTTCAAACACAATGCTCAAATATCATGGACTCTTAGCTCAGGATCAATCTCACATCGTTGATCTTGTTTGATCATTTATGCATAGACTGCCAAAGTTAAATGTCAAAAAAATGTCACTTTGACCTTATCTCATGTCCTCTCAAAATGTTAACTTAATGTACTCTATTGATCTATATAGATAAGCAAGGTCAATTATGATCAACACTCATCATTGATTAAACTATATGAATGCCTACTCATTTTTGGATCATTATCATGTACCTTTACTTAGATGTTAAATGTCATGCACCTATCCTCATCTCACTACCTCCTAACTCCTTGGATCACTCACGTATTATCGATCTTTTTTTATCTTTAATGCCTTCAAAAATGACTATGGGGACCTTGTTAATATGCATGAGTAGCCATTTTTTCACCTTAATAACTTCTTCTGCACTTAGCCACATGATCTCAAATTTAGACTAGATGATCTCCTTCCTTAGGAGAATCTACCCATATAACACACTACTCTTGTAACTCTCATGCATGCAAGATATAACTCCATTAACATGCCTTCTCATAAACTTCTATCACAGAGCCAACCATGTCCAAATCTTCTTAAGAGACCAACTTTGATCAACCATAAATTTTGTCATGCTTCAATGCATGAACTCAAATTTAGCATAAATGATCTATGCTCAAAACTAAGTAAACCCATATGAATAGTTTACTTTGACACCTTCACATGTGTAAAATATAAGCACCTTGAAAATGATCACTCATCTCTTTCTGCCTCAATGTAAATTGGCTAAGTATGGGAAAACACAGTCAATCTACCTAGGAGCCCAACTTTGCATATGCATAGCTTTTAACGTGTTGCACTGCATGATCTAAAAATTAGCATAAATAAAATATGTAAAAAAAATTAACAAAACCATTTGATCACCGTCACTTGAGCCATCCACACATGCTATATATTCCATCATAAAACTATTTACTTGGCTCTTTCTAGCCACTTTGCAAATTTGGCTAAATATGGGAAAACAATGAAATTTGTTGTCAAAGCCAACTTTACACCCTCGTATCTTTGACCATGACTAGATGCATGTCTTGATATATAGTACATATTAAATATGTATTATAGTGATCATAACCATATGACCATCTCCCCTTGACACCTTCCCACATGGTAATGGTGATGTCATCAAACTACCTACTCATCTTTTCTGCCACTAGACCCAAAGTGTCTAGATAAGAACTATGATCAACCAAATGAATTCCACATGTACACACAAGCTCCCACATCATGGATCACATCTTATATGACCCCTTTCACATTCTCAAATCATCATACTCATCCCTAATCCTCTCAATCTATATTAATACTAAAGATCAACCAACCATACATAAAGCACATTTGCACACCTTATCTTTGTCACATAGAAGCATATTTCACACTTTTTCATTATCATATAGAATAAAAATTCACTTCATCCACTCACTTGACCATCTTTATGACACCAACATTAAATCATCATGACAATTCTTCAACACATCACGGACCCATCCTTATTCAGGATTCCTCCATAAACTGCTCATTACTCCCACTACTTGGAAGTATTTGGTTTAGTGCACACCATGGCATACATGAATATTTATTACTCTCAATAAATACAATACATAATACAGCCATGTATTTTCCTCTTATTTTATAATACACTCTAGAAGACAACCTAAATACTACAAGAAGAGGGATACTTTCTTCCTTGCTTTCGTGTCCCTATGCATCTTCATCTTTGGTTTGTTCCTACCACATTCATCTCATCCTAGTAAACTGAGCCATCACACCATTGATTTTCATCATCTTGTGGCCTTTAACTAACATACCATCAATCCATAGTAGTAAAATATACTAAAACCTTGGCTCTCCATGAAGGTTCCATTATACTCCATACACATGTTTGATTTAGCTCGTATAATTTTCAATATAAAAATCATCAACTCTATGCCTCATACACATAACCCTCTTGCTAATCCATCGCTTCTTCATAGATCACCATGTAGGAAACCAACTAATCCAACCTTGAATAGTAATAATTACACACCACACACTTGATATTAGTATGTAATAGGAGAGAGAATAATCCATAGAAATAAACACCTCACTTCTACACAAATCAAACCACTAACCACCATGCTCAACATGGCACCTATCAATAGTTCCAAGTAAGTCATCATGATACTCATTGCATCATTATACGTACCTTTTTTTTAATCCTAAAATAAAAATACATCTTGATTAAATACATGTCAAAACAACTCATATGCATAGTTACTCAATGCATCAGTCTTCTTGACTACTCACATCACTTACACCACAACTGGATACTCACTTCAAATGCATCATAACCACCAAGCACTTCACTCAATGCATCTCTAATTTTTGGATTGATTTAACACCTAACTTGTCCTTCCAATAACCTCAGGTCTCTCTTAATCTTTTCCATCATCCCAAACTACTTCAATAGATATAGTTTTAGGTTTCTTTACCTCCTTTTCATGGATCTTAAACATCTTAGCTAACACATTGTGGTAGTATAACCCCACAACTTATAGCCCTTTACCAATTTATAACCACAATAAGGTACATGACTTATCATCACCCTACATCTTTACCAATAGAGACTATCTTACTCCACCACCATCTATATAATTAATTCAACATGAGTAACACTATGTTTATGTTATTCTTATTTGGTAAAGCTTGTTCATCTTCTCCTCCATTCTCCATCTCCATCTCCCACAGAGAGAAATACCTTCCATAAATTTTTTTTATATATTCATCTCTCCAAATATATCTTCCACTTACACAAACTAACCAATATCCATGGCTCTGATACCACTTGTTATGATCTACACACATGCATGGATCATGTACCAACAACTAAATCCTAGCTCTGATACCACTTGTTAAGAACCAAAACATAATCATAAACATGTGTAATAATTAATGCATAAATAAAACACATTACACAAGATATACATGAAAATCATTTAAAAACATCAAGGTAAAAACCATAGGGCAATGGTAGCTTCTAGACTTCATATTACATCAATAATCCTCTCTTATAACATCATCCTCTCAACAACTCCTTTTAGTGATACAAACTAAGTTCTTAGGTGATCCAAGATTATAACCAATCCTTCCATGATCTAATATACAAGTTGAAAAGTGTAACTCCATATAATGTTGACATCCATAACATCCACAGTGAGCTCTAAAGCATCAACTTCCATCTACAAACATGAGCCAATATAATAATCATCTAGGCTTCAACCCAAGACATTACCATGATTACAACCAAAGCATATAGTGCTTACAACCAAAGCACACAAGGTGAGCTCATGAATTTAACATCCATGCAATCCCAAGACTTACATGGATCCTCGAGGGTAATCCATCAAAGGGATTGAATTACATCTTGGATTATAAAATACAAAGAAGAACATAATTCTTTATAGCCTTTTATAATTAGAGAGAAGAGAGGGAGAGAGAATAAACATGGGTGGACAAAAAAAAATTCCATGCTCCATATGGGTATACAATGATCAATTATAAGTTTGTCTCCATGTGCAAAAGTCCACAAATTTAGATCCACCTTTAGACAATATCATGGGCCACCTCCATGTGGCTCCAAAACCTATGCCCCACTTTCACAAGTGAGTCTAAACACCAATATTATTCATCTTATCTTCATATCTAAGGGTTGATAAAGTAGATGATCTACCTTAGACAATATCTAAACCACCCCATGTGACTCCTAGAATTGTGACCCACTCACACGTTTTAAGGCAATTAGCAACAATACTCTTCTTGTCTTATTCATCCATGTGTACACATAACTCCAAAAGGTGTTTCAATCACCTTTTTAATTTATCTACTACTATGGATAATGGACACATAAATAAATTCACCCCACACATTGACCCTTATATTTTACACCACATGAAAACCCATGTGACCCACCAAGGATAAAACCCATCTCCTTTAGTGGAGTCCTATGCCCCACACCTATCACATCATCTTGATCACACTTGAGACACTCCATGGGCCTACACCATATCACTTGCATGCCATATCATCTGTATCACCTACAAACCAAACCACCAAAGGACTATTTCATATAATTTGGTCTTATCAACAATCCAAATTTTCAAAAACTATTAGAAATAAATTGGATTGTATCGAGATTAAGTTTCACTTATCAAAAATAACTCATATCTATCTAATGTATTTGTGATAAGTCCAAATTATTTAAAATGGTCATAAATAATTTATTTATTAGTATTTGAAAACTATCATAAATAAATTAGACTTCATCAAGAATTACTTGGACTTATAACAAATAAATCACATCTATAATATATATTTGTAATAAGTCCAAATTATTTGATCATTCAAACTGGTTCAAAGACCATGCATTTACAGATAGTATAAAATTGTTGGTATATTTTTTAAGGAAAAAAAATTCATACAACAACTGTATCCTCAGTCGATATGTGTTTTAAAACTTCTAGGATGATTAGGATTCCACATGTCATTGGTTTATTAGATTATGAACTATATGTTAAATTTTATTTGAGTGATGTCTGCACGACAATTAAATTTTATCTTGTATTATCTCTCACAATTCGGGTGCCATGTGATAAGCCAAATAAATTTTGTCGATATGAAAATGTTGAAGAAAAATTATTGATGAACAAGTGGGAAATTTTGAGGCATAAACCCTAAAGACCTTTTGCATACATAGCCAAATGTTGAATTATATTTTTCAAAACATAAATCCAAGAAGTACTAAATTCTTAGTTGTGAAAATTATGAATACCTTTTGTCGAAGACCATTTTTAAGGATGGAAAAATGTAAAGTGGACATTCTAATATTCAAATGCTATTAAATAGATGCACAGTTACTAAAATACTAAATTATCATAGTAGAAAATATAAAACTCAAAAGCTGAAGTGTATTTCCCAAGACCCAAAATATGAAGTGCCACTAGAAATAAATATAAATAAATGAAATAATAAAACATTAGACATTCTCAAAAAATAGACTAAATTTTGAAAAAAAACATTTTGATATTTCTCATTCCAAAATTAAGGAAACACCATTTCAAATTTCACAATCTTTTTGTCATTATTTTTGTTAGTGCCTAGTGGGACGATGCATTCAAATAGTTTCTTACAATTCCTTTCAAAAAATTAGTGAGAACAAGTGTATGACCTCTCCAATTTTTAATTGGTTTCCAAGCATAGATGATATTATGTATGAGTATGGATGGTAAATATGTGTCAGTTGGGTTTGGCTTCCATTTCTTGTCCAAGCAGCTTGAATAAATTTTAGTTTCTTTTGCATCTTTTTTTATTTGTATGAACTATGATGAACCAAGATAAATTAACCTTTCATTTTATATCCCCATTTTTTTTAATATCTTAATATTACTTTTACCTCTATCAAACCATACTGTGTAGTCTACTCCTATAGAATTGTCAGGTCTGATAAATAACATGTCTTTAATTTGCACATCTTGAGCTAGATCAAATGCAATTCTTGTTATTTTTCTTCTTGGATCAACATATGTATCTTTATATGCCACTCCAAAATCAAGGGTGCTATCATGAACTATTTTGTGTCGATCTCTATACAGGGGCATGTCATGATGAGTTCTAGGCCAAAACTTTCCTATGCACTTAACTTCAAAATGGAACATGTCTTCTTTCATTATGTCCTAGATGATTTGGAAATAATATGCTAGATCCTTTCACTTACTATTTATAGTCCAACCAAATTCATTGAATTGTTGCACATACTTATTCGAGTTATATTTAATTTCCTTTTAACTCTTTTTTATACTTCTATTTGAGTCTTTAGCAATAATAGAATCTTGAGACATTTCTCTATTTTTCAAGTCTTTGAAATAATTTTTTGTCCGTTTACCTTCTAGAACATTTGGCTCACCATTTTATTTTTTTACCCATAATGTAATTGAGGTGCACCAATTTCTATCTCTTATAGAGTTTTTTCAATGCATAATGGGTTGACCTTGCTCTATGTGTAGAAAGAAGTATTGGCATTTTGTCAAGCCTATTATTTCATTTCTTCCCTTCAGCTAGTAGCTATTAACATACTCTTTGAAATCCACTACCTCTTGAATCAAATATGGCATGAAGTTTCTTATATTTTCACATCTCTTATAAGTGTCCATTATCTCTTCCACACTTTATACATCTTTCCTCTTTATACATTCAGATAGGTTTCCAAATGTGCCATCGATGTCCTCATGGGTATGTCCTACAAGTAGAAATTTGACCTTGACATCGAGGAAAACACATTTGTAGATAAGGAGAGATAAGTATTGCAAAAAATACCTATAAAAAAGACATGATTTTGTGAATTTTAAAATGTAACATTAGTTTCATATAAAGTTAGACATTTTTTAAATATAATTATGGATGGAAGTACATGTTATTATGTGCCCACAACAATTTTCTAGTTGAAGGTATATCCTAGAAGGAAGTTTTGTGAAGGCACAAATTGATTGTGCTTCTTTGTATTTCTTGCATTTCGGTTAGTAGTTTTTAGACAAAAGTGCATCATAAAATGGATATTTCTAGGTTTATATAGGAAATATCAATAAGTATTTGGCACTATTGTTTCCATATCCCTAAATCACTTGTTTAATGAGGTGATGGTAAATTTAGACCCTCCAAAAATTTATGATAAAAAAATGCCCATATCCACCTGCACCATGACCATGTGTTATAATCCCTACCATTGACAACTCTAATATTCTATCAGTAATTGCTTTGCTTTTTTCACTGTTCTTGGCACAAATGTTTTTTGACATTCCACCTTGTCATGAATGACATTGAGGCATTATTTAGGTTATTACTCTGACATTTGTTTATGTGTGTAATAAATTTATCTTGGATAAAGTATTTGATTTGAATGCATCATGAATTCCTTATTGATACGCTCTTCTTGATCTCTAAAGAGGGACCTAGAGCATTTATGTTAAGTCAACAAGATGCATGATTTACAACTAGTAAAGTCATCAGACGTGGAAATGGTCACATCCTAAAAATTACTTCTCCACATGTTATTGCATTTTGGCTAGGATATTAGCTCATATTCCATATCTAATAGTTGTGCATTGATGTGGTGCCTCATAAATGCTTGAGTGAAAGATGTTGGAATATGTCAAACATTTTCTCATGAGCTATCTATATCTACCTGGCATGTTAGTCATGGAGCAACATCTACAAAATCATCCACTAATTGGTATAACAAATCTTTAGCTGCCATTATCTTCTTATGTGGCTTTTTACAAAATCTCCTTACATGGAATGCATTTTTTTCCCCATTTTTGTGATAATTTTGAATGTCAAAAAAGTTGCTTCTCTTCAATCCATATATTTTAAGCCAAGCTTCCAAATATATCTCTATACCCTAAAAATCAATGCTAGTTTTGTTTTTATTTTTCTTAAACAAACTGGTGAAAAGGGCATCCAAGACATGTTGCCTCCTATCTATTATGGTGGAATGAAGAAAATTCATCTTTGCATATTTTAGAATCCCAAAGGACAATCTTGACTGAAAACATTTTTTGATGCAACATTTATCTACATATATTGTTGTAATCTCACTATCCATGCTTTCATCAAATTCTACTTGGTTAAGTGAATTATTTGGATGACTTCCTTTTCAGGCAGAGTATTTTTAGGAATGAAATATTTTTTTGGATGCCTTTATTCTAGGAATTTCAAGCAAGGAGTGACTTCATTATCCAAAACATCCCAATTATTTCCTATTTCTTTCTCCTTTGGTGTCATGTATGGTAAATTTATTGCTCTACAAGTCTAAGTGTCCACTATTTTTTTGGAATGCCATTTAATGATAGGTGTTTCAATTGCCTCTATACTGAAAATCATATAACATGCCTTTTGTAAACTCCCAACTAATTTTCTAACATTGGTACTATAATTCAACCAAAAATCTCCCCTAGTTGTTCAAATTCAACATGACTAAAAGCATTTTTTCATCACTTGTAAGAGTTGTACATTTGTGAAATAAATGTACCCTTTTGCCAACAAAAGTTTTTCTCAGGGTTTTAAATGTGGTAAGATCATTGATATATCAAAAAAATGAATCCAAACAAAGGTTTTCTTGTTGCAATGGTTTTATATGTAGAACTGGATGCAAATTATTTTGACTTTGTTCCATGTCATTGTCTATATAAAACTTTTATGTGCCATGTTACATCATACTTGTGTTCCATATAGTAAAACTATCAGCTACATCCCCCAAATTATCCATAAAAGCTGTAGGAAATGGAAGCGGTAGAGTTAGATAAAAAGCTTTAGTCACATTAACACTTACACATTTAATAGGTATTTCCTCATTGTGTCATGTGGAAGTGAGATTTCGAGCTTCCAAAGATTTAGCATCTTGACCTCCCACTTTGTGTATTATTCCTTCACCAACGACCATACCATTTTTTATGAGAGAAACATAGTCTCCACATTAGAAATCCATTGATGTATGATTTTTCATCTGGACATTTGCAAAAGACATGAGAAGAGTTATTAATTAGGTTATTTATAACAATTTTTTTAATGACATGGTTTATTTCAATCCAAAAAAATAATAGCTTTGATGGTATATCCTTGGAGATAAATTTCAAACATGCATCAGAGCGGAACAGCCACATACAAAAAATGAGCCAATTAAGTCAATATTCAACCATGTATTATATTAAAATATAAAATGATAATCAAAAATGGTGGTTTTGAGAAAAATTATGGATAATGATTATCTTCTTATATTTTGGGATCATGTATTTGATTTTAACCTCTGTTGTGGACCTAAAGGTTTGAATTTATCTCTTAAGAGATACCTTTCAAACATGTGTATGGGTACCCTTGAAGGGCCTTGTAATACCTTTAAGCATACCTATGACATTAAGATTAACACTTCAGTTTTTAATATTCAAGGACATGTTGCATGTAGCCATGAACCAATGACATTTTAACACTCAAAAAATATTTCAAGTTCACTAGGCAAGAAAATCTCTATGATTATGCCAAGTGTCTCCATCTTGTTTACTCAAAAACTGATAGATTGAAATTCATGTATGAAATATTAGGGATATGTAAGTAGCATTATGGTGACGCATGTCTCCCTCCAAACTACCTCTAAAATTATTATTAAAATTGGGGTCCACTTCTCTAGGCTAATGGCATGCCTTCTCTTTTTTTTAAACTCCCTTCTTTCTTGAGGAGCACAGTGATGAAATGTGTCATCATATAAAGGGATTGGGAATTCAAGTTTAAGGTTGTTCTCACCTATGTACTCAGTCATTGAGTCTATAATGAACCCAAGTGTTGGCTTCAAGTTTACATCCACATTATTTATTCTCTCCCAATAGGATATATATAATTCTTGGACCATGGGGAGGATACCTACAGTATGGGAGTGGGCAGTCAATTAGGCCCTTGATCCATAAGTACCAAGGTCATGAGGTTCAACTTCTCTAGATATTACATGATTTGAAGTTATCCAAGCTAAAAGTCTCCATAGGAAAATTGATCAAAAGGATCAATTTTGATCATCTTATAAAAGAAGTGGTGGGTAACTTCAAATTAAGTCTCTAGGGATTAAAGTTGGAGAAGATAGAGGTAGATTTATGTACTACAAAGAAAATGTTCACCGAATTTGAGTTATTCAAGAGTAGCTTTTAGTTGACTAAGGGAGAACATGTAAGACTCCTTACTCAGGCTAATAGGATTCATCAACCACCACGGCTAGATTTGAATATTATTCAACAACAACATGCTATAGCATATAGAGTATATCAAGATAATGAGGCTAAAAATAAACAATCTGGTGAGGATTGGTGAACATGTTGATTAAGTTAGTTGAGCTCAAGTTGATTCATATTTCTAGATGTCTACTAGTGCTTTTATTGGTGTAGTTTTTTTTATGTCCATAATAACTACCACAGACAATTTACAAGCCCTAGCCAAGTGCTCATACATTTTAATTAGGCCCTATTATTATATTTTTTTCAAGTTTTTTGTTTGAATAGTTTATATGATGGATTTTAGTCTTCAAATTTTCTATTTGGGAATTTGGGTCTTCAGAATTTTTTATTTGGAGTTTTTGCATTGGAAATTTTGTGTGAACAAGAGTTGATCCCCCCTTCAAGGTATCTCCTAGGAATATTTAAAATAGGGACAAGAGTGGATTTCCCCTTCATAGAAGGAATACAATTTTCCTTTACATGAAAGGCACATTGGATGCCTTGGATGAAGCACTCTAGGATATGAAGGGGAACCCAAACTTACTTTAAAGTTTCACCCCTATAAGAATATAATACCCTAAGAACTTATATATCATATATAATATAATTCAAAATCATGTATGGTATCCATATAGGCATTAGTAATAACCATGTATGTTGAACATATTACATTTAACTAGATCATGAATAATCATAAGTATTATCAATCCTTGGTAGCTATATCTATGTATAGATTCATATCACACTGATGAGATATAATATGGTAGATTAAGATAATGAACAAGAATAAAATTTTCAATGTAATTAGTTAAAGCCAATTATAATTCACAATATTGAGTGGAATGTTAGTAATTATCTATAACAAGTTAATAGAAATAAATTTAACTAACATGCGTACATATCAAAGATGTTAATATTCTTTCAAGGATACAAAATTCTCACTCAATAATAATGGAAAGAGTCATATAAATAAAATATCAAGAGAATAATAATGTATGTCCATTAAACAAGTGATAATCACCAACATATACAATCAAGGTCTCATGATATGATAATGATAATAAAACACCCATCCAAGTACAAAAAAATGTAATATGAAAAGAAACATCTTCAATTCTTTATTTAATTAACATGGATTTAAGTTCCAATAAAAACTTGTCTATGGATATATAAAATATATGGTGTTGTAAAAAAACTACCAAGGGCAAAAGATAGATAAAAATATAATTAAGTTATAGGTATGGACTTATATTTGAAGGCTAAATGGATTACTATATTAAGGTACTAAATGGATGAGGAAACAAAATTGGTAGATTAACACTAACCTATGTCTATCTCCATGTATTGGGGTGACATAATGATTTACCGAAATAATATCAACATGTGACTTATCAAAGGTTGTCTTAATCAATGGGTGACTTAATTTTTGAAATGAAATCATTGATAAACAAACTAACAACATCTCAAACCATAGTATAAATATTTGATATCCCCATTAGAAATTCATGATTTCAAAAATATGTTAAAATACCATCCATGGAAAAAAAATATCAGGCAAAGTAACCCTAGAAATCTAGGCATACATCCCCTTGTTCTTATAGATACTTCATCCTATATGTCATCAAGATAGATAATTGCATCGAATGTAGGATAAAAAACACTCATAGTTGATATATAGTATTTGACATCAAAGTTGAACATTACTTTCTTTATTTCATCTTATAAAAGAGAAATAATTAATCATATTATTATAAAAATAATAATAGATGCAACTCCTTTCATAATATATTAAAACATGGTCCAAGACATAAGAGACTAGGAAATTTAAAGGAACCATTTGCAAAACTCCATTTAAAAACTCATTGAATTGTAGCTAATAGCATAGAGGGTTAAGATGCACTAAGTTTATTAGTATATTTTTCAATTTTTAGTCCTCAAGTTATATTGACACAAAAAGGTTTGTAAGGTTACATGGCTAATGGTCAATCTCTTAAAGAACCATGATTAGTCTTTTCAATGTGATAAAGTTCTTTTTTTTTTTTTTTTTATAAATAAATATGGAAGATATCAACAATGATGAACCATGGATTATTCCTCTTATATACCACAAAAAACCCATAAATAATAATTTTATGCCTTTGATATAAGGTGAACACTAATAATTAATAAATAAAAAGACCTGATGTAGGCATACAAACATGGCCATTTTAATCCATTGGTCATATTATTTATGAATAAAAAATTTGAATTAAGATAAAACATCAAGGTAAAATTGAAATATATACCCATTACACAAATATGCTTTCATGTTGGTTAAATTATTAAAAAAATACTTTACTTAAATGTAAAAGTTGATATTACCACAAATTTTTCTCAACGTATAAAATCAATATTACCAAAACATTACTGCAGTCCACTACTTGAGGCTACTTATTTTTAAATTAACACAATTATGGTAAGATTATTATGATTCTTGTGTTACCACCAAAACTTACCAATTTGGAAGAGATATAATTAAGCATACCATGAATTTATAAAAAAAATCACTAGATCTAGAGATTACGAAATAAGAATACATTACAAAGAAAAATATTAAATAAGATCCAAGATAAATTAAAAATTGTGGAAACGGCCCACATGACATGTTATCCACCACAATTTTGGATTTTCCTATCATACAATACTAGATCCCATTATGTCAAAACATTTTCACAATTAGGCCCTCTACATAGAAAAAGTCCATTTATCTTATTAGGTATGGCAATAGGGGAGTATCATGTGGATGCCTATATTTTATTATCACTCCTTTGTCTTTGAATTTAGGTTACAGTTTATGATTTCCCCCATATCTATTGATGGTGCTCCTATACATGGACCATTTCATGTTTGCATCAAGAACTTTGGGTCTTTATAATTTTTCTTTTAGAGGTTTTGCATCAGACATTTTGTATGAACAAATGTTCTAAATGACTTATGCGAACAAGAGTAGATTCCCCGTTCAAGGTATCTCCTATGAATATTTCAAATAGGGTCAAAAGTGGATTTATCCTTCATGAAAGGAATATAATTTTAATTTACACAAGAGGCACTAATGGATGCCTTGGATGAAGTAGTCTAAGATATGAATGGGTTCCCAAACTTACTTTAAAGTTTCACCCCTATAAGTAGTTAAATAACCTAAGGGATTTTTGAAAGTACTTCAAGCTTCTTGATAGTACCCTAGGGGATTTTTTAAAGTACCCTAAGGGATTTTTGGAATTTTCTTTCGAGTTATCTCCTGGGAGATACCTTGAACATGCACATGATTAGAATTTTATTTCAAATTATCTCCTAGGAGATACCTCAAAGGGCCTTGGAATACCTTCCATGTTACTTGAAAAAGTATTTATAATGGATTTGATATAACTATTATAGCTTAACTTTCACCCTTGGGAGAAGTGGTTGTAAGGCTTCTCCCAGCGGAGCTATAAAATGGGACCAAACCCAAGATATAGGTTACCTATGTTGGGGATGAAATTTTGGAGTAGGCTAGATTCATATTTGATGCTCACCTAAAACTAAAACTAAGCCTAGTGATTTATGAGAAAAGGGTTATAAATGGGATAAGTACTCCTAAGAAATCTAATAGGGTGATGCACCAAAATTACAGGTTCATCCTTCCTATTTGACCTAAATAACACTAATGAAATAATAAAGATAGAGCTTAAAAAATAAATATTTGTTACACATCCATGTGGAGGCTCACCAAATGGTCTTGGCTGAGGGAAATGAAAGGGTAGGTCTAAAATAGACACTAACAAATCATAGTATCCACATGTTGGATTTTGACCAAAAGATACAATGAAATAAACACAACATATATGAGTAAATGAACTAGTATCTAGGTGAGATAAGTACACACTATATCATAACAGTGAAACCAAATCATAACCTTCCATTACTTTAAGAGGTTACAAATTCCATCTTGGTGGAGTCTAGTCTCACCAAGAGAGGGAAGTAAATAAATGTGGAGAAGCAATAGATTTTTAGCAATGTGATGATATGCTTCTCATAAAATAAGAATAAAAATAAACTTCCCCTCCCAATTTGGCTATTTGGTCATGTAGGGTCCATTGAGTTGATGAGCAAGCTAATCTTGCTCTTATTGAAGATTGAATTTGTGCTCTGAATTGAGCACAACTTGTGACAACTCCTCTTTGTCATCTTCCAACTGAGATAGGTACTTGATAAGGAATTTTCATGTCAATACAAGCATTGAGAAATCAGATTTTACCTTACTCTTAAATATTGATGCTACATCATCATGTTCTTTAGGAATAATCATGTCATAGTCCCCTTAGAGAGGAATAGTTCCTACTCCCTAGTTTGCAAACAAGGCTTCCAAGCCTTATTCTTGAAGCTCATGCTTATGTGGAAATCTTTATTCATCTTTGCGGTCCCTCTTTATCACCCAAGGTGATGGTCCCTCAAGCTACATCTCTTGAACACCTGTAATGTCTTTCTCATCAACCTCACTTAGAATTTCATCCCAAAGATTGACTTGGTCAAAATCCAACTCGTTAGTATCAGAGCCATCCCAAGAAGTTTGGTCTAAACCTAATTATACCTCTTCTAAAAGAAGTGTTCTACCTATTATTATATCCTCATCATAGACTTTTTCCATTATCTTCTTCAAGTTCTCATATGACTATAATTTCCTCCTCCACCTTTTGTTTAATAGCCTTTTATCCAAAAAGGTAGATGTTGGGAGGGTGAAGAAATTCTCCTTGGTTGCAACTAATGTGAGTGTCTTTCCAACATGGGAAATTGAAGGATTCTTTTGGTGGCTCCTGAGGGATAAATAAAGAGTCTTGGTACTCTTCAACACCAAGCTCATCGAGTCGGGCTATGGTTGCCTAACTTGCTCCTTATATGGATATGGTTGCTTGATCTACTCCTTGTATGGCTATGGTTGATTATACATAATAGATAATGATGATCAGGCACTATACTACTCAAATAAGGTGATAGATACTTGGAGTCACCATTGATGTTTGGTGAATGAATGAAAGGTTGATATGCAAAAGAACAACACCAATAATTATTTCATTGCTTTAGTCTTTTGACCCACCAAGCATGATAAAAAATATTAGAGCTTCAACTCATACCCTTGGGAGAAGAGGTCTTGAGGTTTCTCCCAGTCTAACTATAAAATGGGAACAACCCCAAGTTGCGGGTCACCTATGTTGGGGTTAAACCTCCAAATTAGGCCAACTTTCACTTTGATGCTCACTTAAAACTCAAAATAAGCCTATTATTTCATGATAAAAGGGCTAGAAAGGGGGTAAGGGCTCATAAAAAAGATAACAAGGTGATGCACCATAAATTACAGGTTGATCCTCCCTAGTTGACCCGAATAACACTAGTGAAATAATAAAGATGGGGCTCAAAAAAGAACTATCTTTTAGACATCCATGTGGAGGCTCACAAAATAATTTGGGTTGAGGGAAATTAAATGGGAGGTCTAAAATAGACACTAACCAATTGCATTATCCACATGCAGGGTTTTGACCAAAAGATAAAAAGTACTAAACACAACCATATAACTAAACACAACATATATGAGTAGACAAACTAGTAATAGGTGAGATAAGTATACACTATTACCATAATAGTGAAATCAAATCACAACCTTATTTTACTTTAAGAGTTTAAAAATTCCATCTTGGTAGAGTATGGTCTCACCAAGAGAGGAAATTGAGAGAAATATAGAGAGAGATCATATGATCAAATGATTTTTTGATAATATTTATTTTGGCATAGAGACCTATATATATACAAAATAGAAAGAGTGGGGATAAGTTTATTCTTTTTGATAACCAAAGATTTTATAGCTTTTGAGGTGTCACCATCATGCTTATGGTCTAATCAGAATAAATCATCATGAAGGAGATATTTATGGTTAACCCTAGAATCAGCCATGGATCAAGCAAAGTGCACTAGAAGACAAGAGTTTACCCAAAGTGGTAACCCATAATCCAGCTTGAAGTGAATAACCTAACTTATTTTTAAATCCCCAAACTCTATTTAATTGGTCTTACACTAGTTCTCATTCATGAGATAAGATCTTCCTATCTACAGTGGACATGTCATGTCTTTCTTTGAATAATGAGTTGTCAAAGGCCTGACCGGGAATTGTCTTTTCACTTCTTTGCATTTTGATTTTTTATTGGGGGTCCCATATACTATTTTTGTCTCATGGATGTTATTAAAATATCCATCTATATATCTATCTATCTTTCTATCTATAATGTGTAATCTAGGAATTTGACTCAAGAGAGGATGGTTAGTATAATGTTAATTCCAAAATGAAAACAAAATGAAAGAAACACACTAACATAACATCTCTAGGCCTAGACACTAGGGAGAGCTTAGTTAACAAACATGAATAAAATAAAAATAAAATTCAAAATAAACCTTCTTTTACCTCCCTTAGATGCTCTAAAATTCTTGTTGTAGTGGCTTACTCAGCTTGTGCTTATGAAGTCTTTGGCAATGGAGCTTGGATGCCTCCATCTTTCTTTGGCACCTTTGGCTTGTGGCTTGGCTTGGATTGGAATAAATTTGTCATGGTAACACTAACTAAAATGGATTTTGGAATCATTTTTTTATTATAAAATTTCATTATCAAGTCGTAGAAATGATGTAGTAAGGCCTCTTATTTATAGATTTTTGAGAATGTCTAGAATCAACCTGAACCATCCATTGTAAGATTGAGATGTGTGGTTGAGGATTAATTCAATTTTTAGAATTAATTTTATAATTATCCTCATCATGAAATTTTAAGAAGGGTAAATTAAGAGGAATGGAGGGCATCATGGAAGGCATTGATGAGGCATGGAGGGCTTTGAATCCTGATATTTGTGGCATTTATGGCCTAGAGATGTCTTCCCAATAAATGAGGTCACCTGATGATGTAGATATTAAATATTCATTTCTAAAAAAAATATTCAACAAGTTTCCATGGAATTATTAATTAGTCTCTAACTTGAATTAATTATCTCCTAAGCATGTTTAAGCACTTTGTGCATAAATTACTCAAATTGATTAGAATGTCTTGTTATTAGTCCAAAATTTGATTGGATTAGAATTAAAAGGTAATGTCAGATGCATTGGATCCATTATCCAAATTAGGATGTTATCGACATAAAATAATAAAGGCATGTGACTTGTGCAGAAGATTTGAGAGGAAGAGCACTCCAGAGCACCCAAGTGCAAAATTGGCATTTTGACTCGAAATGATCTGATCAAAGTTAGCTGGCCCAAAAATTGCATTGCCCCATTTAATGATACTCTAGCCAAAATCATCACTTGAATATGTTAGTTTCAAATCTTTTAATGTGCTTTAGTGTTTTTAGGCCAAATTATGTATGTTAAGTGGAAATTGGCCAAAAGCCTGATCGAAGGTTATCAGTGGCCGAATTTAGGTGTCTACATAATGTACCTACTCTATGTCTTGTGTCTTGTACTAAATTATATATAGATGAAAACCAATCAAAGGATATTGGTTTCCTATATATCTATAGGGCATTCTATTGAATAGTTGGCCTTAATTGAGTCAACATCAAGCTCTATTCCTTGGGAGCCATTAGATCTTGATATCTAATTAGACGCAGACCGTGGATCTCTGGGACCCACGAACATGGGTTTGGATTTTCATTAGTCCATTTTATGAGAGTCATGATCTCACTATTCTACTCATATCATCAAGATTTTGTTCAAACCAATAATCAGGAACTCTACCTCTTTCCCTACATCTTGATTGTTATCCACTAGGCATAAGTTTTATATGTAACAATGGAAACTTTTTATTTAGCAAGAACTTGATCCACACTATTGAAATTTTCTTTAGAGATATATCCTAGAGATACTGTAGACACCAATATTGTGTCAACCCCCCCTTGGTTCCCTTCTAACCACTTACACACTTTATTAATTTAAAGTAAATTACTTATCTTGAATTAATGACCTCACCTAGACACCTCACCTTGGACACCTCACCTGGACACCTCGCCTAGACACCTCACCCTAAGACCATTTCTTACCCTATGAGTCACCCTAAGACTAGGTCATCTAAAGCATGACTTATTCTCACTCCATCCTAACCTCCTAACTAACTCTCGTGCCTAATAAACCCATCTTTTGACCATTCTCCAATGGCAAATGCACTTGGCAGATGGAGAAATGGGCAAAGGGCTAAAAATAGCCCTTTTACCCATTCTCTATCCACCAACGTTAGTCAACTGTCAGCCAATGCCGACAAGATCACCGATGTCAGTTACATAAGCTAGACTCTAACCTTGAGTTTCCCCCTGGCCTCTTTGCATATCAATGTGCACGCTCTGAGACGAAGCATCAAACATTGACTATCGCTCTCTAGGCTATAGAAACTCTATAGAAGTCACTCCAGACATTGGATTGAAAACATTGTATGAGGTCTTTGACATCAGCCACAATAGGAATAAGCATCCTGACACTCCTGGGTCTTCACTAAAAAGATAAGTATTCTTTTGGTCTCCATTTCAAAGTTCTAGAATAACTTGGTAATTAGTTTTTATTTACTATTTCTAAATACTGTAAAAGAAACTTGACTTCCTCCATGGAAGGGCTGAAAAGTCTTCCTCTCACTCTTACCCTATTCTCACACCTACCCTCTACCTTTTTCCCTTCCTCAGACCCTATTCTCCTTCCCGTAACTCAACACAAACCTCCCAACTCCCAGAGTCCTCTATCCATCACAAAAATACCCTAAAACCCATCCAAAGACCTATTGCCCCTACCAACATTGGCAATATAACTGACATCTACACTATTTACCTACCAACATCAGCATCATAACTGATGTCGGTGACTGTGCAAAATAGGAAACCAATCTAAATAGCCCAAAGATCAGATACCACCTCTGACTAGCCTACTGAGACTCATAGATTATAGGGAATAGGTACACAACATTCTGCCTTTTCATTTCTATAAGTCTTTTTATCATTTCATTTTATACAAATCTCTTTGTCTTAAATAGTGGACTGTCATCCCTCACAGAGCTTTACGCTTCCGGGACCAAGCACGTAGCTTGGCAATCCACCTTATCTTATTCTAAAATTTTCTTTGTTCAAGTCTTATTCTTATCTATAGGTGTTTTCCTCCACAGCCAAAGAGGAGCTCCTACAACGCTTGTATATGGTGCACAACTTAATCTGGGTAACGTACAAACCCCTAACCTTTAACTTTAGTTTCTTCTTTCTTTTGAATATAATTAGTAAAAAAAATGTAGAGAAACATTCGGGCACACCCGGTGGGACCCTGGAGTTTTCCTTGGGTTCATTTTTTTTAAAAAGCAAATTTTCATATAGATGCATTAGGAAAAAATTCTCTTTTTACATCCTTTTCTTCTATCTCTTTATTTTGAAAAGAAACCATTAGCACAAGTTAAAAAAAAGAACATCTTTCTTTTTCTTCTTGTCGCTACTTGCCTGCATCTTAGAGTAGTGAAATATCATATTCTTAACCTCTTCTCCAATTGTTTGCATCTGAACAAAATATTTCAATTTGGGTTAAAAAAAACTATTGCATTTCATTATTTCTTGAATGCATACTTAGCCCACTCACTTAGTAATTAAAAATATATTATGAATAAATTGTAGTGCACAAATGTTACACAACCAGACCACAAGCACATCAAATTAAACATTTAAACATACTTGAGACAAGGCCCATCTAGGATTTCATCACCTAGCGGATACCTTACCCTTCCTGGTGATCCTACTTGGACTTCACTACCAAGGTGAGGACCCACTCTGTTCTCTGACAGAGTATAAACTATAGGCAAAGTATATATTGGCTAAGTGGCCCAGCTCAGCTCTGGGTTCGTGAAGTGAAGGGAGCAAGCCCCAACACTAGGCCACGTATTGAACCTAACATAGATTTTTGAGTACCAAAACATAACCCAAAACTAACCATAGACTTCCTCTTTAGGACCCGTTCTAAAAGCCCAATTCCCAAACATATTCTTCTAAGGCATAAGCCACCATGACTCTAAAATTTATTCTTAGGAATTTAACGTTTTAGAGGTTGTTTGCCATCATCTATTTTGCTATTTTTATCTAATCTTTTGAGTTGGTAAGGTTGCATCATTCTGAGGTCTAAAAATAACTCAAATCTTCTCTTTCTTTCAAAAAAATATCAATTTTCTATGTTTTTGGAATTACACAGAAACTAACATCAATTTTTGCACCAGCGTCAGCAACCCAACTTCACCGACATCGATTATTCCACTGACCTCGATAATATTTCATAACCGACATCAATTAGTAAACTAATGTCGGTCACTGTCAACAAATTTTCTTTCCAAACAACAAGCTTAAAGCTCGACTTTTTTGCTATCAAACACAAATTTTGGTTTTTTGAAACTAAGACACATAGTTTTTGGAACCTGAACCCATTTTGCCTTGGATGGTTTTGACATGTAGTCAAGCCAAATCTCTTGTTGACCATGCAAGGCAACAACCACTCCCACCTTCACCTTCTATACCAAGTCATCTAATGGAGTATACTTCAGACACTAAGAATACTCCTATCTAACCTACCCCAAATCAACCTCCTATTATTCCCGTAGGGTATCAAGACTTTGAGAGATTCCTTGACCTCAATGTCAAATCTCTCCAACATTATCTCGCAAGAATCCAAATGCGAGATCCTTCAGGTAACCCTATTTATGGGATGCCAACTTCCTTGGTTGAAATGGCAATAATATCAATAGCATCCATTACCCAACCTATGGTCACTCAGGCCATTGCCTCAACTAGTAACCCAACCATGGCCAATGTTCAAGATTTGGCCTCTCCTTCTATTTTTGGACCTACCTCCATTGGGGTTTTTGTACCCCCTCAACCACAAAAAATTCAACCAAGTTCTACACCATTCTAGAACTTGATTGTCTCTATCCCACCCACTCTTGCACCCATAAATACAAGAGTGACTACCTATCCTTTAACTAGTGTCACCACCATCCAACCACCCTTGGCGGCATCTAGTCAAGTTGTGCCCTCCAACTTCATGGCACAAGCCCCCTTGGCCTCAACATCAGTCCTTATGATGAACTACCAATATGTTGCACCTACACAAATGCAACCAAGTATGTCATACACCCCTCCCAATGCCTTCCAAGTACCTTATAACCTAGAGGGTGCCCCTCCTGCTAATCCATCAGCCGATCTAATCAAGATGCTAATGGATAAAATGTCCAACCTTGAGACATCTGTTTCAGGTTTAGGGAGTGTTCTTTCATATGAATAAATTTGTAATGAACCTATTCATCCTTCGGTCCCTATTCGACCATATCCTAATCAGTGGGAACTCCCAAAATTTACTCACTTTCAAAGTAAAGAGGACCCACAGCAACATCTATGAGCCTTTATACATGCTTGCTACCTTATAGCACACGATGATGCGTTATTACTTCACACATTTCCCATGTCACTTTCTGGTGCCGCCCTTGATTGGTATAGTTCTATTACCAGACATTCTCTCTTTACCTTCACTCAATTAGCTCAATTATTCCTCAGCCACTTTTCAATCAACATCACTAAAAATGTCTCCATCACAGACCTATATTCTATTAGAAAATTTGACGATGAATCAATAGCTGACTTTGTTTCCCATTGGAGAGGTTTAATCAACCAACTCTCCTTTTCATTACCTCAACCTGAGCTCATTGAGCTCTTTTCAAGAGCATGTGCCAAGCACATCTCATCCACTTTGCAAGTTCAAACTTTGTGCACATTTGACAAAGCTTTCACCATGGCCCGAAAGCTTGAACTCCACACAATCGAAGAGGATAAGGTGAAATTGCGTAGTAATAATACCAACACAAAATCCAATGACCCTTCTTCCAAATCTTCTTATTCCCATTCCAAGTCCAAGGGATCGGCAAATGTTGTGGTACTTAGATCATTATCTTCTACCACAACTAACCAATCTAAACCCTCCACATCATAAAGCATCGCAAGACAATTCCAATAATAATACGTACAACGTTAATACACTCCAATAGGAGAATCATACGCTTCTGTGTTAGATAAACTAGTGAAGCAAGGAGTCCT
This sequence comes from Torreya grandis, assembly GCA_037957365.1. NCBI lineage: Eukaryota > Viridiplantae > Streptophyta > Pinopsida > Cupressales > Taxaceae > Torreya > Torreya grandis. Next base: position 4,211,322 of record JARHVA010000235.1, on the reverse strand, counting down.
CAAACTCCCTGAAATCTGACCACCACCCCAATTCGATCCCTCGTAAGCCATCCCTATATGGTATAGGGAAAATGACTTTTGTAATTATCATCGAGTCAAAGGTCATGACATAGATAATTGCAAAACCCTCAAGAACATTATTCAAGACATGCTAGACAAAGGGGATCTTATTTTGGATAACCCAAATGCACTGGCTAACCAAAACATATACATCTTTAGGCAACCATTCCCTAACCATCCCCCTAGTCAAAATAACATTCAGGCCATAGCCAATGACACCTAAGAGTGCAATATACGCATGGTCGACATGGTTTCTCCTTTCATTCCTAACCAACCTCTCCCACAATCTAAAGAGGTTAGCCAACTTATTTCTCCACCATGGGTATAAGAGCCTTCTTCTCCTAATAGTCCTCCATCTACCCCACTTTCACACATAAGAGAGTCTACTTTGACCTCTCTTATATTGGAGGATGCTTTGATGATACCAATGCCACTAGCCCCACCTTCATCCTTCTTATTACCAATGGAGGATCATACTTTCCATGCCCCTAGCCCACAAGTGGAAGGCCTAATCATCCCTACGCTCTATCCTCTTGAAGAGCCACATTCTCCAATCCCTTCTCCACTAAGAGAAGAACTTGTCTCTTCACCTACTTCGACCGAAGAAGATCCGGTAATGGCTCTCTCTCGCCTTTGGCCCGAGATCACTGTGTCTAACACGTTTCCACTCTTGCAACCACCCAAATCTTCTAAAATACCAATTATAAAGCCTCGTGCAATGTCCTCTAAACCCTTCTCTCGATTGGCTAAAAACTTAGGATTTCTCCATTCAAGGAACTTAGAACATGAGGCATTATGGGAGCAACTTAAGGCTCCTTATCTTACCCATCCCACTTCATCTCATATTATTGGCCCTTCTGTGACAAATTATCCCAAAGTCTCCGATGAGGATTGGGCTTCTACTTCCAAATCTTCAAAATCTCAACCGCCCACATCTGAACCTAGATCTTCACAAACATCCACCATATCGAAACAAGTTAAATCTCTCGATGTTCACCCCATACCGAACCTCACTCACCCACAAGTGAAGGTAGATTTGAACCTCGCCCCCCATAGTAGTGGTCCTCACACCATATTAAAGAAAGCTACTAAACCATGCAAGAGAACTACTCCCCCACCATCACCATTACCCTCTATTTTGGGTCCACACCCTTCCACCTTAATAGGAGTGCTCCCTACTCCAACACCTAACAAAAATAAATTGCCTCCATTACTCCCTTTACCCATCAAAAACATACTTCCTCTAAAAAATTTGGCACCTCTCATCAAGAAAGTGCCATCTACACGAGTGGCCACACCACCAACCAAAAAGGTGGAATGAAAAACTCCCTCTATAACTCCTAAACAGAAGTTGTCAACCTCTATTACAACAACAAGCGTAGACCCATTAGTGGGTTCCTATGCTCTGTTGTTACATTGATTATTGCAATCTTCTAGCATCACTCTCCCACCCATTAAACCATTTCAACCTCTCGAATCAAAACCATCTTGGTTTGATGACACTCAAATCTACCTATATCATCACACATCAGGGCATGATACTGAGAATTTTTGTGCTCTTAAGGTTGTCATTCACCAACACTTGGAAAAATACACCCTTCTTGTTCAGGATTCTTTCAACAAACCTCTGACACCATCCCATGTCTCTCAAACCTCTTCACCTTCATCAGGATCCCATCATCAAACTATGGTCCCTTTACCTCCTTCCCCCCCTTTATTTGAGATTAACACTATTAATGTGGCCACCAAGTCACAAACCTTAAAGGATAAAGGAAAAGAGAAGGTTTCTATCCCTTGGACATACCCATTTGTCAAGCCTTCTCAACCACCAAAACCCAAGATTTCTATCTTGGGTACATCTCAACCAACTTCTTCAGAGGCAATCCGTGACTCCATGGTGAAACAATTTCACCAAACCCCTGTGAAGATGTCTTTGTATGACCTCATTCAAAGCTCTCCACAACATTACCAAGCTTTAATCAAAGCTTTATAGGTAGTGGAGGTCCAACCTGAAGACCCCCAACCACTAGTTGCTTTAGTCAAGTCATTACCTACTGTTGCCTCCATTACCTATAGTGATTCTGAGATTCCTACCTCCAACTTGGAAGATCAAGATGCTACCCTTTTTATCAAAGCTTATGTTGGTCAAACTTGTGTTAAGCAGGTTATGATTGATGAAGGTGCTAGCATCAATATCATTTCCACCCATGCGTATGACCAACTAGCCCTCCCAAAGAATTCCATGTCAAAAATTGATGCAATTCTTAATTCTTTCAATGATTCCATCACCACTACCATTGGCACTGTCATCTTGCATATTCATGTTGGCCCACGAACAATCCCAAAACTCTTCTATATCATCGAGGGGGAGTTCCAATATAACATGTTGTTGGGATGACCTTGGATATGTGCCATGACCTGCATCCCTTTCATGTTGCATTGTTGTGTCAAATTTGAACACAAGGGTCAAGTTCATGTCATTCCTGCTGACCCTTCCCCCTTTAAGACATGCAACACAACTTATCAACCCAATGATGTTCTCATCCCTTTGAAAACATCCACCCAAACACCACCTCCACTCGCAAAAGCCTTGACAAGTTCACAAACGTTGGTTACACCTATGCCTACTCCTCAAGTGACCACAAAATATCCTATAGAAGATACCTTCCAACACCTTTCACTTGGGGAGTATCATTTGCTTACCCTGGACATGTTCCAAACTCCTCAAGAATATGGACAACTTCATCACCACCCTAACTATGACCATCGCATCGAAATGGTCATCCCATATGGTCCTCCTAATCTCCAAACTAATCTCATCTATGGAGGGCTCAATTAGGCTCCTAATGATGGAAATCCTTTCTCATCACCCCAACTATTCAATTCCAATTTTTCCTTTCTCAACAGCCCTAGCTTTGCTCACACATATCTTTATAGATGTGCATGGAAGGGTTTTGGCTTTGGGCGCTATGAACAAGGTTCCCACCAGCCCGTTGAGCCTCTGAATGATGAGGCAATAAAAAATGCCAAGAAATAACATGGTGTGGGTTTCAAAGAACCTACAAAAACTTCTAAAAACCCTCACCATGAAACTATCATAGAACAATCTCCTCCAGCCTCACCTATTCCCCCATCCTCACCTACAGAGTCGGTGATCTCCATCCCTCCTAGTTTTTTTTGCATAAATGCCATTCACTTGGAACCCCAAACCTATCAACTAGGTGGGGCATCAAGATCTCTTCCTCTCATTTATCTAGACATGATCGATGATGAATCTTCTACCATCAACACTGTCCAATGCATGGATGATCATGCCATACTCACCTACATGGGTGTAGATGATTCTTTCATACAACGATCACATCCTTCAGAAACACAGGTTATGTTAAATGAATCAACTATTGACATTAATCTTGCATCTTCTAATGTTCCTCACATTTTAAAGATTGGTCAATCTTTAGATGTCCAAGAATAAATTGACTATACCAAATTCCTTACAGATCATAGCAAAGCCTTTGCTTGGTCCTATAGTGATATGCCTGGTCTTGACCCTAACATTGTCATTCACAACATCATCACAAACTGTAAAGTTAAGCCTGTTAGGTAAAAGCTTTGCAAAATGCATCCTTGTGTCACACTCCTTGTCAAAGAGGAGCTTCAACATCTTCTCTCCATCTCATTTATCCAACCCATTGATTATCCATAATGGGTGTCAAATATTGTCCCTATCACAAAAGCAACTGGGGGGATCCAAATTTATACTGACTATCATGACCTCAACCTAGCTTTCCCAAAAGATGACTTTCCTTTGCCAAACATCAACCAACTTGTTGATCTTATGGCTGGTCATGAGATGTTATCACTCATGTACAAGTTTTCAGGATATAACCAAATCTTGATTGCACCAGAAGATCAACATAAAACCACCTTCATCACCCCATGGGGGACATTTTGCTATAGGGTCATGCCTTTTGGCCTCAAAAATGTAGGCGCCACATACCAATGTGCCATGACTTATATCTTTCATGATTTTCTCCACAAAATCATGAAGGACTATGTGGATGACCTACTGGGAAAATCCAAACTTTGCCGTGACCACTTAACCATTCTCAAAACAATATTCACTCGCCTTCTACAATATAACATTTGACTCAACCCCAAGAAATGTGTCTTTGGGGTTCTCTCAAGGAAGCTTTTGGGTTTCATCATTTCTCTTTGTGGCATTGAAGTAGATCCAGCTAAGATTCGAGTCATACTCGAGATGCCCCCACCAACTAACCTAAAACAACTTTGCAGCCTACAATAGAAGCTTCAATCTATTCGTCGCTTCATCTCATAGCTATCTGACCGATGTCAACCCTTCCATCACCTCCTCAAGAAGGACATCTGCTTTAATTGGGATAAGGATTGCCAAGAGGCTTTTGAATCTCTTAAACGTTATCTTGTCTCTCCACCAGTCCTTATTCCACCTAAAGATGACCAACCCTTCTATCTTTACATTTTAGCAACAAATCATTTCTTAGGTGCCATGATCACGCATCGAGATGAACAACATCGTGAGTAGGTAGTTTATTATATAATCCGAATGCTCATTGACTATGAAACTTGGTATTTTCATATCGAAAAACTTTGCTTGGCATTAGTATTTATCGCCTCTAAACTCTATCATTATCTCCTCAATCACAAGACTTATGTCATCACCCACACTGACCCCCTCAAATACATGCATTCCAAGCCATACCAAAACCAACGTATGGCTCGTTGGCTCATGCTTATTGCTAAGTTTGATTTGGAATTCATTCAACAAAATTCTATAAAGGAGCAAACAATCACTAACCAACTAGCAAATGCCCCTCTACCTGACAACCAACCTTCTCATTATGAATTTCCCGATGAATCTATCGCCACGCTATCCACCGATGATATCTTCTATCAAATGACAGTGTTTTTTAACAGATATAAATGACAACACGGTGGGGGTGTGGGGGTCATTCTCATCCCTCACAAGGGTGGGCCCATGCCTCTATCTTTTAAACTTGACTTCGAATGCACCAATAACATGGCTGAATATGAAGCCTTAATTTTGGGGCTTCAAACTACCTTTTTCTTAGGCATCAAGATAATCAATATCTTTGGCGACTAGCAATTAGTCGTTAATCAGATTAATGGTTCATACCTTTGTAAAAAAGAAGTTTTGCAATGGTATAAACACTGTGTTGACACATTTTTAGAATCTTTTGACCATTATCTCTTGCAAATTGTTCCTCATTCTACGAATAAGTTTTTCGACACTATGGCCTCTCTAGCCTCACACATCCCATCTTCATTTGCTTCCTCAAAAATCTATGTTATGATACACCATTTGGTGTTGCCTTCATATATCTCCTCTGACATCAACTTTGTCAGCAATATCGACTCTAGTCCATAAGATGTTTGGTATAAACAACTTGTGGACTACTTGACTTATTCTATCATTCCTTCTGATCTCTCTAGCAATGCACAGTGGGCTTTTATAAAGAGTACTATTTGATATACCATGCTAGGGGGTCTTCTCTACAAAAGAGGTTTCGATGGCCTCCTTCTTTGATGTCTAACCTTCACTAAAACATCTCATGCCATCAAACAAGTTCATGATGGGATTTGTGGAGGACATTTCAGTGGAAACTCAGTTGCAAAGTGCATCCTTTGCTTGGGCTATTATTGGCCCACTCTTCACCAAGACTGCAGTGACTATGTTTAGCATTGTATTAAATGCCAGCAACATGCTAACTTACTTCACATCCCTAGCCATGCTTTACAAGTTGCTAAGGATTTTTGGACCTTTTCACAATGGGGCTTAGATCTAATCAATGAGATTAACCCTCATTCATCTCTCTAACATCAGTCTATTATCACCGTGACTGAATACTTCACCAAATGGGTGGAAGTTGATCCCCTCATCTCCACTAAAGCTGATAAAATCATCAACTTCATCAACCACCACATCATCTGTCATTTCGATGTACCTCACAAGATCATCACCAAAAATAGTAAATCTTTTAAAAACAAAACTATCCAGAAACTTTGTGACTCTTTTGGCATCAAACTCAGCTTCTCCTCACCTTACTACCCACAAGCAAATGGACAAGCAGAGGCTTCTAACAAAATCTTAACCAAAATCCTAATGAAGGTGGTCAATGACACTGGAAGGGATTGGCACATTCACATTCCCTTCGCTTTGTGGGCCTATCACACTAGCATCCGAACCCCTACGGGTGCTACACCTTTCTCTTTAGTGTACGGAATAGAGGCAGTCTTGCCTCTTGAAGTACAAATACCTTCTCTTTGCATCTCTTTACATGACATACTTTCTAATGATGACTTTCATCAAGATCAATTAGCTCAACTCGAGTTACTTGACGAACGTCTTCTTGCCACTCTTAATCATCTTCATATCTACCAAAATCGCATCAAACGTGCCTATAACAAAAATTTGAAAGAGTGAGATTTCAAAATCAGGGATCTCATCATTAAATAAAACCAACACGTGACCAATATGGAAAGAAGCAAATGAGGCAAGTTTGCTCCTAATTGGCTCGAACCTTATATCATAATGCACAAGTATGGATCAGGGACTTATCATCTGTCTTCTCTTGAAGGCCAGCCAAAACATGAGCCCCTTAATGCCTTGCATCTGTGACAATTCTATTGTTAATCAAGTACTCATTCACTTGATATTTAACTTGAGCTCATCCCTTGAGCAACCCCTATCATCCTCATTCCTATTCCTTTCAATCCTTTTCCCCCATAAACATTAGTTAACCCTTTTTGCATTAATGTTTTGTCCTACTAAAAGGGAAACCCTTAAACCTCTATAGTCTTGTTCATGACTAAAATTTTAGTCAAAAAAAACAAAACATAAAATTGGGATGCCTAAAAAATATAAAAAGGTCATGAACTATAAATGTAGACTGCTCCCTCGAAGGACAGCTGCATCATTCCTATAATTAATAAACTGCTCCCTTGAAGAACAACTATTCAATAAACTCAAAGCATACAAAGTAAACTATAGACCATTCCCTCAAAGGATGGCTATGCCCAAATTTTTCTACAAACATCAAGAGCTTCCCACATAAATCAGCTTCATATGACTACACATCAAAGCAACATCCCCAAGTAGACTTCCCGCATTGATTAGTCTATAAACTATTAAGTCATGGACTTGCCTATAGTCGTTCTCAGGGTCACCTATAAAAAGGGACAAAGTTATCCCTACTAAAAAGGATTTACGCTATCCTCACATCTCACATAATCACATCTATTACCCCAACATACTCAAGGGATTTTGAGCTCACTTAATGTTAAGTGATTCGAGTACTTCTCTAACACAAATCAATGGTCAACAACGTAATGCATGAACAGGGCTTTTATTTCCAAAAACCCCTATCTATGATATCATTATAGTCCTTGCCAATGAAAGAGCAATGTGCCTTTCACTTCTTATACAACTTCATCACATGCCACTAACATGACATCATGATTTATTTAATGCAAATACAAATTTGTGTTATATAAATTATCATAGTCCATTCACATTAGCTTCTATGGAAAATAATACACATGGAAATTATCAACCAAACATAATTTATGTCAAGTATATACCATCACTAATATGGAAACTTGTTGAAGCATAAATAAACTCTTTTCATTTTTAGCATACACCATCACGAATATAGAAAAATGCTAAGGATGAAAAACCACATAACCTATGTTACAAGATACACCATCACACAATATGGAAAAGGCTGTAACATCATCATACACTTATCATTTCAAACATAACCAAAACAACTATCAACCTCTTTGACTCCATCTTTCCTTTTGGGAAGAAATACATTGGCCTAAGGCCCTCACATGGGCTATGTAGGTAGCACTCAGTTGACATGAGGTCTTCTGAGATTAGCTCGGCCATTCATTCATTTATCTACCTGATGGACCAACCATATAACCTTAAACCATGACCTAACCCAGTCAAAACCAATCCATAACCTACCCTCTTCTTCCCTTTTGGGTAGAACTACATTGGCCTGAGGCCCTCACATGGGCTATATAGGCACCACTCAGTTGACATGGGGTCTTCTGAGGTTAGCTCAGCCATTCGTTCATTCATCTACCTGATGGACCAACCATATAACCTTTAACCATGACCTAACCTAGTCAAAACCAATCCATAACCTACCCTCTTCTTCCCTTTTAAGGAGAGGTACATTGGCTTGAGGCCCTCGCATGGGCTATGTACGTAGCACTCAATTGACATGGGGTCTTCTGAGGTTAGCTCGACCATTCAATCATTCATTTACCTGATAGACCAGCCATATAACCTTTAACCTTGACCTAACCTAGTCAAAACCAATCCATAACCTACCTTCTTCTTCCCTTTTGGGGAGAACTACATTGGCCTAAGGCCCTTGTATGGGCTATGTAGGCAGCACTCAGTTGACATGGGGTCTTCTGAGGTTAACTCGGCCATTCATTCATTCATCTACCTGATGGACCAACCATATAACCTTTAACCATGACCTAACCTAGTCAAAACTAATCCATAACCTACCCTCTTCTTCCCTTTTGGGGAGAACTACATTGGCATGAGGCCCTCACATGGGCTATGTACGCAGCACTCAGTTGACATGGGGTCTTCTAAGGTTAGCTCAGCCATTTGTTCATTCATCTACCTAATGGATCAACCATATAACCTTTAACCATGACCTAACCTAGTCAAAACTAATCCATAACCTATCCTCTTCTTCCCTTTTGGGGAGAACTATATTGGCCTGAGGCCCTCACATGGGCTATGAAGGCAACACTCAGTTGACATGGGGTCTTCTGAGGTTAGCTTGGCCATTCATTGGTTCGTCTACTTGATGGACCAACTATTTAAACTTGCATACAATCATGACCAAACAACCAACCCTGACACTATAGAAGTCACATCAGACTTCTCATGGGGCACATTAGAGATCACATACATCTCCCTAACCACAACAAACAACACTTGAGATCACTTATATCTCAGCCTAACTTGACCAATGACCTTAGAGATCATGACTATCTCCTCAGACCATGACCACTTTCAAGACAACTTTGCCTTGGTTATTTTGATTACATATATGCTACCCCACAAATAGTTAGCAAATTGTCCATGACCCTCACACCTATTGTTGGATCGTGACTGAGTTGATCCCCAATATTTGTGACATTTTTGTGTTTTCTAGGAGCACTTCCTAGCTTGGATACTTGGAACATGATGACCATTAGAGCTACAGCTTTGATCATTTAACCCAATTAGCTACCACTAATAAGCTAGGGACCAGTTACTTTGATTTTAGTGCTCCTTGACCTTGCCTACGACAATTTGACCTACCTATCAAGTGAAGTGGTATACGTGTAATCTCAACTATTGTAGCATTCACACTCCAACTTCACCCTACCCATCCAATACCTATCAAATTGACACCCAACTTCGGATTATCCTCTCTCGATTCCCGCTTTGAGGGGGAATACCTCATCCCATACCTAAGGAAACCCACATCTATTTTTGTCTTATAGTTCATCAAGACAAACCACAAGACAAAAAGGGGCAAATGTAGATGCCAATATTGTGTCAACCCCTCCTTGGTCCCCTTCTAACCACTTACACACTTTATTAATTTAAAATAAATTACTTATCTTAAATTAATGACCTCACCTAGACACCTCACCTTGGACACCTCACCTAAACACCTCACCTGGACACCTCGCCTAGACATCTCACCTAGACACCATGCCCTAAGACCATTTCTTACCCTATGAGTCACCTTGAGACTAGGTCATCTAAACCATGACCTATTCTCACTCCAACTTAACCTTTTAACTAATTCTCATGCCTAATAAACCCGTATTTTGATCATTCTCCAATGGCAAATGAACTTGGCAGATGGAGAAATGCGCAAAGGCCTAAAAATAGCCCTTTTACCCATTCTCTATCCACCGACATTGATCAACTATCGGCTGACACTGGTGGGATTACTGACATTAGTTACATAAGCTAGACTTTAACCTTGAGTTTCCCACTGGCCTCTTCACATATCGACACACATGCTCTGAGACGAAGCATCAGAATTTGACTATCGCTCTCTAGGCTACAAAAACTCTATAGAAGTCACTCTAGACATTGGATTGAAAATATTGTACGAGGTCTTCGACATCAGCCACAATAGGAATAAGCATCCTGACACTCTTGGTCTTCACTAAAAAGCTAAGTATTCTTTTAGTCTCCATTTCAAAGTTCTAGAATAACTTAGTAATTAGTTTCTATTTATTATTTCTAAATACTATAAAAGAAACCCAACTTCCTCCGTATAAGGGCTGAAAAGCCTTCCTCTGACTCTTACCCTATACTCACACCTACCCTCTACCTTTTGCCCTTCCTTAGACCCTATTCTCCTTCCCGTAACTCTACACAAACCTCCCAACTCCCAGAGTCCTCTATCCATCATAGAAATACCCTAAAACCCATCCAAAGACCTATTGCCCCTACCAACATCGGCAATATAACTGACATTGGCACTATTTACCTATCGACATTGGCATCATAACCGACGTTGGTGATTGTGCAAACTAGAAAACCAATCTAAACAGCCCAAAGACTAGACACCACCTCTGACCAGCCTACTGAGACTCACAAATTATAGGGAATAGGTACACAACATTCTACCTTTTCATTTCTATAAGTCTTTTATCATTTCATTTTATATAAATCTCTTTGTCTTAAATAGTGGACTATCATCCCTCACGGAGCTTTACGCTTCGGGACCAAGCGCATAGCTTGGCAGTCCACCTTATCTTATTCTAACATTTTCTTTATTTAAGTCTTATTCTTATCTACAAGTGTTTTCCTCCACAACCAAAGAGGAGCTCCTACAACGCTTGGATATGGTGCGCAACTTAATCTAGGTAACGTACAAACCCCTAACCTTTAACCTTGTTTCTTCTTTCTTCTGAATGTTACTATCAAAAATTTAGAGAAACATTCTATTTTGTACCTTGAACATGCACATGATTTATAATTTTCTTTCAAGGTATCACCTAAGAGATACCTCAAACGGACTTAGAATACTTTCTATATTGATTGCAAAGGATTTGATATAACTGTGGCACCTTTTTATTTGGTAAGAACCCTGATGCAGTCGATGTATCTCCTAGGAGATATACTTAACATGCACATGATTGGAAGTTTCTTTCAAAGTATCTCCTAGGGGATACCTTGAAGGGCCTTGGAATACCTTCCATGTTAATTGCAAAGGTCCTTGCAAGGGATTTGATATAAGCATGACAACTTTTTATTTGGAAAGAACCCTAATGTACACTTGGAATTTTCTTTTAAGATATCTCCTAAGACCTTTTTTCTTGACACCTTAGTTTAAAATCTGGTACCCCAAGCCCAACTTTAATTTAGATTGGTCCTTTGATTTATGTTTTAATAGTAAGGCCTTAGTGTATTTATTAACCCCATAACCTCTTATCCTATGTTTATTTATCATTTCAGCCATAATTTAACTCTTTTGCATCTTGAAAGATCAAACGGCTCTTGTGTCATTGATACACCTTGATTAGATGAAGTAAATTATCTTAAAGACCAATATTAAATAGCATGCATCTCAACTAATCAAATAGATCTAATCACATCACTAGATCTTGATCAAATAAATCAAGAAAAAACTTGATCAAATACTAAACATCATGCAACATGGATGGTCTAATGGTCCCCGTTGCATCACCTTAGGATGATCTAATGGAGGGAGGCACAATTATGAAGTCAAAAGGATATAGAAGGCCCAAATGACTAACACTTGGCATCCTCTCATTCAAATACTAAAAGTAAATAGCTCCCATCTGATAAAGCAACCAATCAAGAGTAGGACCCCATACCATGATCCTACGGATGAAGCATATTGTCATAAATCTTGGCATGAATGTCTTAGCCTAAAGTTTACATTATTTTTATGAAAAGATAACCCTAAGTCCAAAATTTAAAAGACATGCATTTTGCATTATCCAAAGACTCTTGTTGCATCACCAAGATTTGATCCAATGGAGAAAACTGATCTTGGGGAGGTATTTTAATACCAGAGTAACTGAGGGCAATTATGAAAAATGCCATGAAAGATTCAGAATGATGCCACATAGTCTCCACACAAGTAGAAGAAGACAAAATAGTAGATTTTGAGGGCATGAAAATGTAAAGGTTTAAAATAAAAATTCTAAATAAAATACCTCAAAGGGCCTTGGAATACCTTTCATGTTTCTAGAAAAGGTCCTTTCAAAAGATTTGACAACCATGACAACTTTTTATTTGGCAAGAACCCTGATGCACACTATTGGAACTTTCATTCAAGACTTGTCTTAGGAGATATCTTGAACATGCACATGATTTAGAATTTTATTTCAAGGTATCTCCTAGGAGATATCTTGAAGGGCCATGGAATAAATTTTATGTTGATTTAAAAGGTCCTTGCAAAGGATTTGATATAACAATGGCACCTTTTTATTTGGTAATAACTCTGATGCACATGAGGTATCTCCTAAGAGATACCCTAAACATACACATGATTGGAATGTTATAGGAGATACCTCAAATGGCTTTATAATACCTTCCATGTTGATATAACCATTACAAATTCTTATTTGGCAAGAACCTTGATGCACACTAATTTAATTTTATTTCTAAATATCTCTTAGGAGATACCTTGAACATGCACACGATTGGAATTTTCTTTCAAGGTATTCCTAGGAGATACCTTGAGGGGCCTTTGAATACCTTTTGTGTTGATTAAAAAGGTCCTTGTAAGGGATTTGATATAACCATGACACTTTTTTATTTGGAAAGAAACTTGATGTACACTAATGGAATTTTCTTTGGAGGCATCTCTTAGTAGATACCTTGAACATGCACACGATTGGAATTTTCTTTCAAGATATCTCCTAAGAGATACCTTGTGGGGATTTGAAATACCTTCCATGTTGATTGTAAAGGTATTTGTAAGGGATTTTATATAACCATGACACTTTTTTATTTGTGAAGAATCATGATGCAAATGACTAGAATTTTCTTTGGAGTTATCTCCTAGGAAATACCTTGAACATGCACACAATTGGAATTTTCTTTCAGGTATCTCCGAAGAGATACCTCAAGGAGCCTTGGAATACCTTTCATGCTGATTGTAAATGTAATTGAAAGGGACTTTATATAACCATGCCACCTTTTTTTTTGTCAATAACCTTGATGCACACTAATGGAATTTTATTTGGAGGTATCTATGAAGAGATGCCTTGAACATGCACTTGATTGAAATTTTAAAACTTGAGCAAAGACTAAACATCATGCAACTCAGATGATCTAGTGGTCCATGCTCCATCACCAGAGGATGATCCAATGAAGTGAGGCATAGTTGAGAAGTTAAAATGATAGAGAAGGCCTAAATGACTTACACTTGGCATCCTCTCATTTGAAGAGTAAAAGTAAATGGGTCCCACCTGATAAAGAAACCAATCAAGAGCAAGACCCTGGATCATGATCTTATGGATGAAGCATATTGTCATAAAGCTTGGCATGAATGTTTATCCTAAAATTTACATTATGTTTATGAAAAGATAGCCCCAAGTCCAAAATTTAAAAGACATGCATCTCGAATGATATAATGACTCTTGTTGCATCACTGACAATTGATCCAATAGAGCAAAAAGATCCCGGGGAGGTATTTTATTACCAATGGCATGTATAAGCCGAAAGCATATATATATCCTATCATTAAAGATCCAAAACCCTAGAACCTACATAAAAGTGACTCAAATGAACCCAATTATTTATAATTTGATCCAAAAAGAATTTGACCATGTTTCTAGGAACAAGAGAGATTTCATAGAGACCCTTTACAATCTATTGTGAGCAAATTACAAAAGAGAAACCATGGTAGCTCATAGGTAGAAAAAAATGGAGGAAATCAAGATTTACTTGTTAATGGAAAATGAAGGAAGGGTCTTTAAAAATATTGAACTAGACCTCACGGCCCTACACATCTTAGGCATCATGAATTGGTTGAAACTCTTCTTCTGAATGTACACTTTAAGAATTCTTTCCCATTAAAATTGTGAGCCTAAGACTACCCTTGAAAAATGTTGTCGATACTCCATTACCAAACTCATAAAAGTAGAAAGGATTTTATAATCTATAGATATCTTCTACATGACTACCATAAAGATAAACATCTATGACAACCAATAAACTAATCAAGGAAAATAGAGCAATGTTTTTCAATTATAGGAAGAGAATCAAAACCATGAGAAAATTTCATTAATCATTTGTAATTGAACTATATAAATTGTTGTTATGAATAACATACAGTCTACCACTATGAAAGAAATCTTTGTAACAAGGGATGCATCATAAAATGATCTCAAAGATTAACAATTTTTACCCCTAAATTTGAATTTGTGTTATGCATTTTTGATTTTCTCCTATTTGAGTTTCCTAGGTCTTCATCCCATTCATTTTCCTAGTTTTGATGACTTTGTCACTCTCTATTGTTACTCAATGTCGTAGGTTCTATGAGTTTCATAACCTAAGTCATTGATCTCCCAAGTTCATAACCAAATTCATGGTGTTATAGAGTTTTATAACTTCCTAATCACCCAATTTGGTTGACGCTTTATGTAAGTTGTGAGTCTTATGTAGTCAGTAAGTCGAAGGTTTTCAAAACTTCAAAACTCTTGACTTCTGGTTCCAAAGTTTTAAAGTTTTGTGACCATGTGATATAGCTTTTTTATCTTAGTTTTTAAGGCATTGATACTTCATTTAATGACTTGTATGCCACAACTTAGAGCTATCTTTTTGGAATTTTTAAGAGGCACATAAATCTTAAAGCTTTTATTTTAAGGGATAGAATTAAAAACCACATTAATGCAACATTAAAAACATATCTCATCCAAATTATAACACGACTTAGGTGGCTATAATTTTATTAATTCATTCAGCTACATTTCTACTCTCTACAATTACTTGTTGAAGACATAGGCATTCTCTCTTTGCATATTGGTGCCCATGCAGACAGGAATTGAAATCCATTGGTTGGGTGTGAAAGATACAGAGTTTGGACACCTAAATTTGGAATAACTCTAGGCATGTTTAGAATAGAACACTAGAATACCATTGGAGGATAGAATTTTGTAGAGTGGTTTAGCAAGTGTTGGAGGTTTTCCTAAGGCTATACAAAACATTGACCTAGTAATTGCATGTGCAAGAAGGTACATTCTAGATACATAGGAGATAAAGGTTATGGATGGGTTATTTGTTAAAAAAATAAATTTTAAGATAGTTTCTCATGCATTGAAGCTTCCTAAAAGAGAAACTATGGAAGAAATGTCTATAGCTATGGGTGATGAATTCTTCAGAGCAAATGAAAATTGGTGTAAAAATTATATAGCAAAGAACAGGCTAAAGTTTGAGAAGAAAGGTAAGTCTCAATTACCTGCTAAGATTAAAATAATGCATTTTAAGGATGAAATCTCATATGTTATTACATTGTTACACCATTTAGTTAGAAATTCTCAAACTGACTCCTTTAAATTTTGGATGTGTCAGCTAGATGGAATCATCATGCCAACAGAAGAAGAAAGAGTTTAAGAAGGAGAAAAATTATAGTACTCTATAATTGGCTTTGTGAAGTATCTACTTCTTCCTCTGAGTCAAACTGAAACCACACCCTCTTTCACTTCTTTGGTGTCTCTTCTTTTGGCTGTGTTTCTTTTCCTTCAACATCTACTATTGTCATCAGTGATGCTTGTGGAAAACTAGTAATTTCAATAACCAATGCTAATGGGGAAGATTTTGGTGGTGAAGGCACCACACTCTTTTGATTTTCCATGACGTTGAGAGATTGGGGCCAAACTAATACAATTACTATAGCTACAGTTTGCCCTAAGGCCTATGAGTCTTGGCCTGATCCTGCTCTGGCTTCCATCTCTACACCCTATTTCAGAAAATTGCTTGTGTCAGGGCTAGATACAAGGGATAAATGGCACTCATCCCATAGTTCTTCCCATCTCTCATCTGTGTCCATGTTCCCAAAAGAATGAGTTGTTTGACAAATTTCTTGCTTATATTTCCAATAGGCTTCTATTTTCTCAGCATCCCAATATTTATTCTTTAATGCCCTTCTTAAGCTAGAAGTCATTCTAACTTTAGGATCAAAATCCCTCTGTTTATCATAGAAATTTTCCCATGGTCTATTTTGTGGAAGGGGCAAATCTATTAATTCAACATAAAATCTAGGAGCATCTTCTCTAGGATTTTTCATTTTTTCCCAAAAAGGATAGCCTTCATGTGAAATTTTAGTTGCAACCTTATTATGCCTTATCTAGGAAGATATGAAACCATTTGGGTCATATAACCATTTGTCTTTGACTAGCAAGAAACCCAGGAAGGCTAGCTTTCTAAGCAACACAATCTCAACGTCTCTGGTTTCTAGTACCATGTTGTTTGTCATCCATGGGAGGTTATACATTTTTCTCTTCCTCTTCCTAGAGCCATATTCATTATCTACTATAGATACCTACTTGGTGACCTCTAATAAATCTATCCTAAGAGTCAAAATCTTAGGTAGCAACATTGGTTCCCCAAAAAAACCATTGACTCTAATAATTGTCTGGTGGGATCCAAAATAGAAATCACACAGAATTGGGCAACTGGCCAAAAGGTTTGACACACTTGGAAATAGTCTATTCATAACTGGTTTGGGGTTGAGGTGATAAAAATTAGGGGTAATAAATAGTTCCCAGAATTTGTATGGGTCGCTAGTTTTTGACAAAATATGTGTCCATGCAGACACAAGGATGGTCCTTTGTAAATCAAAACATGGGTCATACATATCAAGATGCATATGTTGGGCAAAGATGTCAAAGTTTTGATACAACATGAGGTGAAATAAATAAGAAGAGTACCTAAAAATTCCTTTTGATTTGAACTGGGCTAATTGTTCTACCACGGAGTATGTAATCTGCTCAGAAAAATCAAGTTGATACTCCTGAGTCTTGTCGAGAATTTTTAGTCTATAGAAGATAGCCATTTGTTCTCTATAGACATATCATCTCTCATGCCAAAGATGAAAGCCATCATAGACAGTGCATCTTGGCTAGCTTGTACGAATTGGGCTCTTACTGCAGGTAGTGTAGGCACAGTAGTATCATCATCACCCATTTGCAATTCAGATCTTAAGAACCTCAATTAAGTATCGATGTTTTCCCACATTATTTGCATTTTAACAATAGTGGGAAATGTGGTTTTCTTATCATGATATAGGGCTAACATGTCTCTGATAGCTTGTAGTGTGATTTGCACTATGAATGGGCCCTGTTGAATGGTGCTTGAGGGTGCATGAAACAAGTCTGTGCATAGTTCGACCAAGTCAAGGCATGGATGCACACTTGGGAAAATGAATTGTGTTAGTTGTGAAGTCCATATCCTCATTGCAAATGTCTCATATTGCCCCACTCTGGCCCTCTAAAGACACCTTTGATTTACACCTTCTCTAAGAGTTTTGCTACTAGCTCTTTGAAGAATTGGGTCCATGACTCCATCTGCATAATCTTTTATCTTTATTGGGTCACTTGCTTGACCAAATTTAGGGATTCTAGTCTGTGGATAGGTCTTCAATGGTTGCAAAGGAGCTAAAGTATATGACTTACTCGTAAGAAACTTATCAAGGGATTCATACATCCCAGCTCTTTGTTGTGAAGACTATGCTCCCTCCATCTCTATATCTATTATGTGATAACTGGTATGAACTTTTTGAAAAATAGAAACACTTTCACTAAATCAAGTTTACTATGAACCAATAATGCAAGTAGCAAGATATTTTATCGCAAATGCAGGAATGTTTGAGAAACTGTAAGCTTTAACTCTTGATAAGAGGTATTTATTGACCTATCAAGTCTCAAAATGGCATTAAATTTGGATTTCCATTAGCAAATCTTACTCAATATTTATGGTACAATGAGATAGACACGCTATGCAATTGGTAGCACAAGGTACCTTGGGGATTTCTAAAGATTTGGAAGATATTCAATGTATTGAGAAATTTTGAAAATTCTCTGAGCTACTGACTATGTGTTCAAAGAACACTTATTTAAAATAAAAGTAGAAAAACAAAAATGGGAAAACAAAACAATACGGAAAGGGAAAACTATCTAACTATAATACATTAACCAAGTTTTATTGTCTCCCTCTAGGATCAAAAGAAGAATTTCTAAATTCTCCTTCATGACAAGATGACTTATGTTGCCAGACAAGTGGTTGAATTGGATGTAGCTCTGGTGACTTGCTCTCTTTGTATGACATATTTATTGGCCTACATTTGAGTGAGTATGATTCAAACATGCTTCCAACATATATAAAATCTTCTTGTTCTTGGAAGTTTGTCGAATGCTGGTTCTTGATACTGGCATGTCTTGTCAAGAAATGAATGACTATTTTCTCATCAACAAAATCCCTTTGATATATATCATTTATTTTCTTATATCCTTCTACCTCAAACTTAGGTTCTATTTCATGATCTTCCTCTTTAATGACTTCAAAATTACCAACCTCTTGAGAGGATAATTCTGAAAGTTTGCAGTAAGTTTGCATATGCAATTAATTCTCAATGTTATCTTGTTCATCTGCAACTAGCTCATAGCCTCCTTGAAAAATAGTATAACCTGACCCAATGATTTCAAACAAATCATTCAAATCATGATCAAGGAAATGTCCATGCTCCTCCACATCATCTTGTAAAGTAAGAAGAAAGTCAGAAATTATCTCTTCTTCATCAGAGATTATGACATACACTTGTGACTTCTCACTCAGAATATGGAATTCATGTTGAGAGACCCGAGGATTGATAGAAGAGGTATCTTTTGACTTTTCTTCCCTTAAAACATTTGGTATTTTATGATTTTCCTCAAATATGACATAAGTGCCCAGACCAATGGATTCATAATTTCCATATGGGTCACTTTGCATCATAGCTAATAAATGATCATTTTCCTCTTCTTGATCATGTTCAGTCCATTCACCTAACTCAACAAAAACCCTTTCTTATTTATTCATCATAGCATGAGCTACCTCTAAATTTGTAGTTGGTTCATTGGTGATGCAATCATTATATAGTGGCTCAAATAATATCTTCATATTTGAACCATATTTGGTTCTTAGGATGAGATGAGACTAATCAAGGGACATATATCCTCCTATCTTGGCTGTAAAGTCTCTGGATAAGCATAGGTCAAATACAAGAGGTATATATATGATTACTACATCTTGATTTACAATTATATTGGACAATTACATAATTGTAATGGGAGTTTTTAAATTCTCCCTATTATTTGTACTGCTTTGCCATCTAGCTACATGACTCCTTTAGTGAGTGGTTCATACTTTATTTTTAAAGCATCAGCTATCTACTTAGGCATTACTTTAGTACTAGCCCCTAAATATATCATTACATTATGCTACGGTTTCTTGCCAACTATCAAAGTTAAATAGAAGGGATCTAGTTTGGATTTGCTTACCTCTAAAGCATTGTTCACTAGGGCTATTGTTTGCAAATGAACTATGTCTTTGAGCTTTTCTTTTTTAGCAGGTCCTTTGATAATAGTACATTTGGGCACTGCTTGGCCTTGTAGATATTCTTGTGGTAGTGTCTTATATTTAGTAATAGCTAATATATCCCATATTGATACTTGTGTTGGAGTCTTCTTCAATTGATCCACCACATTTATTGGTCCCAGGGTCCGAGTTCTTTGAAAATAAGGATATCTTCTTTTTTCTTGAATTTGTGCAAGAATCACTTGATTTTGCACTGACTGAGGAACTTCTTGTCCAATAGCTATGTTTTTATGACCTTGAAATGGAGGTTTCTCCATGAATTGACTATTTGCAACTTCAGGCTATTCCAACATTTTTCTCTTTGATCTAGTATAATAATCTGATTACACCACTGGTTTCTTGGAAGTGGAAGCTTTGTTCAAGAAAATTGATTCTTCATCTTCAACCCATGAGAACAAAACATGTTCTGGGGATATTTCTTCTTCTTGTTGCAAAGACATCCCTTGCATCTGAGCCATTAAGATTGAATTTTGCATACCACAAGATTGGTAGGCTTGATTGTCACTAGAACTTGCAAATTATCCATCCATTCTTCTTTAATCTACTACCTTTTGTTGTAAATTACTCATGGGACAATCTCTATGTGTATGAGCATTATTGCAAGGGAAACATCAGGCATTGGTGCCATCTACATAATTATTTTGCCCTAGAACAATCTCACTATTTGAATTGGGAGGAATAGCCTGTGAAGGCGTAGGGACTGCAACTAATTGGTTTGCTAGCTGAGGGTTATTTTGCCTTTGATGACCCTAATATTGGTTTGGTTGTGATGAAAATATATTTCCTTGATAGCCTTGATATAGAGGCCTAGGGTAAGGATTCTGTTGTCTCTTTATGTTAATCAACTCATTAGAAAATGTCCTCAAGATATTTTTGATATCATCCATCTCAGATGACTAAGCAAGGATAAGTTATTTAGCAGGTGGTTGAGGATATTGATACATAGGCATAGGTGGGGTTATGGATTAAGGGGATTATTGAGGTAATGACAAGGTAATTTTTGGAAACATGGGCATGGGAGGCCTTGGAGGCAAGTTTCTAGCATCTATCAAATTATTTTCAACTCTGACTGCATAGTCATAAGCCTCTAGCAGAGTTTGACCTCTAAGTGACTGAATCATAACAAATATATCTAAATTTAAAGCCTTAAGATAAAACACTATAGCCATACCTAGTAATGGTCTAGCGATAGCAGGAATCCTTTCCCAAGTCCTTTGAAATCTAGAGTTGAAGTCAGTCATTGCTTCTTGTGGTGCCCTTTGGATGGTAATTAATTTCTGTAATAAAGAAGACTTATCACCTTTTTCTTTGAATATTTCAAAGAAAATATCTTTGAGATGATCCCATGTAGATATGGTATTTGGGGTCAAGGACCGGTACCATTCTAGAGATTTCCATTTAAAAGAAGCTGCTAATAATCTTATGGCAACATTTTGTTGCATGACAACATGTATAGCACAGACAACTGATACATCCTATAAATTTTCTTTAGGTGTTTTAAAGTCTTGCCCACTGAATTTGGGTAGAGCTTTCAGGGCATTCACTGGGATAGGATCCCAAGTGGCTAGTGGTATTAGGAGAATCAAAGAACTACTAGTGTTCCAACTTACATAATTCCTTGGGGGTGTAGGGGCTCCCATATTTATTCTTGGTATTGGTATAAACTGATTGACTCTTCTTCTAGGACTAGTTACCAAAGGTGGCAAAAGAATAGCTAGATTTACAACAGATTGTGATGTAGTTACTGGTCCATAGCTCTGACTCCTTATAACTCTTTGGTTCATATAGTCTTGAAAGAAACTTCAAGACTGGTCCCACCAGGTGTGCCAAAAACTATTGATGGTTAAAATTGTGCTTTGTTTCTAACACCAACAATGGGAAGTTTCAAGAATGTGGGACTTTCAACTTGAAACAACCTCTAGATTTTTAAGAAGCTGATCTCTTCTTTATATCGAGCGTATACTAGGAAAAGGGATAGGAATTTTAACAGAAACACAAATGCACAAAAAGAAAATCTAACTATGGTGATGCACTTGAATGTAATTCAAACCTTAATTTTGAGCACAGTGAAACTATATGTAAGATTCAATTACATTTAAGAGAAAACAAGGCATGATCAATGTAAAATATTGAAACAATAGAAACAGATTCTCATAGCTTAGACTACTTTTGCAGTGACATAGAAAATATCAACAAAGGCACAGGACTCAATCTTCTTATTAATTCGCCAGTCACATAAGAGGCACAAAAACATGCACAATTACATAAACTTTCCAACTTAAGAAAATAGAACAAAGGCAAATGATATTCCTAATCACAGCTCTAGTAAAACTCTTGACAATAATTCTCTCAAAAAATTCTCTCTAATTATCTTATGATGATTTTTGGTGATTTATGCACCCCTTATTATAGCATTGTATTCACTCCAGATTTTTTGCATGTTCCCAATCTAATGGTCCAACTGAAATCTAACTGAATTGGAAGTGTTTAACAGAAGATATTTCTTAGATTTTGAAACGTTCTATTTCTCTACAAGTTCATTGGCTAAAGTCAATACTCAGGACTCTTCCCACTTTCAAACGGTAGAGGACACTTGGATGATTCCCTTTTTCCTCTTGAAAACCTTCTCTTTATTTAGGATGCATCAAAAAATGACACTTGGCATGTTCTGCAGCACTTACCGAAGACACACGACACTTTCCATGTAACTTGTACTCTTTTTGTGTCTTTTTTCAGGAGTGTTTTGCCTTTGACACCTGTCGCAATTCACTTCTTTGAAACTTTAACAACTTAACAAAAAATAAGACCCATAGCATTTCTCACCCGAGCAACTTAAAAAAAAGGCATAGGGATAGGTGGTGATTTTTGCTTGCCTCAACAAAGCATACATGGAAATCTCTACTTTACTTAACTAGGGATATGTGGTGATCTCCGCTACTTTTAGCCACCTTTTGAGAAACTTGCAGAAGGTGACACGTGCTAGTCTCCACATCACTCTGTTTATATTATAGAAACAATTGGGCCTCATTTCATATTTACATAGACAGTGACACTTGGCAGCTTCTGCTTGCTTTAGAAACAAAACCTTAGACCCACCATAGTCTTTACTATATCGATGAAACAAAATGAAGATAATTATGAGGTTGACATGTGGTGGCTTCCACTCTCTTCAACTGAGATATGTGGCATCTTTCGTCACTTTTAGAAAATCAAATTGAAACCTTCTACGATTACCACTTGGTGCCCTCCGCTTGATCCTAATACTTAGCTTGTTGAAACCTTCTGCTTAAAAGAGATTTGAAATGCGAATGCTGATATGAAACGTAGATGCTGACACTTGTTGTGTTCCACTGAGTTACTATGAGATATGTGGCACGTCTTGACCAACTTATAGAAATTATGAAAGGTGCCTCAGATGATGACACTTGTCAGCTTCTGCTTGACTTTGACACTTAGAGAAAAATGAGGTAAAATAAAGTCAAGCCCAAGCTTTGAGTCAAAACTTTGCCATCTCAAACCATAGTGTGCAAGGATAAAATTTTACAATGTGCAACTAAAAATTAGAATGAAACATAGAGTATTTTTTACTCTACAAACACAACCTCAACAAGCTATGCCATACACTACCTCTACTTCTTATTAGGTTCCCTATAACTTAGGAGGTATTCCCCAAACTAACCCCCCTCCAGACCTCAATAAGATGTTGATGGATAAGATGTCTAATCTAGAGACATTCATTTCTAGTTCAAAAAATGTGTTATCTTATGATCAGATATGCAATGAAGCAATCCATCCTTTTGTGCCTATTCATCCTTATCCAAGCCAATGGGAACTCCCTAAATTTACTCATTTCTAGAGTAAAGAAGACCCACAACAACACTTACAAGAATTTAGACATGTTTGTTATTTAATAGGGCATGATGATGAATTATTACTTTGCACTTTTCCTATGTCTCTTTCAAGTGCTACCTCGGATTGGTATATCTCTATACCTCAACATTCCATTTTCTCATTTACCCAACTCACACAAATATTCCTAGACCATTTCTCTATTCACATTTCTAAAAAGGTTTCTATAATAGACCTTTATTCTATCAAACAGTTTGATGACGAGTCTATTGTAGATTTTATCGCTCATTGGAGAAGCTTGATCAATCAACTCTCTTTCTCCTTACCCCTACCAAAGCTTATTGAAATCTTCTCAAGGGCATGTGCTAAGAACATATCATCCACACTCTAGGTACAAACCTTCCATACATTTGATGAGGCCTTTACAATGGCATGAAAACTTGAGGTTCATGCTAGAGATGATGGCAAGTCAAGTTGCATAATAAGAATCCCAAAATTCCAAATCAAATGATTCTTCCTCCTCTAAAAATTCTCCCTCTAACCAAAAATCTAAAGGCTCTACCAATGTGATGGTTGTTAAGTTAGCTTCTTTCACAACCAAAAACCAATTGAATTCCTTGACTTCCTAAAATCTAACCAACCAATTCCAACAATGGTATGAATAAAGACAATACACTCCCATTGGGGAGTCATACATCCATCTTAGATAAACTATTGCAACAAGGTGTGATAACCCTTCCTCATATCAAACCTCCTATACAGTTCAACCCTTCCCATCCTATCCAAACTTGGTACAAGGAAGAGGATTTTTGTAGTTACCATTAAGTTAAAGGCCACAATTCTAATAACTATAAGACACTCAAGAACATTATTCAAGATATGCTTGATAGAGGTGATCTCATCTTAGATAATCCTAATGCACACCCTAATCAAAGTATGGATGTGTTCAAACACCTTTTTCCTAACCATTCACCGAATCAAAATATTATTTAGATGATAACTAACTCAGGTGATCATAATATCCATAAAGTTAATATGGTCTTTCCTTTACTTCTAGTTCAACCTTCCCCTCAATAGCAGACATCCATTTCATCAACTCTTCCCCCATATTCAGTAGCTTTTATTTTTCCCATTCTTCATCTTTAAGTAGAAGAGCCTATTTCACCCATTCCACTCCTTAAGAGGAAGAGCCTCCTTTACCATTTCTTTTTCCACCTAAGGAGCCTATAATGCCAATTCCATTTGCACCAATATTGCCTATCCTCTTACCACTTGAAGACCACACCTTACATGTTCCTCAAGCATATGTTGAAGGGAACATCATTCCTACATTATACCCTCTTGAGGAACATTTTTTGCCTACCTCTCCTCCACCTGTAGATAGTAGTACCCCACTCAATCCACCTTTGCACTTAGAGGAGTCATTACTATCTACTCCCATAATAGACGAGAGACCTATTGTGCCTACTCCAATTGTCCCACTCTTACCCCTTCTTTTACCTATGGAGGATCCTACTTTACACATGCCTCACCCACATGTTAAGAGAGCCATAATACCTATGATTTACCCTCTTGAGGAACCTTATTTTATTACCTCCCCTCCACCCATGGCATACCATGTCTCTTCTCCCATCTCTGTCGAAGAGGATCCCATTCCAATTCTTTCTCATCTTTGCTCAGAAGTATCAGAACCAAAAATTTCCCTCTTTCCCAAACACCTCATCCTTCTAAGGACACAACTATAAGGCCTACATCAACTTCATCTAAACCCTTCTCACATTTGGTAAAAATTCTATAATTTCTTGACTCCATGAAGCTAGATCATGTGGCATTTTTAGACTGTCTAAAAACTCCTTATCCAACACAATGAATGTCCACATTTACCACCAACCCTCTCAATAACCTTTACCCCAAGGTATTTGACAAATCTAGAGTTTCTTCACCAAAAGCACTTGAAGTTTATCCATCTATGTTATAACCCTCACCCTCACAAGAATCTACTACATTAAAGTAGATCAAACCCTTAGGCATACACACCATCTCTAATTTAATTCATCCATAGGTGAAATTAGATTTAGCTCCTCAACCACAAGTTGGAGTTTCATGACCTAAATTACAAAAAAATGTTAAGCTCCCTAGATCTCACTGATCCCTTTTTCAACCCTCAACTTTACTATCCATTTTCGGACCAAACCCCTCTACCTTAGTTGTATTATTGCTTAACCAAGAAAAATAAAAGGTTAATCTACCTCCACTACTACCTTTTCCATCTAGTAGACCTTTCACATATAAAAATAGTTAAGTAGCAATAAAACACATAACTTCACCCTTACCAAATAAGGCACCATGCAAAATTACCTTTCTAACACCGAAATAAAAGGTGTCCACTCCTATTAGCACAATAAGTGTGAGCCCACTTGTAGGCTCTCAAAACATTTTCCTATGTTAGTTATTACAATCTTTCATAATAACTATTCTTCCCATTAAGATTTATATTCCTCTCAAAATGAATCCATCTTGGTTTAATGATACACAAGTGCGTTTATATCATCATTCACTTGGACACGATACTGAGAGTTGTAAAGATCTCACAACAATTATTCAACAACACTTCAATGTGGACACTCGCTATGATGATATATCATTAACCTTCCTATTATTCCACCTTTGGCATCTATAGTGTCTCCTACTGTTCCACTAAATTCAAGCCTAAATATTTCATTGTAACCTCTTTACCACCTCTTTCATCAACATTTTAGATCAACATAGTTAACGTGGCCACATGGTCACAAAACCAAAAAGATAAAGCTAAAGAAAAGGTCGTTGCTCCTTGGGCTCATCCATTCACCAAAGACACTCCTCCTCCTCCTCCTAAACCTAAGATTTCCATCATGGGTATTCCTAAAACAACATCTTCAGACATTATTCAAAGCTCAATGGTGAAACAACTTTACCAAACTCCTGTGAAAATATCTTTGTATGCTTTAATCCAAAACACATCCCAACACTATCAAGCTTTGATTAGTGATTTTCAAGTGATTGAGGTAAAATTATATGATCCCCAACCTCTTATATCTTTGGTAAACTCCCTTAATTTTGTCTCCCTGATTTCTTTTAGTGATTCAGACATTCCACTTCAACACACTGAAGATTAAAATTCTGCCCTTTTTATTACCCATATATTGATCAAACTCATGTCAAAAGAGTCATGATCGATGGGGGGGGATAGTATTAATATTATTTCCATCCATGCCTACAAATATCTAGCCCTTACTAACAATTGCATATCTCAAATTGATGTGGTACCCCATTCCTTTAACGATACTATGGCTACTACAGTGGGCATTATTATCTTACATATCTATGTAGGTCCTCACATTATTCTTGAGCTCTTATATGTTGTGGAAGGAGATTTATAATATAACATACTAATTTGATGACCTTAGATATGTGTTATGGCATGTGTACCCTCAACATTACACCGTTGTATCAAGTTTGAACATGATGGACAAGTACATGTCATACCTATTAACCCAACTTCATTTAAAACATGTAACATAACTTATAGGCACAATTATTTTCTCATTCCATTGAAATCATCATCTTCCTTTCATGATACTTTTGAAGCTTCCATAATCTCTACTCCCCCAATTACACAAATATCAGCAACACAAATTCTTGATAAAGATCCCATGGAGGAAACCTTTCAACATTTTTCACTTGGAGAATATCATTTGTTGATGCTTGACATGTTCTATACTCAAAAAGATTATAGAAAGATTCACATGCACCCAAATTATGATCCACATATTGGGATGGTCATCCTTTATGGGCCTCCTAACCTTTGAACCAATCTCACATATGGGGGAATTGATCATGCTCTCACTGTCAACAATCCATCTTCTTCACCACAACCATTTACCTGTAACTTCTCTTTCCTAAGTAACCCTATATTTTCTCACACATATCTCTATAGGTGTGCCTAGAAAGGATTTTTTTGGGTCATTATGAACAAAGTGTGCATATGCCTATTGAATATCCTAATAGCAACACCATTGAAAACACTAAAAAGGGGCTTGGAGTGGGATATATGACAAACCAACTAAACTCATTAAGACTAGTCATGTACCAATTATTGAAGAACCAATCTATCTTTCTCCACCTTCTTCTCCACCATCACCTACCAAATATGAGGTATCTATACCTCCTAATTTTTTTTCAATAAATTCCATCTATTTGGGACCTCACACCTATCGTCAAGGTAAGGAAACAAGGTCCCTTCCTCTCATTCATCCTGAAATAATTGATGAAGACTCTCCCACTATTAACACTATCTAATGTCAAGATGATGATGTAATTCTCACATATATGGGTGTGGATGATTCCTATATCCAATTATCACTCCCATCCAAAACATAAGCTATGTTAAATGAATCAACCATTGACATCAACTTACCCTCTCACGATAACCCTCACATGCTCAAGATTGGTCAATCTTTAGATTCCTCTGAGCAAGCTGAATATGCCACATTTCTTTAATGACCATAGCAAATCCTTTGCTTGGACTTACAATGACATGCATGGAATTGACCCCTCTATCATCACCCATAACATTTTCACCAATTGAGATGCTAAACCTATTAAGCAAAAGCTTTGCAAGATGCATCCTCATATTGCTCCCCTTGTCAAAGAAGAGCTTAAATTCCTCTATTCTATTAACTTTATCCAACCCATTGACACCCTAAAATGGATTTCCAATATTTTTCCTATCACAAAAGTGATCAAGGGAATCCACATTTTCAATGACTATCATGATTTAAACCTCACTTATCTAAAAGATGACTTCTCATTACTAAATATCAACCAACTTGTTGATCTGATGGCTGGTTATGAGATGATATCACTTATGGATGGATTATATGGATATAATGAAATCCTGATTGCTCCTGAGGATAAACACAAGACAACCTTTATTACCCCATAGGGGACTTTCTACTATTGGGTCATGTTTTTTGGCTTTAAAATGCTGGTGCAACTTACGCACCATGAACTACATTTTTCATGATCCGCTACACAAAATTATGGAATATTACATGGATGACTTACTTGGAAAGTCTAAACTTCTTCAAGACCACTTGACAATTCTCAAAATTTTATTTTCTCATCTCTTCCAATATAATGTTCAATTGAACCCTAATAAATGTGTCTTTGGTGTTCTTTCTTGTAAACTCTTAGGTTTTATCATTTCTCTCCATTATATCAAATTCAATCTTGCTAAGGCTAAAACAATCCTAGAGATGCATCCACGTAATAATATCAAGCAACTCCATATCCTATACGGCAAACTTTAGTCAATTTGCCACTTCATTTTCCAGTTGTCAAATCACTCCCAACCCTTTCACCATCTCCTCAAAAAGGATGTCTCCTTCCATTGGAATACAAATTGCCAAGAAGCTTTTGATGAACTTAAATAATACCTCCTTTACCCACCAGTTCTTATTCCACCCAAGGAAAATAGGCATTTTTACCTATACATCTCCACAACAAACCATTCTCTAGGTGTTATGATTATACATCGAGATGACCAACATCAAAATCAGATAGTTTACTACATAAGCCACACACTTATTGATTATTAGACTTGATATACCCTTAATAAAAAAAAATTCCTTGCATTGGTATTTTCTACCTTCAAGCTTCACCATTATCTCCTAAATCACAAAATCTATGTAGTCACCCATACTAATCCCCTCAAATACGTGCATTCCAAGCCATATCACAACCACTGTGTAGCTCAGTAGCTCATTCTTATGGTTGAGTTTGATTTATAATTCATTCAAAAAAATATATTAAGGGGAAAATAATTGCTAACTAGTTAGCTACTACCCCTTTACCTCACAATCAACCTTCAAAACTCAAATTCCTTGATGAATCCATTACAATGCTCTACACTGATGACATCTCCTATCAAATGATGATGTTCTTTGACGGATCTAAATGTTAACATGGTGGGGGCATAGTGGTCATTCTTATTCCTTTAAATGGTGAGCCTATGCCTTTGTTAGTTAAACTATATTTTGAATGCAATAACAATATGGCTGAATATGAGGCTTTGATTCTAGGATGTCAAACATCTCTCTTGTTGGGTATCAAATCCATAACCATTTTTGGTGATTCTCAACTAGTGGTTAACCAGGTTAATGGTTCCTACCTATGTAAAAACAAAATTATATAGTGGTATAAACATCATGTAGATATAACAATGGGATCATTCAACTCCTATCTCTTGTAAATAATTCCTCGATCTACAAACAATTTTGCTGATATAATGGCTTCACTTGGTTCACACATACCATCTTCATCCTCTTCTTCAAGAATCTATGTCACTGTGCATCACTTAACATTACCCTCTTATGTCTTGGATAACATCCTCTTTGTTAGAAATGTAACAGCTAACCCACATGACTTATGGTACAAGCAACTCATGGATTATCGTTCCTTCTCTATTTCCCTTTTTGATCTCTCCAATAATGGGAAACGGGCCTTCATAAAACTTTTCACTCATTACACTATACTAGGGGGACTTCTCTACAAGTGAGGTTTTGATCATATTCTCCTTAGATCCCTCACTAGTATTAAAACTCCCTGCATTATTAAGGAATTCCATGATGGGATTTATGGTGGGCATTTTAATGGTCACACAGTTGCCAAGCATATATTTTGACTTGGATATTATTGGCCCACACTTCATCAATATTATGTTGATTATGTTCATCATTGTGTCAAGTCTCAACAACATGCTAACAATATTCATGTTCTTAATCATGCATTATAAGTTGCCAAAGACTTTTGTCCCTTCTCCCAATGGGGCTTAGATCTAATCATAAAAATTAACCCTCATTCATCCCTCTATCATTGTTTTATCATTACTACCACTAAATACATCACCAAGTGGGTCAAGGCCATCCCTCTCATCTCTACTACAGCTGACAAAATTGTTGACTTCATCAACCATCACATCATTTGTCATTTTGGTGTCCCTCGTAAAATTATAATAGATAATAACAAATCTTTCAAAAATAAGACTGTTTAAAGCCTTTGTGATACATTTGGAGTCAAATTAATCTTCTCATCACCATACTATCCACAAGCTAATGGACAGGTAGAAGCTTCTAATAAAACATTGACCAAAATTCTCATAAAGGTAGTCAACGATACAGGCAAGGATTAACACACACACATTTCTTTTACTTTATGGGCTTACCGTACGAGCATTTGAACCCTTATGGGTGATACATCTTTTTGCTTGGTATATGAGACAGAGGCTATTTTGCCTCTTGAAGTCTAGATTCCTTCTGTTTGCATTTCTATACAAGACATACTTACTAATGATGACTTTTGCCAAAAATGTTTGGCTCAACTTGAATTTCTTGATGAGTGTCATCTCATAGCCCTCAATGACCTCCAAATCTATCAAGAGCATATCAAACATGCTTATAAAAAAAACCTCAAAGAGCAAGATTTCAATATAGGAGATCTCATCTTAAAATAAAATAAACACATGATGAACATGGAGAAAAGCAAACAGGTTAAGTTTGCTCCTAATTGGCTTGGACCTTATATCATAACTCATAAGTATGGCTTAGGAACTTATCTCTTGTCTTCTCTCAAAGGAAGGCTAGAACTTGAGCCTTTAAATGTCTTACCCCTATGACCATTATTTTTTTTAAATGACTATCTCTTTACTTTGTGTTTAACTTGAGCTCATCCCTTGAGCATCGCTATTACATTCATTTCCCTTCCTCTTCACCCTTACTCCTATACACTTAGTTAACTTACACAGTGCCATGGTTTTGCCTTCAAAGTGGACAACTCCTAAGCCTCTATAGTCTTGTCCATGACTAAATGCATAAAAAAATGGGATATCTAAAAAATTTATAAAGTCTCAAGTCATGCTTCTCAACATAGATTGCTCCCTTGAAGGACAACTACGTAACTTCCCTTTGCTACTATCAATAGACTACTCCCTTGAAGGACATCTATTTAAAATTAAAAACAAACACTTATACCACTCCCTTGAATGATGGCTAAACCAAGATTTGTTCTCAAAGGAAAATACAAATAAAAAAAGGGCTTCTCTCATTGATCATCTTTATACAACCTTTACCCATATTAAATTGCATTGTAGGCTTCTTGCATTGTTTAGCTTACACACAAAAAAAAATCTTTGAGTCATGGACTTGCCTATATTAGCTCTTGGGTCACCCACAAAAGGGGCATATCATCCCTATTGTAGGTTATGGTACCCAAATATTTTCCCTCATTTTACCCTTTTTCCCCTCACTCTTTCAAGGGCCTGTGAAGCTCACTTAACATAAGGTAAACATGACACTTCTCTAACAAACATAATGGTTTAAAGATTTAAGGCATGAAAAATGCTCACTTTCTTGAGCCTATTTATGTTTTTGATTATGGTCTTTACCAATGCACAAGCATTCTGCCTCTTTATTTTCCCATCCACATCACATGTCAGTCTCTCTATTTGAGATGAAAAAATAATGTCATACCAACACTATCAAAGCATACTCAATTTATTTTACACATACACCATCAAAAACATGGAAAAATGCTAAAATAAACTAACATAACCAACCTATTTATTTTAAGCATACACCATCATGAAATATGGAAAAATGCTAAGATGAAACTAATCAACCAACTATGCATATACCATCACATATATGGGAAAGGCTAGTCTAACTCAACTAACATGATCAAGATTACCATCAAAATTAACATAGCCTAAGAAAATCATCATCTATATCATCATCTATCATAATAAACACATACCAACATAATAATAAATGGACATCTCATGTATATAAAATATGTGATCAAAATACATGTCCATAATTACATCATTATAATATCTCTCTCTCTCAAAATATACATCTCACATCTTCGGCTCATAGGCTAGTATACATATAAAATATATACTCAAAAGTAGCAAACTCTAACACTCAAGGTCCTCAAGGCTCTCTGCATCATCATAAGGAAGTAGTATCATCACCACTCTCTGCCCATCTACGTCTGCATGAGCTAGAAGCTGTAGCACATGACATAGACCTCTCCTACTCTCTAAACTCTAAATATCTCTAAATCTACAAAAACTCTATAATCAACCTCTCATAGTAGGAAATATCATCCAAGGTAGTCATATATCTCACCATAGATATAGTCTATGGAGGTCCCATAGCACCTAATGATGGCCCAGCTTATACAAGTCCCTATAGTGGTGGAGGAGGAAAAGCTTGGCCTACTTCTCTCAGACTATCTCTCTTTGTTGTCACTATAGTCACTTGACCCTATAAAATAGTAACCTATCCATTTAGTGTTATAACCTCACCCTATAATGTCCCAACTTGACCCTACAATGTCACCATCTACCCCTATAAGGCTAATACATATGCCTAGGTTATATCTCAAGCCTATACTACTATATCTCGAGCCTGTACCACTATATCCCTCTCTCTCACCAACCCCTATAAATCTAGTGGTGGCCTCCTAACCTCCACTACTAAATGTAACCCTACCCACCAAGCTATATAGGCCATTATACACCCTAGGTCTCTAGCCCCTAGACCTACTGGTAACTCCTCAAAATCTAGCCCATATATTTGCTAGGGCAATGGTAGGGGTGCCTCTATGTCATCCCTCCTATATTGAGGGAAGGCAGGAAAAATACTCTAGACTAGACTAAATAACCTCCTGACTTGTGTCACAAGTACCATCTCCAACTCACCAGCTCATCTACCCTTGACCCATAGTGAGCTCTACAAACCCACAAGCTACTTTTCTTGTCCTCTAAAAATTGGGTATGTTCACTAGGGTCTTCAAAAAATATCAATAGGGAACAAACCCTCAATCATACACCTATAATAGGCAATGTCTTGAACCATGCCATCCACTCAAGTCTATGTCTTGCATCTTTCCATCATCTAAAATCAACTCTGAAGCCAACCAGGATCATGGTAGGTAATCCTAGTGGTTGTGTCACCATGATGTGCTCATATGCCCAATAGTGTAGTAAACGGCTGACACATAAACTATATCACCATCATAGTCTCAAACCCCATAGCTCTCTATATAACTATGCTAAAAATACTGGACCCTAGGTAAAAATAGTCCACTATTCAACCATTTTTGTAAGCATACCTATCAATATAATTATAAATCTACTACCATTTATATTTAGTAATGCATACATCATGATCTCGATCGTCATCAAGATGCTTAGTCGATGTTGCTCCTCATCAGCCATATAAAATGGCTTGTATGCAAAACTCATAGAATGATGGGTCACCTCACTAACATGCTCTCCATATAATGTGACCATGTGTATATCATGCTCCTCTCTCAATCATGCAATGAGCTCATCACCCTGGAGTGGAAGTCATAAAATCCTATAAACATCTTCCTGAGTCACTATCAACTCTTTGGTCAGTAGATGGAAGGTGTTGGTTGTGTGATATCACCTCTTAATCAATGTTATCATTAGGGAGACATCTAAAGTGACTCAATAGTACCATTTTACTCCTAACTCCACATCTACCATATGCTCCCACTCATTTGGAGTGACATCCCTCCTCATATGTGTTAATAGCCTCAGTTGATGATCTCATAATGTCAACCCCATCCTCACTTGCATCCATACACACACAACTCAAGTCATGTACTTCCTAATATACTCTATCACCACTTTTTTCCCTTCTCTCAAGGAGAAATACATTGGTTTGAGGCCATAAACCAAGCTATGTAGGCAACACTCAGTCAACATGGGGTCTTTTAAGGTTAGCTCAGCCATATACCCACCTATTAACTACCCTAATCTTTTCTCTCTACCCTAAGTTTCAATACCTCTCTCTCTACCCTAGGCTTTACTACCTCATCTCTCTCTCCACCATAAGCCTACCCACCTATCACAACTCTAGGCCTTATGGCCTATATTCCTAACCCTTGATACTATGCCTTATATTTTAAACCCTAGACCTCTTGACCTATCTCAACCTACCTTTTTACTCATTTTCCCTAACATACATATTTAGATCTTTTTCTTAGGCTTTGGGAGAATTACATTGGCTTGAGGC
This sequence comes from Torreya grandis, assembly GCA_037957365.1. Classification (NCBI taxonomy): domain Eukaryota; kingdom Viridiplantae; phylum Streptophyta; class Pinopsida; order Cupressales; family Taxaceae; genus Torreya; species Torreya grandis. Next base: position 4,176,549 of record JARHVA010000235.1, on the reverse strand, counting down.
CCTAAATCCAAGCTATGTAGGTAGCACTCAGTTGACACAAGGTCTTCTAAGGCTAGCTCAACCTTTAGGCTAGTTGACTAGTTGGCTTCTACAAGGGATCCAAATTGACCTTTTTCCTATTTTACCAATCATTCATAGTCACTGACATTAGCATTACTATTGATGTTAGTGCTTTGTAAGCCTAATTGTTGGCCAATGTTGGTAGCCACTGACTAACCTCAAGTGCCATGTCAGTTGATGTCAATGGAACTCACTGATATTGGTGATTAGTTTAAACCTAGGGCTAAATGACACAACCCCAAACTTATAAATTTCACCTAAAAACCTACCCAAACAACCCCCCAACTTATCCTAAAACTAACCTACCCTATTTTATACCACTCTACTAATGTTTTCTACACCCCCACCTTTAAATTAGCCTAAAAACTACAAATACCCAAATAAACTTTCAAACCAACTAGTAGAGACTCTTACCTCATCTTTCCATCTCCTCCTAGTTGGTACATTGGGCTCTTATGGTGGTACATCTCTTGTTGGATCCCCTCCTTGCTCTACCATCTTGGTTGCTCTCAATATCTATTATTTCTCTCCAATCACAAAGTTGTAAATGAGTTTGGTCAACCACCAAACCCCCTTTTATCTGGTTTGGTCAGCCATTGACATTGGTATTCTTGACCTAATCTATCAATGTTGATGCTTACGTATACCGATATTTGCAATGTTTCCCTAATTTATCAATGTTGGCACTTTCTATTACCAATATCGATAATGTCACTGATGTTGGCACCATTCTAATAATGTTTTCCCCAACAAAGCAACCCCAACTTTTTAGACTTTACTCATACACTAGGGCAACTAGAGATCACATATATCTAGCCAACCATGACAAACACCATTGAAGATCACTTAAATCTTCACCCAAAATGAATTTTCTTGGAGATCATGAATATCTCCTCGCTCATTAACCCTTTTACACCAACCTTGCATTGCTTGTCTTAATTGCTTATGTTATACCACTATAGTTGGATATTATGCACACACATGTATATTAGGTGTTTTAGATGGAAACTAAGCTCATCCTATCACTTCTTCTCCACTTCAACCCTTTTGTGTTTCCCAAGGGCACTTCTTACCTTAGATACTTAGGACACATTAACCATTAGAGCTACAACTTTGATTATTTTGACCTCTCAGCTATCACTTATAAGCTATACTTTGGCTACTTCTATCTGAGTCCTCCTTAACCTTGCCTGTTCTTGTCTTTTTCAACTATAGCTCATATTAGTATATGTATATGAAGTGATACTCAAATTTTCCACCACTCACCTAGTTACCTTTTTATCAAATTGGTACTCAATTCTAGTTTCTCCTCTATCAATTTTTATTTTGAGGGGGGATACCTCATCCAATACTTAGAGCATCTAACTCCTATTTTTGTCTTGAAAACTTGTTAGTAAAAATTACAAGACAAAAAGGGGCAAATATAGACACCAAAATTATTTTTCACACACGTATATAACTCCCTAGGCTAAAACCCCTTTTAAACCATTTTTCAATAATAATAATTAACCTCCCTAACCCATACTTTTACCCCTCACACATTTAATTAATTGAAAATACTTAAGTTAATTAAAAACCCCTATTGCCACCTTACCTAGCCACCTTGCCCTATGACTAATTATCACCTAATAAGTCACCTCAAGACTTGATCCCCTCATCTTAACTACCTAAGACTTATTCCCACTTCCAAATTAAATTCCTAATCAACTACCTACTTAACCTCTTATTTTTACCATTTTATAATAGGTGCCACACTTGGCATGAAAAAAAATAGATAATAGGCTAGAAATAGTAAGTTTTACCAATTCTAGGGCTTTTAACGTTGGTCAACCCATGGCTTACATTAGTGGGATCACCGACATTGGCAATATAAGCCAAACTCCAACCTAATGTTCAGGTCAGTAGAAATCAAGAAAATTCATTCTTACTTGCATTCAAGATCTAGGCATTTTATTATTGACATCTTGGCTTACTATCATCTTGTGTTAATTAATCATGATCAGGTACTGAGCTCTTAAGGACCAACAACACCCCTTTGTTCTCTCTATTCAGGCATTTAGGCTTAGAATCCATGATAATGATCATCAATTTGACACTTATCATTTAAGAACCATAACTAAGTACATCACTTATTTTATAGGCTTTTAAACATTTATTTTTTTATCACTTTATATCTGTTGTGCATTACTTTACACACTTCTGATCAAACCCTCGTGAGGGAATTACAAAGCCTCCTCGCTTGTTTCCTCTTAACCTGACACACCAAACCTCTGACTAGATCTACCTAAACCATACTTTCTCTCTAATAACTCTCCCCAACCTCTTAGCCCTGATCAAAACCATTTTCTAGACCCAAAAAATCCTTTTACAAGCTCCCAGATAATTATTTCCCTTATCAACCTTAGCAGCCTAATCGACATCGATCACCTCCACCACCAACCTCAATAGTATAACTGATATCAGTCACTCCCCTACTAATGTCACCAACTATGGATTCCCTAACCTCTTTAAAACCTACCCAAATAACTTATAAAATAGAAATAAAAAACACCACCTACACCTTCTCACTCCCTACTGCATATAAGTTGTTAATAATGGTAATATTATCTCTCTTTCACTCTCTCTCTCTTTACCTCTCTTTTAGTTATTTATTATTATTTTGTCTCTCAAAAGTGGACTATCATCTCTAAATAATTTTCACACTTCCTAGAACAAGTGTGTATCTTGGAAGTCCACTCATTTAACTACTAAAAAACATCTTGTGGTAGTGCTTTCTTACTTGTAGGTAGTCCTCCCCAACCAAAGAGGGGTGCTCACAATGTCTAGATATGGTGCACAAACTAATCCAGTTTCATTCGAATCACTTATCCCCATCATTTTTTTCTATTTTCCTTTAGATTTGAAATTTTAAAAAAAAATAGCAAAACATTTTTGGCATGCCTGGTGGGTCATCTCTAAGGAAGTTTCACTCTTCCTAGAACAAGTGAGTAGCTTGGCAGCCCACTCATTTAACTACTAACAAACATCTTATGGTAGTGTTTTCTTACTTGCAGGTAGTCCTCCCTAGCCAAAAAGGAGTGCTCACAACATTTGGATATGACATGCAAACCAATCTAGGTTCATTCTAATCACTTATCCCCATCATTCTTTTCTTTTTTCCTTTAGATTTGAAATAGATAAAATCTAGCGAAACACCCCCAGCCCAATATATTAATAGGGAAAAAAATAAGTTTAGGAGATGAAGTAGATAAAAATTAGTTTGATTCATTTATAGACAAGTTTATAAATCTCAATGCAAAGATAAAGTAGATAATATATAATAATAAAATTTATTTTTAGGACACCTAAAAATATTAGTGCACAAAAATCATTAGTCATAGTCAACCCTATGCGGCCACATAGAGTCATAGTCACTAACACACATATACTTATAGTCACAAGTGTTCAAACACCTGTTGTAGTAGATACAAGTGGGATAACTAATTATATCAATGTAGGTATGTGTATTCATTTAATACCATATGATGGGTCTACGAATCCATATCAATAATTTGTAACTTGTGACATGAAATGCAACATTAATGGGGTAACATATGATGACATTAATAAATGTAAACTTATAGGGGATTTAACAAGATGAGCTTTAGAGTTTATTTGTAAAATAAATGTAATTATTTTCAATCTTATGCAAGTAAAATATATATTGGTAACAAAATTTAATTTGAAGAATGTACAAGCCAAAATATTTAAGACTTAATTAAGATTCGATAAAAGTGTAGAGAATAAGTTAAAGATTATGATCAAAGGTTTTTTAATGTTATGAATAAAATTGACTTCATTTTGGAAGATAAGGATAAGGTTATTTGGTTTGTAGAAAGGATATGCCCAAGAATAATATTTGCTATTGCACAGACCTAGTTTTCAACTAAGGCTAATATTCGATTTGTTACTTTGCAAGCAGAACAAATATAGGATTACAATGATATTCTAGTAGCAATTTCTAAAGTAGAGGCAAAACTAGATTATTTTATAAAGAGGATGGATGAGATGCATGAGAATTATAATCCTAAATTATGATTATGGTGTGTAGAATGTGGTTGATAAGGCTACCATAGAAATGATTATCCAAAAATTAAAATGAAGTTTTATGAAAATTTTAGGGTAGTTGGACATGTTACCCCAAAGTACCTTCTTTTGTAATAATATATTCAAAATTCATAAAGCATGTATTGTAATTTTTTTAAATCAACTAACCATGGTGAGAAGATTTGTAGGGATTTTCAATAATGAAAAGAGGATATTATGAAAAATGACATCACAATTACCATGCAACATATACCAATAACAAAGTAGAGTATCCCAATCTCATATGTGGATATGAGAAGTGAGACATAAAATAGTCCCCAGTGGATACCTTCATTGTCACAGTATCAAACCTAGGGTCTAGTTGGTTAGATACCATCTTACCCATAACACCAATATCAGTCTTCTTGGAATAATGTGAGTTGACAAAAATCTAATTAGAATCCAAGTTCGCTTTAGCATCACTATGGAATGTATGATTCATAGCTAAACCAACAAGATATGTTAGACAATAATCACAAGGATGGGGATACCAACAAAATAGAGGAGGACATAGAGGGAATTATATGGGAAGATACTGAGGAGGATATCAAGGAGGCTATAATGATTATAATTAGTAAACATGACCACCTATGTAATTATATTAATTTGGAGAATACAATCACTATACAAAGAGTTTCTTTACCAATATGCAGAGACAAACATTCTACATATATTGCATAATTTAATGTCAACATCAAATAGAGGATTTTATAGTGCTCAAAAAGCAAAGGAAGGAAAATCCAGTGCATAACATAAATATTATCAATGCACAACCAAAAGATAATATATTTATATAGGAAATCACCAGGGAACAAAGAGTAGAATATGAAATAATGCCATTAAAATGCCATAATATTAGGTGATTATAAAAGTACAGTGGGACAAACATAACGATCCTACCAATGAAAATAATTTGATATGCCAAGATGCATAGGTTCTACACTAGATAAAACAAAAAACAATTTCAAGAGGTGATATTACAACCATTAATGCTCAAATATACAGGCAAATTGTAAGAATAATGAGATAGGAGGGAGTTGTGATTTCCCTAAAAAACTTTTTAAAAATTACTTAACACCTTTTGAAATGAAGATATTTCAAAAAATATCACTAATATTTAGCATTTTATTTTGGAGTGTGAAATGTTAGGTCAATAACATATTAGCAAATTGGTATGGTACATTAAAACTAAGAAACCATGGGATGTTTATTCTTGTATAGATATTGAGCTAGCAAGATATGCAATTCCCAATGTAGTATTTGATTTTGGTAACATGTTATTGGGATCCACTTGGGAATCTATTGGTCAAATAACTTTGAATTACAGTCAAGTTACTCTTAGTCTTATGGATTATGGTAGGGTAGATCCCATTAGGTGGCTGGAAGATGTTGAGATTAAAGTGGCATAACTTAGATTGAAAGGATATTTTGAGGTTAGTTATATAAAGATATTAGAGACTCATTATCTTAAATTAATTTTTAATAAGTGGGACTATGACGGCCAAATGACCATTAACACTATGTGCAACTAATTAAAATCACATTAAGGGAATAAGATAGTGCTTATACCCCTTAATAAATATGAGCAAAAGCCTTATATAATTTTAAAATGACTAAAGTTTCCCTATGTTTATAGTGATAATATTTGTTTCAAGGTTAGTGCAGATGAAAAATAAAGTGTGAACAAAGTTTTCTGACCACAACTTGCACATATTGAATAGAAACCAAAGTATAAGCCATTAATAACAAAGTCTCTATCCATGCAGGCTCAGATAAAGGATTGTGTTTCTCCTTTAGTATGATCTCTAACTAGGTCTAAATTAAATTTTCTCCATAATATAGGTGTGATAATGATGGATTATATAGAACCTACTCTAGAGTGTATTTTACCATGGGAAACAAAGTCTTCCATATGTATTGGTTCAAATACTCACATGTTGAACTTAGCTAGGGGAGATCATGAGGTACATACTCTATGCATGGTGTTCATTGTGGATCAACAAATACCTCAATACTATGTGATAGAGTACCTTAATCCTTTTATTTTGAGGCTCTAACATTATGTGTCAGAGTTAGATCAAAGGGTTGGTGCACTTATCTATGAATTAATAGGGATTTTTGTGACTTGGCGGGTAGTGCATATAAATCATAACATTCATTGGGAAGAATCATCTAAATTTTGTGTGCATGATTCCAGTTACTACCTACTAGGATATCAAGTTAGCCATTATTTCAATAAGGCCAATGACCTAAGTTACATATCTACCAATGTATAGATATATGGATTGTACAAGGAATAGAGTCGAGGTATTGGGTACACATTCATAGTCATACATTAGCAACCCTACCAATAATGGTACATGCACCAAGGACACAAGAGACACACCAAGCATTAGGCAAAAGTGAAACAGGATTTCATTCAAAATTTTGTGTTAAAAGATGATAATCCATTGACACATAATGCATTATAGAAACTAAAACTATTCCTATTTCGTATATTAGAATAAGAGTTAAGAACTATATCATAATTATCATCCTCGTAAGAAAAAGCCTAGGACTTGAATATGGTACTTCACAACTACAAGTCTAGTCAATAGGAATAAACTCTTTTCAAGCCTTGTAATAGAATAATAGATGAGTAAAAATAATCTAGTGATAGTGATGAACATATGGATTTAGAATGGTTATTTTAACGATAAATGGAAGCCAAACAAATCCCAACCCAAAGTGCAGAACAAATTAAAGAGGAAAAATGCACAACATAAACATTATGTAGTGGGAAGGCAAGCACATTCAGTAATATGCTTGGCTTGGTGGATCAAGCAAAGTATACCAAGATCCTATGAAAAGGATTGAAGGGAACATTAGAATAGAGACTATTCCTAAGCTTGTGACTATGGGAGATTACTAGGGATAAGAATTTTTTTTGAAGGCTTTGTAGTTGCTATGAGATTATCAAGATGTGTTCCCAACTAAATTCTCATAAGTGAAATGTTTAGACCTATATTTGGGAGAGTGCCTATAAAATTTAAAGAGTATGTGTGACTCATAAAAAAAATTCCCTATAGGCTGTTCCCCAATATGAAAATAAAACTAAAGGCTAAATTATCTTGAATGTAATAAGTTGTAATCATTTACCTAGTTGAAAAAGTAGAATGGGTAAGTGCTATAATTTTGCAGCCAAAGAAACCAAGGGAGATTCAACTATGTGGAGAATGTCACACACTCAATGATTCCCACATCAATGAACCATTACTAATACCCTTCATAGATGAATTTCTTGAGTAAATCATAGGGCATGATGTGTATTTATTTATAGATGGATTCAGTGGGTACCATTAGATTCCCATCACAAAGGAGGACCAAGCTAAGATTACTTTCACAACTGAATGGAGATCATTTACATATTAAGTAATACCTTTTAGATTAAAGAATGCACCCAAAATATTTTTTAGGGATGTAGTAAATGCATTCAAATAATTAATTCATGATTTTATATAATGTTATTTTCTCTCTATTCAAAGAAAATTTGTTAAAACTATGATTAATGCTAGAACAGTGTTGCGCTTGTTCATTACTTTAAATTTAAATAAGTGACTGTTATTTACATCTTTTGATGTTTTGTTGGCCATGTAATATGTAGTGATAGAATTTTGGTTGATCCAGATGATATTATATTAGTAGTAGGGATGCCACATATTAATAACTCTACATAAATGTGTAAATTTCTCAGTCATATGGGATATTATAAAAAAATTATCAAAGGATGCACATCCATGTCTATGCCAATGGAGAAACTACCATGAACAGATACAAGATTTGAATAGATAATAGATTACCAAGTATAATTTATTGAGATTAATTAAAGTCTAGTCATAACACCCATTTTGGTATTTCCTATTCAAAAGAAGTCATTCCATGTACATTTTGATGCTTTTAGTACCATAGTAGGAGCTATCTAATCACAACTAGGTGAAGATGGGTTGGATCATCCCATACATTTTTCTAGTAGGAAACTATCAACTATAGAAAAAAATATATAAATATAAAAAGAGAGGCATTATCTATGGTGTTTTCACTATAAAAGTTTTGGTATTACGTGTTGGATACACTATTTGAGTTCTTTATGGATCACCAAGTATTACATTACCTAGTTAACAAGGCAATATTGGGAGGACACATATCTAGGTGACTTATGTTGTTTCAATAATTTCAATTCGTCATCATTGTCAAGCCAGGGTAATAAAAGTTGGGCCAAATCATTTATGAATGCTACACAATGGGGAGGAGCCAGACAAACTAGAAGATGAATCTCCAAATACACACTTATTCAGGGTTACTACAATTTTGGATAACATGGAGTATATTATGAACTTATTGGAGCAAATAAAGTTTCCTATGCACTATTTGAAGAGGGAAAAAATCAAATGGTCACCCAATCTATACCGTATAGTCTCATAAATGGATATTTGTACAAGTTCAATAGAGATGATATGATGCACAAAGTAGCACTAGAGCATAAATGACCATAACTTATTTAGGAAGCTCATTAAGGAATTTAAAGAGATCACTTTGTATATTAAACCACTATAAGGAAAATCTTATAGGATTTTATTTGGTGGCCTGCATTATTTCAATATGTGTATAGAGTAGCCAAGAATTATAATGTCTACTAATGAATGGGTTACACAAACCAACATGATGAGATGCATTTGGTTCCAATTATCATAAAGAAACCATTTGAACAATGGGGAATTGACTTTATTTGGAATATATCTCCTCTTAACAATTAAGTTCATGATGAGAATATTTTTCAAAGTATGGGGCTATTTGTCGATTTCGTGGCTACTGGCCATCTCTTGCAGATCTACATGGCTAGATCTCCAATATCTAGTTGCCACTGATTGATGGAAATGTTGAAATATACCCATGTGTTAAAGGTTTTTTTGTAGCTCTATTCCAAAACTCTAAGGACAGGAAGACTATTATGTCCAACAGTAATTTTGTATTGCAGGGTAAATACCCTCTTATGGCCAAACGGTGGCATATGGATTTTAATCCTCTCATGGAAACCTTCAATAAGATCCCTGTTTGGGTTCAGCTCCCTAATCTACCAATACCTCTATGGCATGAATCGGTGTTTAAAACCATCAGAAATGTTATAGGGGAGTTTTTATTTGAGGACGATGAAACTAAGAGGTTTTACCGCTCGACCTGTGTTTGCCTTATGGTTGAGGTGGATGTTTCTAAGGGCCTTCTTGAGGTGATCTATCTGGACTCCCCTAGGGGTTCTTCGATGCAAATTTTAGATTTTGAAGGATTACCATTTCGATGCAGAAAGTGTCACTAAAACGGGACACGTTGCAGCCCAGTGTACTGCAGGGAAATCCAAATCTAGAAGTTCACCTTCTTGGTGGTCTAAAGCTGATCATGAACACTATTTTGCTAAACAACCTAAGGGAGATTTGACTGATTCAGAGGATGATGATGAGAATGAAAAGAGTACCCAGTCTGAATCAACGGATCAAGAGACTCCGCTGGAGACTATCCCTGTTGAAGGTACTGCGGAGATTGGACTTTGTGATCTCCTTGAACTGATCTCTGAGGAGGTGGTGGTTCCTCCACCTATTTTGAAGGATTCTCTTAGAAGCCAAAAGTTGGCTAGTTCTCATAAGGATTTTGCTGAGGTTTTGACGCCCCCTAGACTTCATGGATCATGGCCTTCTGAGGACTGGGTTGTTCAGGCAGCTAAGGTAGAGGATGGTTGGACAGCAGTTAAGAGGAAGAAGTCTAAGCCTTTGGTCCCCCCTCTAGATATGAAGCTTCGGTCTTGTAAAAAAAAATATTAATTATTTGTCCAGCTCTTGTCTGTTGTTTTTAGTTTTCTGGTTATCTAGTCTTGTTTACGAAGGTTCCATGCTTTTTTGCATTCTGGTTGTGCTTAAGGTATATCTCTCTTCTGATGTAAAGGGTTTCGGGGCCCCTTCAAAACTTGTTTTTACCTTAAATCTAAAACAATTAAGTTCATGATTAATATATTATTATTTTTTGAACTTCACCAAATGGGTGGAAGCAACTATGACACCAAGTTATGGTGTAAAGGATGCTATCAAGTTCCTACATGAAAATATCATCAAAAGGTTTGCATGTCCTATTAAGCTTGTCAACAATAGAGGAACACATTTCCTCAATAACACTATAAATTATCTCACTAAATAATTTATGATATCACACCATAAAAGCACAACTTATCATCCCAAAGTAAATGGGCAAGCTAAAGCATCAACAAAGGTATGGGGGAAAATGCTAACATAGATTTATAATATGCAAATGGATGATTTGGAGGATTGCATTCTATATTTTTGGGGCATACAAAACAAGTTACAAGCATGCCATAGGTTTCATTCCCTTTTAGCTTGTTTATGGTATAGAAGTATTAATTCCTATAGAGTACATTATTTTGAGCTTGCACATTGAAATGATTATGAGGCTGGGTGATCACAAATCTCTAAATCAAAGGTTATTGGACTTGGTTAAAATGGATTTAAATAAACAAAAGGGCATTATGGACATAAGCAATAGACAAGTCAAGTTAGAAGGCATGGCATGATCACAACTTATGATCTAAATAATTCTTCCTAAAGTAAATGGTAATGATATATGACAGTAGGTTCAAAACATTCCCAAAAAAAACTATGAATTAAATGGAAGGGACCCTACATTATACATGAAGTCTTGTAATAGGGTATTATTGGGTTAAAATATTTGTAGGTAATTATAATACTAGGACACACAAATAGTTGTAGGTTTAAGTCTTAGTGCCTTTAATCTTTATCATTGTTCTAATAATATGAGTGGGTGCTAAGTGGCACCATGTGGTTATAATTTTATTTAATGTTTTTTTTTTGGTGTGTGCTTTATTTTGCTAGGATAATATTTTTATACAATGTGATCTTGGCATTGTAACAAATCTTAACCAATAAGAAGTTTCTAAAGTCATAACATGTGATTTGTTTTAAGACTAGACTAAGGACATACATTTCGAACCAACTACAAGAGGTTTTGAAATAATTTTGGGAAGGTGAAGGTGATAAGATAGGTATAAAGAAAGGATAAATAATGGTCATTCAAGACCATTAATGACATGGTGCTTTAAGAGATTGCATATTTCTCAAGGCATATTGAGTGGTAAATGGATAGATGGAGTCATAAAAGAAATAAGGAAGATGAAAGGATATCACACCACATAAAATAACTACCAAGGGATCAATAAAAGACTGTATATAAAAAAGGCTCATAGTCACATCAACCAAGTATCAAGTCATATTAAATTTATAGAATAATGCATGAACACCTAGTATTCAAAATATTTGGGTACATGGATTTGAGTGTAAAAAGCTATAAAAAGAAGGATTTAAAAAACATTCAAACATTACACACTCTATTCAACAAGTAGATTTTGTGATCTTCCTTCAAAACCCATTAGTGCACACATATTGCATAAAATATTCCAAATCATCAAAACAAGTGTTTTCCCCAAGATATAACAACCATGGATCAATCCCAATTTTTGATCCATATGACAGATGCACATAAAGAAAATATGGGGATTAGCTTAGGTTTTTTATCAAACCAAATATAATGACCCAAATCCTTTTGACTTTGTAGATCAATCAGAATCTACCCTATATGTTCTAAGAGCTCAAGAAGTTTTACATGCTAGAGCCTTAGTGATCCAACATCTTTTTTGAGGTTTAGACATAAAAATATTGATCAAGGTACCCATATTTGACCAAATTGTTGAGGTGATTCTCACTCTTCTCAATTGGTATAATAAAGGGTCTATTCATTTATCTAAGGATATTGTAATTTCCATTAATGCTTAGTCCATGGCATGAGCTATAGGGCCCCCCAATGGAGTAAAATCCCTTATTACATATAATTTAACCACTCTATTCATCCATTTAGACATCAAAGATAAGTATCCCACTAGAACAGGTAGAGGAATCCCAATTCATTCCATAGAGGACACCTTAGTGCACATCCTAGTGGAGTGAATTATAAAGAGGTTTTGGTAGACTACAAATAAGGCCAAGAACACAAGAATAAGATTCATTGATATTGCATATTCCATGATATGCATGCATGAATATTTCAATTAGATTGATTTTAACACATTAGAGCTCACCACCAATATCCAAAACAATATTTTCAAATATCTGATAAACATTTTAGTATCAATTTTTGGTATTGATTATATGTTTTACATAATGGAAATCATCTAAGGGACTGTTTGATGTTACTATAAACTATTAGCTTGCCACCATATTCACATGCATATCTTAGATAAAAGGGGGGTAGTATTATGAATAACTGAGAAGGTTTAATTCATGTTGAATTGAAGCATTAGCCTAGATTAGGTTACATCCTGGAATCCCATAAGATGTCATGTAATACCTAGGGTAGAATGTATTAGAGTCAAAACTATACAATGGTATTTAGATCAAAGTCCATGATTTACCCACTCCAAATTCAAATCCAATGCCATTATTCATTACAATGTGGGATGCACATGTAGAAATACTGAGGTAGAAATATCTAACTATGATGATGGTACCACATCTCCAATTGATTACTCCATAAGGGAAATAACCAGAAATATAATAGACATAAAAAAAATAACAAGCATAACCATAGGCCCCATCACATCAAGATAAAGGAAAAATGAAGACACCTACACAATGAGACTCACCTCTTCCACTCAATAATATGACACAGTAGACAAAGTCCTAGTTGGATAATTTGAACGTTCCAAGGATAGTGGGTGAGTATGAATAGCTAAAAATGGAAGTGAAAGAGAAGGAAGTATTTAAGACCATACCTAAAGACATCAGTAGTGAAATATATGATAAGGAAGAAGAGAAAGAATTTTTATTTTGGAAAGCAATATGTACTTATCAAGTGCAATATCATATAAGTTAGGACCTCTAGGTTGACATCACACAACCCCCTCTTCAATCATTATTGACACTATAGGATAGAAATCAACATGGAAAAAATGGCAGTCAATATATTTCACACAAATCTAATTGTGGGATCTTCAATTATGCAATAAAAAGAGTAGTCTTCATAATAAATTCCATTTACCAATTTGAAAACAAGCTAAGGACTCATCCTTCAAAAAGACCAGTGCAAAATGTCAGACAAAGGATGGTGTCTTTTGGTGAAGTAACATAAGGGATTGGTGCATAGGAAACCCATGAATCATAGTAGTAACCATAAACTAAATATGAAAAGAGAGTAAAAGAGACCCTAAATCCCCCACCATCATTAATAAATAAGACTTATTAAATAAGTAAGTTGATGAAGTATAGGCTTGCATAAATCAAGATAAAAAAGTAGAGGCAAGTAAAAATTAGCAAGAGTAATCAAATAAGAAACAACAAGAAGTGCAAGTTGTACAATGGTAGAGAAAGGAATCAAAAAAGGAGGAAAAAGAAGAATAAGCTAAGTAATAAGCTAATGATCAATCGTCCTAATTTAAATCTAAAGTTGAGATAGAGGCTAAAATTTAGGCTGAGGTGCATACCAAATCCAAAGTTAAAGTTAAAAGTAAGGCTTAGGCCAAGGTTCAAGCCAAATCTCAACTTGAGGAAGATGTTAAATCTAAGGCTGAAGCTAAAGCTAATGCTATATAAATAAAGGAGTGCCAAGCCAAGGAGTAAGTAGAGAACACAACATAGCATAATGCAATAACATAATCAAATGTGTAGGAGGAGGCTTTGTAGCCAAAGCCTTAGATTTATAGCCAATGCTTGTGGGATGTTGCCATAACATCCACCGAATGCACCACCTTTTCTCTTCCTTTGGATTAATTAACATTGAATCCATCTTTATACTCTTGACACATATATACATCTTTCCATTAATGATTTGGAGACAACTTTAGATGTGTCCAAACTAACATTGTTAAAGAAAATTGAAGGCATAGTTTTGTTCCAAGATTCAATTGTGTAGAAGGCATCAGACTTGGAACATGATGTGTTGAGGCTATGAGATGATAATGTAGACTTGGATTAGAAACTAGAAAACACATGAATACTAATAGATTATACTTTTCCCACTTTAATTATTCAATTTTTAGGTGATCATGTAATGTCTATAGTTAAAAAAAACTCCTAGCCTTGTTGATGTAACTCACTAAAAATTGGTTGTCTATGTAATGCCTAAAAATACTACACGCACATGGGTAGGATCTAAGGATGGATATAGAGGCAATTTGTGAGCTGATGGAAGAATATGAGTAGGTTTTGGTGGCTACTATGCAACAATCCAAACAAATATCCCAAAGAATGCTCAAATGGATGAAACACCTTAATCAATCTATTACAAAACTTGAGTTCATATCAGTCAATAAAGCCAAAGTAGTGTTAGATGATCAAAAAACTAATGCATATGTAATGGTCACTACACTCAATCAAATATTGGATGTCGGGGACAATACCATGCAAAATCTCCTATAATGAAATTACTTATATGTTTGCACATAATAATTATATATTGTATAGAATAATCAAAGATGAGATATCACATAGTAATAATTGATAATAGAGTAGAATACTGAATAATATAACAAATCCACTTCAAGGGGATAACCTCCACAATAATGCAATAAGAGAAGAATACTTAATATGATGATCAAATACTAACCACTACCTCCTATATATAGTCTACTTAGCCATGGTTATTCCATAGGCTGACCTACCTAAGAACATAGAGAAATGTAATAAGAATATAAAAGAGTTATGTAAGCCACAAGTTGGACACACATATATATATATAAATGCCAAAGGTTAAGGGCATAGCATGCCCCTCCCATTAAAAACAACATTATCTTCAACATTAAATCAAATTTGGATGTTGTTACACAAAGGATTCATCCTCCTAGGTGGAATATTCACCTATTAGATTCTTCCATTTGATCAGGGACTCCTTAATTGCTATAGATCATAGCTACTTATTAAATATTTAAAGTATCACCTCAAGATCAAGAATAATTCTCCCTTCCTCATCCAATTATGATAAATCAGTGTGAGTAGAAACTATATATCTAATGACTTTCTTCAAGCATGATACATGAAATACTAGATGTATGTGAGTGGATTAAGGAAAATCTAACCTATAGGCCACACTACCAACTTTATGCAAAATTTGATAAGTCTCAAAATATTTAAGAGACATCTTGTTATCCTTTGTCTATTGCTTCAATGAAATTTACTTATATGCTTGAAATTGAACAAAGACCTAATCAATAATGTCAAAATGTCTTTCACTCCTATGTTGATCTACCTATTGTTTAATGCGATTCTAGGCCATGGCTAAATTTCCATGAAAAATTGAAAGGACCTCATGTTGATGGTGAATATGTTCCTCAATTGCATGAACATTAGGATGGACCTTCAAGGTTGAAGTTATAAATGGAGGGTGGTATCCATACAATTCCAATAAGGGAGACACTTTAGAAGAACTATGAACATAAGTATTATACCACCATTCATCAAGAGGTAACCAATGAACCCATTTATCCTATTTATCAAAAACAAAACAATGTAAATATCCTTCTAGACATTTGTTGACTACCTCAATTTATCCATTTGATTAAGGATGATAGGATGAGCTATGAACCAACTTGGTGCCCAAACATGTAAATAATTTAGTCCAAAAATTACTAGTGAAAATGGGATCTTTATTACTGATAATGATTTTAGGAGTACCATATAGTCTCTAAACTATATTGAGAAAAGCAAAAGTGAATGTACTAGCAACAAAGGGATGTGATAAATAACAAAAATTAGCATACTTATTGAGATGATCCATAAAAACCATGATAACATTTTGACCATTAGATCTTGGTAACCTTGTAATGAAATCCATAGATACCTCTTCCCAATGCTAGCTAGGGATGGATAAAGGTTGCAAAAGACTTGGGGTTTGATGGTTTCACATTTATTTTGTTAACATATCATACATTAAACAACATATTTTTGGACATCCCCCTTTATTCCTTCCCAAAAAAATCTTGCTTGAATCTATGATAGGTTTTCAAAAATCCTGAATGATCCCCAAGTGGAGTTGCATGTAGTTCCTAAAATATTTTTTATTTGAGAAGACAATTCTTACATAATACAATTTTTTATACCATAATTCATTACGCTTCCATGAAGTTTTTTAAAATCCACCCAAACCTTTCAAAAGATTTTGAATCAAATCATGGGTAACACTATCATTTTCCCATTCTAATCTTGCATCCTCTATCCAATCTACTTTCTAAATTTTCATGGCACATATCAATGCCTCAACTGATTCATCCCTCCTAGATAGTATATCTACCACCACATTTCCTTGCTTTTCTAGTAGACTATTTCAAAATCATAGCCTAACATCTTAGTTACCCATTTATGTTATTCTTCTAATGAAAACCATTGTTCCAAAAAATACTTGAGACTATGATGATCAATCTTTACCTGAATGTGATGATTTATCAAATAAGATCTCCATTGTTTGACTATATATAGAATGTCCATCATTTCCATTTCATAGATGGGATTGAGTTAATTTCTACCCTTTAGTTGGAGACTTTCAAATGAAAATGGTCTACCTTATTGAATGAGAAAAAACACCCATACCATATTTAGATGCATCACATTCAACCACAAAAGTCTTAGAAAAATCAAGAGTGGCTAACACTGGAGTGGTGCACACAGCAAGTTTCAATTGTTCAAATTCCATGGTAGTTGTATTGGTCCACTAGAAGGAGTATTTATTCAACAATAGGTGATTGGGGCTGCAATGTTACCATAATTTTTGACAAATCTATGATAGTAACTAGTTATTCCTAAAAATCCCCTTAGTTGCTTGTCTTGGGAACTGACCAATCCACCATTGCTTGTATTTTTTTAGGATCCACTTTCATTCCTTCATGTGAAACCATATGACCCAAATATGCAACCTCATGAACTCTAAAAGTATATTTAGAAGGTTTTACATACAACTAATGTTGTTCCATAATTGAGAGTAGCTATTTCACATGTTGTAAATGGTCTTCCCAATTTTTACTGTAAATGAAGATATCATAAAAAAATACCAAAAAAAAATTCCTTAAAAATGGCCTAAAAACAATATTTATCAAAATCTAAAAGGTGGATGGTGCATTTTTTAGACTAAAAGGCATAACTATAGACCCATAATGGCCCTCATGAGTTTTAAATGTTGTTTTGGGTATGTATTTATTATAGGTCTAAATTTGATGATACCTAAAATGTAGATCTAATTTAGTAAAATAGAGAGAACTATTCAATTCATCTAGAAAATCATCAATGATAGGAATAGGAAACATATATTTGATAGTGTACTTGTTGAGATATCTATAGTTAGGGCACATCCTCCAAGTGTCATATTTATTTCTCACCATGAAAACTGGTGAAAAATATTCATTTTGGATGTGGCAAATAATTCTTACATCTAACATCTTTTGTACCATATTTTCAATTTCACTTTTTTAGGCATAGGGATACATGTATGGAATGATGTTGGGTGGTCTACTACCAAGAATAAGTTTGATGGCATGATCATTCATGTGGCTAGGTGGAAGTCCTTTCGTCATGTCACTAAAAATAACATAATGGCCATTAATCACTTGTTCAATATCAAGAGGTGTAGATGACTGAGTTGGTTAGACTTCAATAGAAAATAAGTGAGCCATAAATCCTTTAGAACCCTTTCAAATAATCTTGGTCATTTGATGGGGGATAATAATTTGTGGAGATTTATCCCTTAATCCCCTTAGTTAAAACGTCCTTCCCTTAGAATGAAAGTGAATGAATAATTCTTGGAAATTCATCTCAATATTACTCAAAGTAGTGAACCACTATACTCCCAAAATAATGTTGGATCCACCCATGAGAATAGAAAGCATAGGAGAATATAATAGGTAGTCTCCCATTGCTATATTAATACTATTTAATTTTCCTAAATAGCTTACAATACCACCATCTATAATCATAACCTAAAATTATGGAGCAGGATAAATGAAATAATTCAAATGAGTAGCCAACTTACTATTGATGAAGTTTTGTGTGCTTTCAGAATCAATCGATATAGTGACCTTCTATTCTTAAGAAAATCCACCATATTAAGATTTTAAGGAGTAATAATACCTAAAAGCGCATGATAGGAAATAGTAAGTTAAGAGTCTTCAGATTCCTCCTCAGGTCCTTTTGCATCCTCATTAGCACCTTCAATGTAAAACAACTTCTTTTCAGCACAATGATATCCTTTATTCCATCTGATGTCTCACCCATAACACAACCCTTTGGATCACTTCTCCTCAATTTGCTAAGGTGTCAATATGGTGGGTTGAGGAAATAATTGTGCTAGAAAGGTATGATCACAATCAATAGTGAAATTTTTCCATTTAAACATCTCTTTTTCTTCTATCATGCATGCCCTTGCTAATAAATTTTTATACATGTAATGGATTAAACATCTTACCCTCTAATTGGATGTTATCTTTGAGTCCACCTAGAAAAATATCAATTATATTTGCCTCAGTGATGTCTTGCACCCATAAGGAGAGATTCTAAAATTGATTAATGTAATCATCACAGTTCCTATTTAACATAGTTTAGATAACTAGTTGAAGTAGTTCTCAGAGACATTATTTTGATAATGAGCCAATAACTCATTAGTGAAAACATATCATGTAACAAGAGAACCATTATTTTTCTTTTGAGTGCACAACCAATGATACCAAATGAACTACTCAAGTTCCAAATATAGAGATGAAACAATCACCTTTGGAGAACTAAGAGTTTGGTGTAGATCAAATAAATTCTCAATTTGGGTAATCCAAGTGAGAGGATCCTTATCATAAAAATTATGCATGTCCAATTTTGGCAACATTGGTTTCAAACTAGGATTAGAGTTGTTAGTGTTGAGAGGAGGATGACCTGAATGATGAAGTGGAGTGTTGTTTGACTATAATATTGATGAAATGGAAGCCAATTGCATAGTGATCTAATGAAATTTAGTGTGTACCCCATTAATCTCTCTGCACATCCCTAAAACATCAATTTAAGATATAATAAATTCATCCTACCATAATAGGCCCTTTATGTCATCCTAAAGTTGAGAAATCATTAGATCTAAAGTTTTAGATTTTATGTCATCCCTAGGAGTCTTAGGAGTTTTTTGCTCCCCTTTTTTCCCTAGAATAGTAGGACCCACCATGCATAAACCTTGGGAGGGTTTTTTACCTAGAAGAAGTGTACCAAGAGATGGTACCATCACAATCACCTCACCTAGTTGAATCCAAAAAAAATTAGCACCAAAAAAGTGTACCAGTAGAATACACCATTGTGATCATCTCTCTAAGATGTATCTAATGACTAAAAAAGTGCAAAGGAATTTTTTTAAAATATTTTTTTCAAAAAATAATTTTGAATAATATTATGCTAATAGAAAAAATTAATTCTTCCCAAATTGTAAGTTATGTTTTTTCACTCCTTGCTCATAGAAGTTGCACCTCACCAGATCTAGAAAAAATGTCATAGGAAACTTGCCCAAATCAAAGCTATGATACCACTTATAATGAAATTACTTAGATGTTCACACAAAATAATTATATATCACATAGAATAAGCAAAGATGAGAGATCACACATCAATAATTGATATCAGAGTAGAATATTGGTTAATATAGTAGAGCTAATTTGAGGGGGAAACCTCCACAATAATGCAATAAGAGCAGAATACTTAATATGATGACCAAAGACTAACCACTACCTCCTATATATAATACATGTATCCATGGTTATTATTTAAGCCAACCTAACTAAGAACATAGAGAAATTTTATAAGAATATAAAAGAGGTATATAATCCACATGTCTGCCACACATATCACTAGACATGCTAAAGATTATAATAGTTCCAAATATGGAATAATGAGATAATGCACAACAAATTTATGGGAATTCAATCTTAAAGGGTTGTAAACTGATTAGATGAGATAGTGTTAGATATTCAACTCAAAATGTTAAATGTAAAATCACTAATTTCTATTGTAGAAGATGATTATGTGTAAAATCTAATTATGATCTAGATTCCATAGCACATCTTACTTTATATGGTGTGTGACACCCTGATAGAATTGAAGATGTTGAAGTAACATATTTCATAGATCAATGTTTTCATTGCTCAACTAGTGGATGTATTTTAATTCATTCCACCACTATAACTCTATAAATATACTTAGCAGAGGAAGGTAGCTATGCAAACTCAAGAAGGTAGCCAAAAACAACAAACTCCTCTAGTAAACCTTATGCACCCAATAGATATAACTATATCTAATATAGAACTAGTAATGCAATGGCATCCAATTCAGTCACTCAAAATCATACCACCACCTTCTCAATAGGTATTTCATATTGCATTTTTGCAAGTTTCACAAGTTTTATACAAATATTATTAGTCTTAAACATTAGCTAGAATGGTTAATAAACTATAAAGGGAGGCCACCTAGTTATGCTTGTTTATTGTAAACCTAAAAGGGAGGTAGGCTAGTATCCTAATTTGTTGGAAACCTAAAAGGGTGGTTAAGTAGTGCTCAAAGGGTGAAAATTGATAAACAACACTTAGAGTGATAATGACAACTCGTGTTTATGACTCATCTTCTTAGATATAAATCATATTTTAGGGTAAAACTTGGCACGAGACGAGACAACAATTTAAGTTCAGGAAAGTGTTGGGTATGGATTTAGGTCACCAAAATAATGAAGTATAATTGGCTAGACACATGTAAAAAGTATATGATTTTGTATTTTATATTATTTCAAATGTATTTGACCTTGTAAGCTTCAGAGATAGTATAAGAATGTGAGGAGTCTTTCCTTTTGAGTATATCGAAAGGTTGGAATGCAAAGAGAAAATGATTTGAAAGATTAATATAATGATTAGATTTAATGTAATTTAGTTTTTATGTGTGATAGAGATTAATATAATAGTTTGGATATGGTTTTTACATTTATCTTTTATCATTGTTGTATGATAAGTGATTACCTTATTTTACTTTTAGACCTATTATTCATTATGGATATGATAGCTTGATCATTTTTTATTGTTTATATGTTATTCCTATAATAATTACAATTATTTATTCAATTAATGTTTTGTAAATATGATGTATTTACCATGTTTAACTTTGTTCTTGTATTGCATAAGCTATCCCTATAATTAGCATGTTTTAGATCCTCTTAGGAACCTTTGCTAATAATGCGACTACCTTTTTTCTATGAATTGGAGGGGGAGTAAGGGACTTATTTTGTCTCTTCATAACCTAGACTTGAAGTTTTGGATGTGATTCTTACGCTTGATACATGCCATTCTATTTTGCTGGTTCTCTAAAATACATCATTCTATCTTTTATTATCAAGGATGGCCTGGCTATAGGATGTGTCTATGTTCTACACAACAAAGGTAGAGTTGTATTTTCTTATGTGAATAGGTGTAATTATTTTAAAATATAATATCCGTAAACTATATTTGATTATTAAAGTTTTATATACAACTATTGTCAAGTTGTTTCCTGACCTACAGTATCAACAAATAATAGATGGGGAAGGTTGAGGGATGTCAACCCATAGATCTTATCTTACCTAATTTTGCACCTAGAAAATGTGCATTGATTTACATAAAAATAAATGTTTCCCCTCACATTTATTGTAAACATATTTTTTGATGTCTTTGAATATGGACTTCAAAACTTTTAACTCTCCAAATCCTATCTTTGCTAGGCTACTCTCAACAACTATCTTTGGAACATGTACATTATCTAACCATAAATTTTTCTTTCATGTCATCTTCTTCAGTAATGGTGGTGATGTTCATTTTTTTGGTACCTTCCTCTTCCCTCTATCAACCTATGATGGAGAAAATGTTGGTTACATTGGTGGATATGGTTGTCCTTGAGATTGAACATAGGCTTGTGGTTATGATGCCATTGGTTGTTGTACATCTAGAGACATGAAACATAAAGTTTGCACTGTAGCAAGGGATTTATACTAAATAAATTATATTTACAAATATAACATAGTGATGGATAATTTCAATGGATTTTTAGTCACTTTTATAAGCTCATGCACATTAATTCAAATGTCATTGTGTAACTTGGTGACTGATGCATGTTATCCAAGATATTGCAAAACATCTTGGGATACCGTCAGGTGTGAGATGATCATGTCTTGAATCTTAATATGCCATTAATTTAATATTCCCAAATTCTCACAATACTAATGTATTTTAATCCATGTAATGTTGGAGAACATAAAAACATGCCAAAAATCTCCAATTGGGTTGATTACTTCATTTGATGATTTTCATTATGTAAAACAAAGGAGTAAAATTAAAAATTGGTACTAAAATGCTTGTAAAATGTCAACCAAAATATTATCAATGTTTTTTGTGAGTCTTAAGGCCAAAAACCTAGGCCAATTAAAATCATCACATAGGCATATCATGCAATATTCAATGTCCACAATGCCTTTGTTTTCTGGATTTACTTGTTTAGTTGTCTGACAAAACTACTTAGTGATGTTTTCAATGAGAATGTGAACTAATACATATTCCATGGAATCAATGGGGATTCTCCTACCTACCCTTATAGGATATTTTTATTTGGTGTTATAGTGGATTACTAGAGCTATGGATTTTTAAGGTAGGAGGGATTTATCATGATCTAAAAGCCCTATTGTTCTTGTCATGGTCTCATGGGTGGTGAATATGGTAACATCTTGGTATAAATGAATGGCACCTTCATTATATATAGTTATCAAGATCATTGTTACCTCATCTAATTGACTAAAATTAAGTAATTTGATTAGTAACTCAACACGAGAGACTCACAAAGGATGTTAAAGTGATAGCGCTCCTGCTTGTGTGTCATGGGAAAATAGATTAGATTCTACTGCATCAATGAAATTAAATGGGTCTAGATCATATTAATTATTTATAATAATCTTAAGCCAATCAACATTTCTTTATTCTATGTATTTATGATTAGAATTAATAATGGTGACCTATCCATGTTTAATATCATGGGATAAATTGAACACTTTCTTTTTTTAATCTGGTACTAATAAAAGATATATATATAAATATTATATTGAAATTAAAATCATAGGGTTAGATTGTTTCCATGAGTGAATAATGTCTTTGTGTTATCCATGGCCACTATTATATAGTGTTTATCATCCAAATGCATCTGGTTAATGAGTTTAAATTCATTGAGATGGTTGCATATGATCTCAACTATATAATTAATGTCACTTGATTATGTTTGATATGATGGTTAATTTTATGTCTTTATTCATTTGATGGTAGACATTTAATGTGACAGGATCATATTTCCTTTATTAAACATCATGTATATCTATCATTTGATCTTCTTTAAGAAATATGCAATATTTCAAGTGCATCATCATTAATGGTCTTGAATGACTAGCTTTTATCCTTTCACCATACCTATTTTGTTATCACTACCATCTTGGACATAATGAGTGAGCCTTGTGTACCCATCTCTAGTTTTCTTCCATTTAAGCTGAATCTATATAAAAATCATACTTTGCAATCTTGACTATCTAAGATTCATTTTGATGTGTCATGACACAAAAATCATACTATAAAAACACACTAATCCTAAAAAATTAAAATAGAAAAAAAAACAACATTAAATAAGAAAACCTAACTACATGGTGCTACTTAGCACCCACTCTCTTTATTGGTAAAGAACGATACAGATTAATGACAATAAGTCTTAATCTTAAAACCATTTACACATCCTAAAAACATGGTTCCCTGAAGATCTTTTAACACAATGGTTCCTTATTTTGAAACATCATGAATGATTTAAGCTCTTTTCTATTTAATACATAACTTTCCTAGAAATGATTTGAATTTGATGTCATACAATAATACCACTTATTCCAGATAAAATTACTTAGATTACAATTTGTGATCATACCACCCTTATGGATTAACTTATTAATAGCTTGCATCCATTATTCTCTTTGTCTATTATCCTCTGTCTTGGTTAGATCCATTAATTAGGCTTTGAGAAGGTATTGATCTTCTAGCCTCATAACCATTGTAATGCACAGAGTAAGATCAATATACTCCATAAGCAGAATCACCTTAATACTAGAGGCCAAATGAAAAGGTGTGATGCTTATCACACATTTATAGTTTGTCTTGGATGCCCAAGTAATCAAAAGAATGCAATCCTCTCAATCATCCCTTTGAACATTACATATCTTGGTTAGCATCTTACCCAATATTCTATTTAAATCCTCAACTTTATAATTTTCTTGTGGATGATAAGATATTCTATTATAGTAAAAGATCATAAAATCTTCAATAAGAGTCTTGATTGTGTTATTGAGGAAGTGATTTCATCTATCGCTAACCATCTTGATTAGGCATCTGAATCTTGTAATGGTATTTTCATACAAGAATTTGGAAGCATCCTTCTCACTACAACTTGTTATCCAATAACTTCCACCAATTTAGTGAAATAATTTATTTCATTAATGGTTTATCTTACATGGATACATTTTCTTGGAGGAGCTATGGGACCTACAAAATCTATGGCCCATTTCTCAAAATGTTACTCTTATAGAATTAAAACCAAGGGCATCTCATCTCACTAATTAGGTTTTCCCCTTCTTTGACACACATCACAATGCTTAGACATCATATGATCATCTTGAAATAAAGTTGGCCACTAAAGACTATTATGTAATATTTTCCTTGTAGTAACTTCCCCTACAAAATGGCCTCTTATGACTCCCTATTGTAATTCTTGGAGAAGATGTGGTCACTCATGATATAATGTTACTATATGTATTAGATCATCTTTCCCAATCCTGTACAATAATCCATTGATGGGACTATATGAAATTACTCTTATAACCATTTGCTTCTTATCCTTTTCAACATAGTGCATAGGGGAAGTTCATTTTTCAATAAAGTTTGCAATCTCCTCCATATTACTAGGGATAACAATAGCCATGATAAAGTACACATCTAAGGATTCATCTTATTCTTATGGTTCCTCTCTATTTTTAAGCCTGCTCAAGTGATCTAGTCATACATTCTCCCTTCTCATATTTAATTTGATTCTAAATTGTAATTCTTGAAAGGTCATCAACCACATAAAAATCCTTCTTCCAAGCATAGGCCTATTAACTAGGTGTCACAATATAATGCCTAAAGTTTTGTAGAGAAAAAACCATTGTTAAGGCTTCTATTTCTATGCTTATATAATTTTTTTATTTAGTTGACAATTTCCTATAAAAATGTATATTATAGTCTAATTGATGAGATAATACTATAGTGTTAGATTATGAACAAGATTAGTTCAAACATTAGTCATGAAAATCATAGAATAATGCATAAGAACTAACAATCTAAGCCAACCTATTATGTGGGGTTTGCTAATGATAATAATAAGCATTTGAAAGAAATCACATACACATATTACCTTACCAAGTGATTCCACCATCTAAGAGTAGCTCCAAGCATCATTTCCCCCTTGATTTGGTGTTCTTGTCTTTGTCAACAATGGATTCCAATATTCTCCATCATCTCAAGATCACCATGCATAATATAGGATCAAGATAGGAAATATAATCTATGTATCAAATGCATCTTGCAAATAAAACACAATGATCAACACAAAGAAAAATAGTGGAGATAATTATACATTATAAGTATATAATATTTTTAGCTTCAAAAATGATGTTATATGTGTGAATATAGGATTGCACTAAGGGAAGATTAATATGGTGTTAGTGCATGAAACCAAATCCAAAATAAAACACAATAATGATAACACCTTAATCATATCTCAATGGGGGAGCATAATAACAATACTAAATGAAAAAACATAATTAGAATGAAAAAGACAGAGGATCCTTCACCTTACATGGATGCACCAAATAGCTTGTTGATGTGGCTTGTTCAGCTTGTGCTCAATGAGTCTTCATCAAAAGATGCTTGGCTATCTCCACTTCTCCTTGAACTAATGGATTTGTTATGGCTTTGGAATGGTTCAAAAATTGGGCATAATAACATTAAATCAATGGCTTGAGAGAGATTTGTAGCATTATAACTTTACACAAAAAGAGCTTAAATTTCAATGGGCAAGGCTTCCTATTTATAAATTTTGTAGATTGATCAAAATGAACCTGAACCATCCATCTCAAGATGAAAATGTGTGGCTAACAATCCATTCAATTTTGGAGGCCAAATTCAATAAATTCCCTCATAAATATTTTAGATAAAGAGGCATTAAAGAGGCATGGGAGGAATTAATGAGGCATGGGAGGGTTTAATCTTGACATTTTATGCATTTATGGCCTAAGGATGTCTTTCCAAGAAATGATATCACTTAATGATGAAAAACTCATAATCAATTTCCAAAAATAAATATTCAACAAGTTCCATGGATTATTAACTTAAGCTCTTGATCTAAATTAATTAGCTTTAAACATGATTTATTAATTTTGGTGCAAATCTTGGCCATTGGTGCATTAATTAATCAAATTGGTCAAAATGTTGTATTATTGGCTTGAAATTTTACTAGATTGGAATTAGGAAGCAATGTTATATGCATTGGATATGTTATCCCATTTAGGATGTTGCCAACACAAAATAACAAAGTAGCATGTCTTGTGTAAGAAATTTGGTAGAAAAGAGCAATCCAAAGCACCCAAGTATGAAAATGTCATTTTGAATCAAAATGATCTAATCAAAGTTAGCTATCTCATAAATTATATTGCCTCATTTAATGATAATCTAGAGAAAATAATTACTTTTATATGACAGGGTTACATCATTTAATGTGTTTTAGTGTTTTAGGCCAAATTGTGATGCTTTGATAGAATTGGTCAAAAGCCTAGTTGGAAGTCACTAGTGCCTAGTTTTAGGTGTCTACAGTTTTCCCTTATTTGGGAAGGTATTACAAGCTATAATCAAAGTAATGTTTCCTCAAATAATGAAAAGACCCTATATGCCTACAACTTCAATTAAAATGGATGAGCTATATGATGCCCCTTCGAGGGAATGATTGGCATAAGCAAGTCAAAAAATGGTCCCTAAAAAAAAGAAGAGAAATTAGGGGACCAAATATATGAAGATGATGGGATGAGAAAACAATGAGTTTGAAAAATTAGTCACAATCACTGAGAATATGAGTGGGATGGTGTACAATGGTTTTCTCAAAGGTGGTTATAAGCATTGTAACCTGATAGTGGCAACGTGGTATGATAACATAATTATTTTCCCAAAGGTGGTTATAATCATTGATAAGATGGAGATACCCCATTTAGGATAGATAAATAAGATAAAGGCATGCCCCTATTTGGGTAAAAATAAAGTAAATTTGATGAGAACACAATGATTTGCCCAAAGGTAGTTATAATCATTGAGTAAAGCAAGTAGGATGGTGTATAATGATTTGCCCATATGTGGTTATAATCATTAGACCCTAATTATAGAAAACATGATTGATTAGCTGATGATGGAAAATATGATGTGGGTAACTTGATAGAAAGGATAAAGAGGAATTGGGACAACCTGCTAGTAGGAAGATGCTCATCCAAACTAACAAAGGTTGAAATTATTTCATGGTTAATTATTCTATTTGGGATATGATTGGAATTGGATTTAGATTCCAATGTCAAGGAGATGTTGATGCCACCTTTGCTAAGTATACTTCTTGAAGATGATTTTTTTTGTAGCACACTATGATAAGCATCATGATAGAACACCATGAGGACATGGCCAAAAGATGCATAAGTACTAACTCTTAGAATCCAATATTCAATAGAAAATAATGCACCAATGATAAAAATCATGATGGAAATGTAGACATATGAATTTGGATGGATTCAGTTATAAATTCATAAGGAATCACCCAATGAATGTACCTAAATTGAAACTAGGCAATAGTGATAAAAGCAAATAAATAGGCACACAAACAACAAACAAACAAATAAGCAAAGAAATGAACAAAGAAACACATATTAGTTAGACCTAATGTTAGTACAAACAACATGATTTAAACCTACGTGATAAATATTACCCCTAGAAAATAGGTGATAACTTAGTAGACAAACATGATCGGGGGAATAGAAGAAAAGGAAGGGTATATCCAGGCTGTCTCCATATGTACTGGGAAAGTGGATGCTGCCTACATAGTTCTATAGATATAATATCCAATAAAAAAACTCAGGTAGAATGTAGTTCTCCCAATAAATAAGAAGAAAATGATAACTGATGAAAAACAAACATAATGGATGTGATAGAAGAATAGGAATGGTCTTGAAAAATGGAAAGTGCGTGAGAGAAAAGGCCAAAAAGGATGGGAAACTAAGTAATAAATGATTTTATTGTAGCTTAGTGAGGGTTCACAACATCCTTAAGGCAAAGAAGTGGTCAATGTTTTTGGTTTTTCTAATGATTTTACAAATGTTTTTGGAATTTTCTAAGTATCTTAACTCCATAGAGAATGATGAGATACTAAATGGTTCAATCTCACAAAATGGAGAGAGCATTACTTAAGTTGCTCATAAAATGGTGAGAGTGTGGCTTATGTTTCTCATAAAATGGTGAGAGAATGGCTTAAGTTTCTTGTAAAATAGTGAGTGTGGCTTAGGTTGCTTACAAAATGGTGAGAGTGTGGCTTAGGGTGACTGAGCTAACCTCAAAAAATCTCAAGAACTACCTACATAGTCTTAGGATGGGACCTCAAGTCACAGTAGTTCTACTTATAGTAGAGAAATCTGACTAGTGTAGCAGTCAATTCAAACAAAATAGGCAAATTTGGTATAAAGGCATAATACAACATATAAAATGGCTAGTTGGTATGTCAAGGCATGAGAAACAGGTGTCGCCCTTAATTTTCCCATAGGAATTTATAATTAGGATACAAAGGCATAGGTCAATGGTACTAATTTGGCCATAGGTGGTTATAATTAGTAACAAGACTAGTGAAACATTGATTTTCCCATAGGTGGTTATAATTAAGCACCCTTGGTATAAATAACAAAACAAGAAATGAAGGATGTAATTGCCAAATTAATGCCTTACTACTCTAAAATATTGCCTCTATCTTGAATGCTTAAAAGAAGTATAGAAACTAGATTTCAATTCTCTTGCTAAAAGTGGTGATGTAGCCAAATGGAATGGAACTAATGTCATAAGGCTAGGTAGGGAGGGGTAAAATAAATTATTTGATGAGAAAGATATGGTAGAATGGATAGGCGATAGGAAAAAGTGATAGGTTATTAAGATGATAAGATGGTAAAATGGTATAGTATGAAGAAGAAGATTGATAATATGGTATAACTTGAAATGGTCCTTATAGACAATACACCAAGTCACTCAAGTGTAGTACTACTTGAGGTGGATAATGTTCATCAGCTCATCAAGTTTGTGTCCATCTAGTGTTGTAATCCTATATTCTCTTGTTCCGTAGTTTATCATCATGATGAAAGGACCAACCCAGTTGGATTTGAACTTGACTTTATGATTCTTTTCATTTGTGGTATTCTTTTGGTTCTCTTTAAGGATAAGATCACCAAGTTCAAATTTTATATGTTTCACATGCCAATTGTAGTGGCCTCAAAGTTAGTTTTGATAGGCTTGGATATTGTTCACTACATCCATGTGTTTCTCATCAAGTAACTCTAGTTCTTGTAGTTGAGCCAATTGATAGTCATTTTCATCCAAGACATGCTTGAAAGAGATGTGTAGAGAAGTTAACTCAACATCAATGGGAAGAATTGCTTATATACCATAAATAAGTGAATATGGAGTGGCTCTCATGGGTGTGCGATGATTGGTGCAGTATGCCCAAATGGCATGGAATATTTGAAGGTGTTAATCATGATTGACATCATTAAAAATATTGTTGATAATGTTAAAAATTGTTTTGTTTGATGCTTCAGCTTGACCATTACCTTAAGGGTAATATGTCATGGAAAAGTGTTGTGTGATGTTGTATTTAGCACATAGATTTTTGGCATCCTTGTTATTAAATGATCCTCCATTATTAGATATAATGTCGGAAGGGATACTATAGCATAAAATGAGATGGTTGAAAATGAACTTGGAAATCTAATTTCTAATCACATAAGTGAGGGGTATAGCTTTAACTCACTTAGTGAAATATTTGGTGGTGGTAAGGATATGTTTATGGCTATTGGATGAGGTGGTATTGATCTTCTTAATGAGGTTGAGGCCCCACGTAGTGAATGGCCATGGTGTCAACATTAGTTTTAGATTTTTAGCTAGGGCATGAATTAGATTGGCATGTCATTGACATTTATTGCACTTAATTACAAATGCAACTACATCTGTATCCATCATGTTTTGGCTAGAACTACTAGGCTAGTGTGGGCTCCACATACTCCTTCATGAACTTCCCATAGTGTTAGTGTAGATTCTATCAAAGTTAAACAATAAAGTAGAGTTCCATCAATACTATGATGGTAAAGGGTTTATCCAAGTAAGGTATGATGATTAGTTGGTGGATGAAGGATTTAGATTGATTTTAGGATAGGTCAGGTTGTATAATTTGGTCATAGAGGTAGTTGTAAAGGTTTGAATACTGGATATAACTAGACCAATAATATCACAAATCATCACGATGGTTTAAGGTTCATGAGTTGGTGTTAACAAATTATTGACAAGGAATTGATACTATTTAGTTATGTTTATTTGTCAAATCAGATATCCAATAGTGGCCATAGCATCCATGATTCTATTACTTTCCCTTGGTATATGTTCAAACTGAATGTTGAAAATGTATTTCTTGAGAATGTTGACCATGACCTTATATCAAACCAACTTATCATCTTTGGTCTGAAAGTGGTCTATAAATTGATTAATGATTAACTAAGATTCACCATAAACCTTGAGATGAGATATGTTCCATTTTATTAGTTGGCAAAGCCCTATAACAAGTGTTTCATATTCAACCATGTTGTTGGTACAAGGAAAACAAATTTTAAATGATTTAGGGATTAGATCCCCCTTTTCTATAATAAATAAAAAGCTTACCCATAATCTATGTGTTATGAATGATCCATCAAAATACAACTTCTAGTGCTTCTCCTCAAGAGGTGTGTCAATGATGGCCATTATGGATTCAGCAGGAAATTGGAATGTGAGTGGCTTTATATTAGCAAGGGGCACTTTAACAACTAATCTATAAGAAATTACCCCTTAATGGATTTTTGGTTAACATTCTTGATGTCAAACTCACTAAGAAGCATGATCTACTTAGCCATGTAGCCTTATAAAGCTATTTTAGATAGTAGATACTTGAGGGGATCTACTTTTGAAATGACGATGGTCTTATTGTTTAACATGTAATGGGATAGTTTTTGAGTTGCAAAGACCATGGCTAAACAAGCTTTTCCTATGGGTGTATAATTATGTTCATACATGACTAGTGTATGGTTTAAATAGTACACATCATGCTCTTTTCAATTATCATTGTGTTGAGTCAAAAGTGCCTTTAGATAATTTTCAGTAGATGATAGATACAAAAAGAATGGCCTTCCCACCATATGAGGCAATAAAATAGGTGGATTTGATAGATAGTCTTTTAACTATTAAAAATATATTTGGCAAAGATCATCCTAGTGAAATATGACTCCCTTATTCAAAATATACATAAATAGATAGCATTTTTTAGCTAATTATGATATGAAGTGTTAGATAGACTAGATCTAGTGTTGTAAAGTATGGATATGCTTCAAATTAGCTAGTGGTTTCGTCTCTACTATGGCCTAGACTTTAGCTGGATCAACTTCAATGCCTCAACATGACATAATGAAGACAAAAAATTTCCTTGATGTAACACCAAAGACACACTTCTTAGGATTAATTTTGACTTTGTACTCATGTAGTCTTTTAAATATTTTGCATAGCACTACTAGATGATTGACCTTGGTCTTTGATTTCCCAATAATGTTGTCAACATAGTATTCAATAATGTCATGCATAATATCATGAAATATGATAGTCATTGATATTTTATAGGTGTCCCTTACATTATTAAGACAAAATGGCATAACCTAATAAAATAATTTTCCCCATGGAGTGGTGAATGTTATCTTATATTTGTCTTCTAGTGCTATCATAATCTAGTTGTAATTAGAAAATCCATCCATTAATGAAAGTAATTCATAACTCACTATGGATTCAGTGATCATGTCAATGTTTGGCAATGGAAAGTCATCCTTTGGGAAAACTTGGTTTATATCACAAAAATTAGTATAAATTCTGATTCTTTCTAGCTTTTTGCTAACTAGCACAACATTGGATATCCACTCTGAATAGTCAATCAACTAAATACATCATGCTTTTTATTTTTCTAGCTCTTTCTTCACTAATATAGTATTGTGAGAATGTATTTTATGAAACTTTTACTTTACCAATTTGGCATTAGGATTGATCATAATGTGGTGCAAAACCAAGGTGAGGTCCAAACCTAGCATGTCATAATATTCCCCTGCAAATATGTCAACAAATTCCCTCAAAAGCATTGTAAAGACTTCACACTCCTTTTCACTAATGGATGCACCTAGCTTGATCCATTTCAGGTCATCTAGGGAGATGATGTTAACCTTTATTGTATCTTCCACTAGAAGGTTCAAACCATCTTCAAGAATAGTGGGAAAAGATTTGAACTAATTGGCAACATTAGAGTCCTCTATTAGGACTAGCTCTTCGAGTTCCCCTAGGCATGATGAATCAGAGTCCCCTAATGGGAGGTTTGGCCATGTAAAAAAAACTATTGGAAACTTCTAAATGATTTGATCAAAATATTATTATTATTCAAAAATTATATTAGACTCACAGATAAGTTCATCATTGGTGGTCTCCTGAGATACATTTGAAGAAGGT
Organism: Torreya grandis; assembly: GCA_037957365.1. Lineage (NCBI taxonomy): Eukaryota > Viridiplantae > Streptophyta > Pinopsida > Cupressales > Taxaceae > Torreya > Torreya grandis. Next base: position 4,143,332 of record JARHVA010000235.1, on the reverse strand, counting down.
TGAACACCCCTATTTAATGGTGCCTGAAATAGGTTTTCACCACTAGATTGGCCTTTTTCTTTACATTTTCCTTGGTAAAAAAGTGTCTCAAAAAGGTTTTCACTTTAGGACCTTGATTTTTTAATTATTTACTTTTGGTTAAGGGTGTTCATTTGCTCTCCCAAAAAAGATTCAAGATCCAACTTGATTGAGAACCCTAATTTATGGTCCCCCAATGGAATGTTATCTCTAAGGTTGAGAAAATCATATAAAACCTCATCATTTTGGAACTCATCAATCATCACATTGGATTCTTGTTGGTACCAATCTATTAGTTAGGGATAATATAATGGTAGTGGGTTGTGATGAATGAATGGTTCATGGGTACAAATAAAATGAGGATTAAAAATGTTGGTCTTAGCTAGGTCATCAAAAAGGCTATGATTAAAATTTTCTTCACTACCAACATCTTTGTCACTATTAAATGGTAATAAAGATTGATTAAGGTACATGGGGTCACCCCTAAGTACTATAAATCCAAGTCCATAAGGCCCTTTGTATCTAGTCAAGGAAATTAGCTAAAGTGTTCCTCATTGATTTGGTCCTAACCCTCTTCCTTCATAGTCTCAATTTTTAATGATCCTATTAGGATTAGGATATTTTTCATTATTATAAAAATTGACCTACTTATCATTGTATAACCATGATTCATATCCCTTAAGAGGGTCTTTTTCTAGGCCAGATGTTGGTATAAATGTGATGGTTCCTTTAATTTTGCCCTTTTTTTGCCCTTCTAGATGAAGTAGCTTAGATTTAGGTTTTCCAAAGGACTTTAGGTTATGTGGAAGGTTTGAGATGTGAAAGGTATCATGGGTTAAATACTCTCCTGGGCCATCAAGCAAGATGGTATAATGATTGGATATCTCAAGAAGTAGCATGTGGGAAAGGGAATCAAGGGTATTGGGATCAATGTAGTTGTCCTCTAGAAAATCAAGGAGTATTGTCTTTTCCTTATCTTATTTGGTCATTAGTATCATGATAAAATGATATTTATAACTCTTGAACTTAGCCTCTAGGTGCTTGCATTACTTGTATGAATTCAAATCTCATGGTATATAAACTAGCATCCCTAAATGGGAGAACTTAGTACACTGATGCAATAATGATGGGATTGCATGAGTTTCATGTAACCAAGGGCTACCCAAAATCATATTATATGACAAATCAAGGTCTATCACATGTCAAAGTATATCATGGGTCAAGGGTCCCAGAATAACTAGTAAACATACAGTGCCTTGTGATTCTCATTCTTCATTATTATAAGCTTTGATGGTTATGGTCTCTACTTAAAGATATACTATTATATAGCTGAAAAGATTGATGAGCTTTAGAGACACTATGTTTAAACTAGATCCATTGTTTATAAGGACTCATTTCACTTTGTGTTGCATTATGAAAACTTTAATGTAGAAGGGATTGTTATGAAGTGGGATAAGGGATGACATATCACTTTAGTTAAAGGTGACTTATTAGGATACAACTAGGTGTCCAAATAAAGCTTCGAATTTATCAGGGGATATGTCACTTGAAATAGTGGATTGGTTAAGGAACTCATTCAAAATGTTTTTGTGGATTATTGACATATGCAACAATTTTGAAATAGATATTTGTGTAGGTATCTTTTTCAATTATTCCACAATGTCAAACTTTTTCTCTTGGTTAGTGTTAAAGGGTTTGTTTTGAAGTACAATGGTTGGTTGGGTGATGGGTGAAGTGGTAGATGGATGTGGGCCTAAGATGGTAATATTTGACCTCTATGTTATGATTTCATAGTCAAGATTAAAACCAAGACCATGACTACTAACAAACAATGGTGATGGTGGGTGACTATATAGAATAAGTATCAATTGTTGATGCACTTTTGTGTGGTCATGAGGCAATGATGAGTTACCAATATAGGGTCCCAAATTAGTAATCCCTACTTGCTTTTATGCCTATATGAAATCCTAAGTCAAGTAAGGAATATCAATGTGAGTTGGTTGACTGGCATTGTTTAGAAAAAGTCTTGATTGTTTGGTATTTTGTCTCAAATTGATGGATATGGTGTTAACATGACCTTCTATAATATGACCTACAACATTGTTGTAGTCATGTAAAACTACATGGTAGGTTTGTTGGTTATTGACATTCTAACCTTGGTTTTATCCATTATTTAAATGTTATTGGTGATTATGTTGATTTTCTTGGTTTGTCCTTGGTTGTTGAAACTATTGTTGTTGGTGTTGCATTGGCCATTGTTGTTTCTACTATGGTTGGTTGTTATGTTAAGGAAAGGGGTTTTGATAGATTCTAAGGGTTTGATTGGAAATGGAAGCACCACCATCCAATGTTATCTCCTCATTCTCTAACATATTTTGAATTAAATGTTTAATTTACACATAATGATGAAAATTATGTTCATTAACTTGATGATATTCATAGGATTAATTTTGATGATACCAATCAAGATAAGGGATGCCCTGAGGATAATGTTTTGGTATAGGCCAAATTATCAAATTAGTAGTAATGAGATTATGAAACATAGATTCAATAGGCTTTACAAGGTCACTAAAAATGTGATGAATAGGCACTATCCTCCTTAGAGGAGGAGCTTGTAATGGCAAAGGTTGTTACATTTATTGCACACACCTAGGCTATTGTACTTGTTACATTTGATAAAAAGGTTATGGGTTAGGATTAATTTGAATATGCTACATGGGTTGAGTAGATGGTTTTTGCACCATTTGTACATGTCTCGACTCTTTTACTCCATTTCCCAAAACATTTTTATTGCAATTGAATTGCCTTGGCCTATCATTATTATTGGCTTGTGCCAGTTGTGATGCTTATGCTTGGAATTGATGTTGGTTTTGGCCATTTAATATATTTGTACCTTAATTCTAATTTGATGAGGTAATTTTGATGATCCCTTTGTAAATAAGGGATTTCTTGATCAACAAACTTTTATCAATTATCTCCTTAAAGGTATGTGCACACTGTAATTCTAGATGATAAGATATCTCACTGTGTAAATTTCTAGTAAACACAGTAACTAATTGTTTATATAGTAAAATATGTGTGAATCAACCTGTAAATTCTCTCCATCATTGCAGATAACTTGAAAAACTCTCACCAAAATTTTTCTTGGCTTGCATCAAGTCGACCAATGGAATCTCATGTTTGAGATTATATGAAATTTGATTCACAAAATTGTCTGAAAGATAATCAAAATTAGATACTAAATTCTTGGGAAATTTTGAAAACCACTCAAAGGATTGTCCTTATACTCTTTATGAATAAAAATAAAAGGTATATGTCACTATATGCCACTAGTTGGCATGCAACAAAGAACTTGATCAAATGAGCCTTGGGGTCACCTTTCTTTTTGTATTTGTCAAATTTTGGTGGTTTGTATCCTAGAGGAAATGGTATTTGTAAGTAATCCATGTAAAATGGATAAGAACACATGTCATCCAACTTAAACATTTTGGTTTTTTTCTCATCTTAGATGGAAACAATCACATCCTTCATCTATAATAGTTCTTGGGCTAGAAAACATGAGGGAATATTGGCCTAGGTAGATGGTTGAGTGGTCACAAGTGGAGAACTTTGATTGGGATATAATGGAGGTATTTATTGGGGTATTTTGGTTTGGTTTGGGAATAGACTAGGAATATGCATGCACAAATTAGGGTTTATTATTTAATTTACATGTACTTCAGTGCAATATTTTGGTTTAGGTTAGGTAAGCAGGTCTGAGTTTAGGAATTTTGAGGTTGGGATGGAGTAATATGGCTATATTGTGCCTATTGGGGTTTAATAGGGACTTGATAATAACTAATCAAACCTTTTTATTGAGGGGGTACTTGTGAACCAAGACCCTATGTTTGAACTAGTGACATATTCTACATAAAATGTAAAGGTTGCCTAATCGATACTTGAGGAACATTGAAACCTCTAGGTTACATGAGTCCTTGTTGAGAAGTTAATGCTTTTTGAAGTTTGAAATTTTTTTCTAACCAATAGTCATACATTGTTTATTAAGCATCATTTATCTATGAATTGGTATATTGGTCTATGAGGAAAGAGGTATGTTTGCTGCTACTTGGTAAGATATAACATTGGTTGACCCTTGTTAAGGTGACAATATATTCTTCTTGTAATTAATCGATATGTTATATTATGCCTACTATTTTGGAATATTAATCACTACCTACTGGGGAGGAGTAATATTCATCACATTTTGTTTTTGAGGCATGGCATTGGTCATTGGGTGACTACCTAATCCTATTGGTTGAACACTTGAAGAAGCACTTGGTTAAGGATTAGTGGTATTAGTTGGTTGTGGTTGGGATGTAGAAACTCCAATTCCCTAATTTAGAGAACCACTCATGGTGTTAAATAAAGGTACACTTGTTTGTGAAATAGTTATTTGTGTACTTACACCACTTTGGTTTGGATTGGACATTGCTTGCACATAATCCACTACATTTTGCTCAATATTTTGTGTAGAAGTAAAAAATACTTATTTGATGGTTGGCATATGAAACAAGTTATCAAATGAAGTGTTTTTGATGAAGGGGTTAACAACCTAACTATCTTGACTAGTCAATTCTACTAATACTCCTATTAAAGGAACTAAATCTATGAGAGGTCTATTTAACATGGTTATCTAGTTAAAATTACATGCTAGGTTCAAGAACTTTGGTATATTGTCTTCATTTTTACAAAGTGATCCTCCATGAGGTCTTTTCTTTTGAAACGCATACTAGGGTCTTGATATGTCATTTGAACTAGAGCTAAAGGATTACTAGAAGAATACTATTGACTGTAAACTATGTTGGGAGGCATTATTAGTAGACTTGAAAATTTCTCATGGGGGAAGTTCACTAGAAAATTATCCCCTACTTATATATCTCTAACCAAAATCTCATCCTTGTTTTCTAAAAATTGATGCTTAAATAGATAAGGATCATATGTGGATGGTGTAGTAACATACTACGATTGTTGAGGAAATGGTTTTTTAATTGTAGGTACCAAAGCTAGGTATTTCTCTATTTTTTATTGATCTTGCTCCGAGTATAGAGGCATTTTTACCAAATAATGATCCAATGGGTCCTATTTTTATGCCCCTACTTGAGTGTCATAAGATGGATAAGGATCCATCTCATAAGCAACATTATTTGCATAGGGGTCTTGAACCATTTATTATTATGCGACCACATCACTAAATACCAAATTTTACATGAGGCTAATACAAGTGTAGGAAGACATGTTGGGAACATAGTAAATGTTTCATGATAAAAGGGATAGAGTTCTAAAAAATCTCAAACAGTGATGTATAAAAAAGGTTCAAACTTTGTCTAACCTAGTCAAAAGGATGGATATGTATATCCAAAAAATATTGATTCAATTAATTATGATAAAACAAGATAATGTCAAGTATCTAACATTTACACATCTCACACAAAAAGGTCAAGAAAAAGGACCATAAATCTAAATGCCAAATTTTAGGTCAAAGTATTTCAAATGAGTCTAATCTAGGAAAAACAAAAGTTTCTAAGACTTTTGACCAAATGCAATGTCAAAAGATAGGCTCAAAAAAGGTACATGCTAGGAATTTTGGCCAAATGATGTCAAAATCTAGACTTTAAAATATGACATATTTAATTTAATAGATTTGAAACACTTCTAACAAAAACTATGCATTTGATTCTAAGACATAAAATAGATCAATAAGTATGAGGTATGAAATAAAATTCACTTGGAGAGAGTTTATTTTCTCCAAAATAATGGCTCAAACTAGATTATTTTGACTAAGAAACTAGATAATGGTGAATGGTGCAACTGTGCTAAACAAAGTCTCTCAAAGAAAATTCAAATTAGTTGGAATGTTGGAAATTTTTTGACTCTATGCGAATAGGCCTATGAAACAAGTTTAAAAATTATTTGAGCAGCATAACAATGTTAAAATAATCAAAAGGTGTGTTAAATGTTTGCTTCAAGACTCTAAGGCAAAATAGTTTAACACAATTTTGGTAGTGTAACACTACCCTTCTCAACTCAAATGATACACACACATAAAGTTTGACAAATCTCTAAGGAAAAAGTGTGTTATCAAATGGACTTAAGATAAATGGAAAAATAAGATGGGTAGTATAAAATATAGCATAGGACTCAAAACATGATTAATATACAAGATGACTTGAGTCTTGACAAATGATGTTAATGATCGTGAGTCTAAAAATAGCCCTCAATTCAAATTAGGAATTGAACTCAAGTTAAAATGAGTCAAGTGCACAGTGGTAAACCTAATCTAACACATCAACTTTTAAAACTTAGAAGAGTCCAATTCAATTTTAAATATCAATGAGGGACTTAAAAAAATGTGGCAAATGGTTTAGACTCAAATGGGTAGCATAACTATGTCGATATTGGAAGATATGACACAAAGTTTATGATAAATTTTTAAACAAGGGAAAAGATGATTTTCACTTGGGAAGCATGATGCCTCCTTGTTCAAGAAAATGATGGATAATGTGTTTGGTTATGTAACACTTTATTAACAAAATTTTTTGAATCAAAACAAAACCAAGTAATCTAAGACAAAGTCAAATTCACTAATTAATCATTTTAAGCCCTAAATTGATAAGGTATGGAAAAGTGGGGTTAACTAACAAGTTTTTGAACATTTCTATATGGATTAGATACACAAGACTTTCATGTCAAAATGAAAGAAAACCAACATATCAATTAGGTTTGCATCATATGGCTTGTTGTAAAAAGGATTTGCCCTTTTTAAAACCACTACATCCATCATTTTCTTAATGTAGTATGATGTCCAACATGCTCAAACATCCCAAGATTAGCCCCAGTGATAGGAGATGGTTTAACCACTCAAACCATCATCCTAATTGGGTGATCCCAATTTACATATCCCCCATGGAGAGGGTTTAAAGATGATGCTGAGAGATGAAACCCTAGGTTAAAGCTTCCCTAAATAACTTATAGGAGGTGATGAAATCCCCCTCACAAGCAAAGATGTAATGAAAATAAAGACTAAGTGGATGATCTTTAAGGTTATTTCTAGGTCACCCAAGCCATACAGGTCTTGGGTAGAGCCTTCAAAACTTTTCTTTTATGCCTTTAGACTAAGGAATTTTGAAATGAAGTCAGTGCTTTTGATCTCACATGTTCTCTATAAGGGATGGGGGGAGAGCATACATACATGACTCCCTATTTTATTAATCAAAATTAAATAAAAAACAAAGATAAACAACTTGTAAAAACTTGATGTGTGATCAATTTTAATCACCAAACAAAATGTGTAGTGGTGTTATTTAGCTCCTTGGCTTTTAATTGTAAAAACTTGTAAAGAATAAATACAAACTATTTAAGTAAACATCTAAGGGTTTCCTTAAGCACCAAAATGAAAGTTCTTAATCCTTTTAGGCACTTGAAAAGAGGTTAAAAAGACTAAATTAAGATTTTTTAGATCACTTTTTAAATGGGCCCTACAAGGAAATGGTCATCACTTTGTCTAGCCTTAAAGCACTTTTTAAAAATGAAATAAATAATTTTTCAAATTGAGCTCTTGGAATTGGATGACTTGTCGACCCAAAGGCAAAACCTCAAGAAATCAAAAATGTTAGATTATATTTGGTTAGCAAAAATATCAATTAAATCTACAAGGCAAGGATTATATAAATAAAATACAATTCAATGAAACCAAGCATTGACAATTAGAAAAATAAAAAATGCTCAAGATCCTATGTCAAGATTTTGTGAAAAATATATACAACTTGAATCTAATCTGATAGCATATTCTAAAAATTTAGGAGGAAACATGTAGTTTTAACAAAAAATTCATAAAAAAAAGAGTTCATATGACCCCAAACTAAGCTCCAAAAATTACTTATTAGTTTTCTACCCTGCACAGTGACTACTGATGGTTATAGGATGCATATAGTGATTGTTGATGATTATATATAACTAATGATGGTTATATATGACCACCAAAGGTTAGTTCACAATTGTTGTTGGTTAAAAAATACCATTGATTGTCTCTTTGTAAACCTATGAAGATGAAATATGGCCAAACAAAGTTTGAAAATCAAATTTAACAAATTTCAAGCATTTAAATCTTAATTTAAGACTTGTATATTGATCTTGTTGGTATGTAAGATGCAGTAGGTCCCATCAAGAATTTCATTTTAGAACATAAGATTACAATAAGGGGAGATTAGTATGGTATTAGTGCATGAAACAAAATCCAAAACAAAACACACTAATGCTAACACCTTAAGCCTATCTCAATGGGGAGTATAATAACAATACTAAATATAAAAACATAACTAGAATGAAATAGAAAAAGTATCTTTCACCTTATTTGGATTCTCTAAATATCCTCTTGAAGTGGCTTGCTCGACTTGTGCTCAATAAGTCTTCATCAAAGGAGGCTTAGCTATTTCCTCTTCTCCTTGGCACCAATGGTTTTGTGATGGATTTGGATTGGTTCAATAATTGGGCATAATAAAAATACATAAATGTCTTGAGATAGCTTTTTATAATTCTAATTTTACACCAAAAGAGCTTAAAATTCAATGGGCAAGGTCTCCTATTTATAGATTTTGCAAAATGATCAAAATGAACCTGACCCTTCCATCTCAAGATGAAGATATGTGGCTAAAAATCCATTCAATTTTTGAGGCAAAATTAAATAAATACTCTCATAAATATTTGGGATAGATATTCATTAAAGAGGCATGGAAGTTATTATTGAGGCATGGGAGGGCTTAATCCTAATATTTTATGCATTTATGGCCCAGGGATGTCTTCCCAAGAAATGATGTCACTTGATGATGCAAAAACTCATAATAAATTTCCAAAAATAAATATTTAACAGGTTCCATAGAGTATTAACTTAAGATCTTGATCCAAATTAATTAGCCTTAAACATGTTTTTATCAATTTTGGTGCAAATCTTGGCAATTGGTGCACAAATTAATCAAATTGGTCAAAATGTTGTATTATTGACTCAAAATTTTACTAGATTAGAATTAGGATGCGATGTTAGATGAATTGGATATGTTATCCCATTTAAGATGTTGTAAACACAAAATAACAAAGGCACATGTCTTATGCACTAAATTTCGTATAAAAGAGAAATCTAGAGTACCTAGGTGTGAAAATGTCATTTTGACTCGAAATGATTTAATCAAAGTTAGTTATCTCATAAATTGCATTGACTCATTTAATGATACTCTAGCTAAAATTGGTGGTTTTATATGATAGGTTTACATCATTTAATGCATTTTAGTATTTTAGGCCAAATTGTGATGCTTTGATAGAAATTGGTCAAAAGCCTAGTTGGAGGTCATTGATGGTTAGTTTTAGATGTCTATAATATGCCCTTTTATTTATAGATTTTATAAATGGGATAGGATCAACCATGACCATCCTTCTCAAGATTGAGATGTGTGGCCATGAATTAATCTAATATTTTCAATTAAATCTGTAATAATCCTCAATGATTTGTTAGGAAGGGGTATTAATGAGGCATGGGTGCCCATAAACATGATATTTAGTGAATTTATGGTCTATGGATGCCACCCCATTGATCATGTCATTAGGTGATGTAGATATTTAGAATCATTTTCCAATAAAGAAATATTCAATTTGTTCCATATAATTCTCACTTAAGATTTTAATTTGAGTTAATTTGCCTAAGTAAGATCAATAAATTTTAGAGCAATTCTTTAGAAATTAGTGTACAATTAATAAAAAATGGTGAGCATGTCATATTACCAGGTTGTAATTTGACTCAGGATGAATTGGAAGGAAATGTTATATACGTGTAGATGGTGATCCCATTTAGGATGTTGCTAAGATAAAATAACAAAGGTATGTGACATGTACTAATGCATTAGAAGAAAAGAGTGATCCAAAGCACCAAAATGTGAAATCATCATTTTAACTCAAAATGATCTAAGAAAAGTTAGGAATCACATAAAATTTTATTTCCCCATTTAGGGATATATTACCTAAATTGACACTTCTATATGACAAAATTGAACCATTTAGTGCATTTTAGTGATTTTGGCCTAAATTATGCATTTGAGTGCAATTAAAGTAAGATTGATAATTTCAAAACATACGGTGTTAAGAATTGGATATCTACATTTTGCCCCTATTTTAAAAGGCATAAAGAGACATTCAAGTGAAGCAAAATCTTTTAAAATAATTTTTTTTTATAATAAATTAGAAATGACCCATGTATCCTCCTTGAGAGTACATACTAAGAATGAAAGAGAAGGATGGACTCTCGAAAAGAGAGAGAAAGTGAGATTAACCCATGAAATAGATTAAATCTAGATGAGCTAATGCTTTCATTCATTAATTGTATCAATTATCAAAATATAATTTGAATATAATGGGCCCCAAAGATGGGGGAATGGGAATATACAATCCAAAAATAGAATCAACACACTTTGAACACACCCATGTTTATGAGCTTTAAAATTTATCAATCCCAATACAAGTTTCAAACTAAAATATTTCTAGAAGGAGGGTGAAAGTACATAGAGCTTGGAATAAGAATAAAAAGGCAAAATGTTGTCTCCAAAGATAGAATAAATAATAATGCACTCCATTAGAGAAAATATGATTGTGATAAACAATTTTGCCCTAGTAAGGTAGATTTTGATCACTGAAAAAGAATGGTTGGCCTACCCTAGTAGGGCCAATTTAGATTTGTGAACCAGTTCAAATGTTATGCCCCAACATAGGTAAATTTGAAAGCATAGCTCAAGGATATAACCTATTACATAGATTAAGGATGAGTGGGTACAAACATAGATGTGATGGTGTAATGGATTTGAAAGAGACACAAAAAACCAAGCATGCAATAATGAAAAAAGTGAGGAAAGAAATGAAAATAAAAGTGAAGATGGCTAAGTTGACCTAAGATACATCATGTATCTGAGTGCTACCTACATAGTCCAAATGTACCTCAAGCCAATATAATTCACCCAGAAGTGGGAGAAAATGGAATTAGGGATGAAGAAAATTGACCAAGGTTTTATTAGACTCATGACCTATGCTAAGAGATGCACATCTCATCATAGAGTCAAGTGCTAAACTTATTGAGCCTAGTTTATGCATGGTGATATTAAGACTTGTTTATCGAAGTTGTGTTGAGATTTAGACTTGAATCCAAATCATAAAGTGTTTACTATAGAAAAGCAAATTAGTTATCATAAGTATGAATAAATTATGAGGACATGGCATTTTAATTGTGTCAAGCTAGTGCAAATGTGAATACTTATAACTAAGGATAATGGTAAAAATGACCAAAAATAGAGTTACAACTATTTATATTTAAACAAAAAAGTAAAGATAAAGGAAAGTGAAACATAAATGAACCTAACTTAAAATCAAGATATGAAAAATTCTATATTTAAGTAGGATCAATAATGTTTAAAAACAAATGAAGAACAACTTAATAACATAGATCAAGATATAAATAATCAAGATCCATGTGGACCATCAAGATGTTCTTGAAAAACAAAAGAAAAGAAGACACGATCAAATAGGGAAACACAAGAACAGGAGAGACAAGAAGCAATAAAAAGGATAAAAGAAGAAAAAATAAATTAAGAGGAAATGAATCACAATAAAACACCAATAAAACACAACAAAACACCAATAAAAACAATAAAACACCAATGAAACTCAAATAAACACAAAAATAAAAACCAAGTTAGTGTGGTTTAAAAATAATTGTTCAGGCATGAGTAGTAGAGATGTTACTTTACATAAAAATGTAAGAATAATAATGACATAAATTTATTCCTTAATTAAAGATAAAAACATGGAAGAAATGGAATAAAATAAGAAAAGGAAGGGGTTGGTTGAGCTGACTCTAGATGTACAAGACAAGTGGGTGTTGCCTACATAGTTCCATAGACACATGTTCCAACATGAAATTTAGGCCATATGTAGTTCTCCTAGGAAGTGGGATAGAATAAAAGGTGATGAATATAAAAACATGATTTATATTATATAATAAAAGGGAAGATGGTCTCAGAAAATGGATAGAGTGGACAAATCAGAATAGTCTTACAAAACGGCAAACATGTTGGATAATTACTTACAAAATGACAAAAGTGTGAGATAAGATACTTGAAAAATGGAAAGAGCATGAGGATAAGAATGTAAAAAATAATAAGATAATGTTTTTATTCTTTTTTGATCATTTTCTAATGTTTTTGTGTTTTTGGGATAAAATATGTACAAATGCGAACTAACTAATCAAGGAGATGCTTGTCTAAGAGTAGAAGTTCCAATAATAGCTAAGCCAACTAGAACGGTAATCATGGATATAAATAATGACCTAGGGAACTAAATAAGACATCCAATAATAGATAAATCTAGATTTAATGGCACATGCTCATAAATCAGCAAAAGTGAGGTCCTGATAAGCCAATAATGCCTACCAAGTAGTAGTAAGATAATAGAATAGTGTGCAACACAAGATATCTTTATAGAACCATCTAGTACGTAAATATCCTAAACTAAAGATGAATTTGTGTTCACTCATATTTAGAAGAAGATGAAAAATAATATTCTTGGTGATCTTCTTCGTATAATAGACATTTAATGTGATCATAATGTCAATGATTGTTAATCAAGATCATATGTGGTCAAGGGATAAAAGTGTTTAGGTTGCAACAAGCCCAATACATAAAAAAGAATGAGGTTCTAAAAAATAATGGTCTAGAATAAATGGGGTCTAAAGGATGATACATAATGAATATGGTTCTCAAAGAGAATAGTCTAGGGTGGGATAAAAACATGTTTTATGTGCCAACAATCAAAAGTTTGTACTATCCCAAATCATGAAAAGAATGTGGTTCTCAAAAGAATGGTCCAAGGTAAGTCAAAATAATATGGTCGATGAGAGGACAATCTAGGGTAAAATGTTAGAATACTTTAGTAAAATTTACCCCCAAGTACGAGGCCTTGTAGACAATGGTTTGAAGTTGTCAAGTGTAGAAACTCTATAGGTATACAATGTTCATGGGCTCCAAAAGTTATTCACCATTTGGTTTAGCTAGTCGATGTGCCCATGATCCATAGTTTGCTATGATAACATATGGTCCCAAAGAATTAGGTTTGAACTTAATTTTTTCTTAAATTCAACATTTATGTTCTTTTGGTTCTCTTTTAGGACCAAATCACCAATCTCAAACTCTTAAGGGGGAATGATCTTGTTGTAGCTTCTTCGCAATCTATTCTGATATGCTTACAAGTTTTCTAAGGTAGCCAAATTCTTGCCATCAAGAAGTTTTAGATCTTGAAACCTTGAGATTTTATATTCCTCATCATATTCAATATGCTCTAAAGAAACTCAAAATGAAGGCAACTTTATCTTAATTAGGATAATATATTTTATACCATATGCAAGGGAGTATGGAATGGCTCCTATAGGGGTTCTATGATTGGTTCTATAATCTCAAAAGGAAAGAAAGATTTGCAAGTGGAAATTATGACCAATGTTATTGACAATATTTTTTAAAATGGCTATAATGGTCTTGTTTGATGCCTCAACTTATCTATTATCTTGTACGTTATATAGCATGGATTTCTTATGCCTAATTTTGAATTTTTCACAAAGGTTTTTTACATCTCTATTTGCAAAGGATCTATCATTATTGGATATAATACATGTTAGGATATTATATTGACAAATGATATGGTAATGAATGAATTTGGATATTTGCTTCCTGGTAACATAAGTGAGAGGAATAGCCTCAATCCACTTGGTAAAATACTCAGTTGTAGTTAAAATGTGTTTATGTCTATCTGAAGATGTTGGGTTTAATTTCCCATTGAGATTGAGTCCCCAAGTAGAAAACAACCATGGCATTATGATCAGTTATGGTGGTAAGGAAGGTACATGTATAAAATCTCCATATTACTAGCAAGGAACACACCTCCTCATATAATTGAAAGCATATATCTCCATCTTTAGCCAATAATATCTTATTCTAAGGAGATTTTTCTCTAAGAATACACCATTGGTGTGGGACCCACACATTCCTTCATGAACCTCCTTCAGTGCTAGCTTGGATTCTACCAATGATAAACAACAAAGTAGCATTCCATCATAGCCTTTAAGATAAATCATGTTTGTAAGGAGTGTATAATGTGTTAGGTAGTGATGTAATAGATTAGGTTGGTTATTGGATAGGTTAGGTGGAAAAACATGATCATATAAGTATTTATAAAAGGCTTGATACCAAGGTCATTCAAGTGGGGGATTGGGATTAGTAATGGTGCATACCTTTTTTAAATCTAGCATAATATGTGTAAGTAGTAGAAGATTCTCAATATAAAATTGATACTCTTTAGATCCATCATTAATTTTTATCAATGACCCAATTATTTCCATTGCATTAAAAATATATTATTGGCCCTTGGTACTTGTTTAAACTATAGAGATTTAAGATAAACCTTGAGATCATCCATGATTTGCTTGTAAGGAACAAACTTGTCATCTCTATTTTTATACTGATAAATTTTTTGATTGATGATTAATTTGGAATCACCATAAACCATTAAGTGATGGATGATCCATTGAATGGTAAGGCATAATCTTGTAATAAGTGTCTCATACTCGATCATATTGTTAGTACAATGAAAATTACAATGTAATGACATAGCTCTAGACCTATGAGAAGTGAAGGAACCATAAAATAAATCTTCTATTGCATGGATTCATGTTTCACTTCTTCCACTCTCATAATAGAATCATTGAGAAAGTTGAATCTGAGTGGTTGAGTGTCTATAATAGGGGTTTCTGGAACTTGATCAGAAATAACTAGCCCCTTGATAGCTTTTTGATTTTGGTACTCAACATCAAATTCACTCAAGAGCATAACCCACTTATCCATAAATCCTATGAGAGATACTTTGGACAATAAAAACTTGAGAGGATCCACCTTGGTGATGATCACAATTTTTTTATTCGGCATATAATGTTGTAGTTTTTGGGAAGTAAACACCACAGCTAAACACAACTTCTCAATAGGAATATAACTATGTTCATAATACATTAATATTTAGCTCAAATAACAAACTACATGTTCTTTACCTTGATCATCATGTTAGGCCAAAAGTGCCCTCAATGCATGCTCAGTTGTTAATATGTAAAGAAGTAGTGGTTGTTCAGGTGTTGGCTTCTCAAAAGTAATGGGTTGGCCAAATATGTATTGAGCTTTGAAAAATCTAACTTATGATATTCATCCCATTGAAACATGACCCCTTTCTTTAAAATATGGGTAAATGGGTGACACTTATCTACCAGTTGAGAAATGAACCTGCAGATTGGCAAGATCTTTCCTTGTAGGGTTTAGAGCTATTTAAGATTTCAAGTTAGAGGCATGTCAATAATGGCTTTGACATTAGCATGGTCAACTTCAATCCCTCTTTTTGATACAATTAAACCTATAAATTTCCATAAAGTGAACCCAAAGATGTGCTTCTTAGGATTTAGGCAGACTTTATATTCATGAAACCTCTCAAAGATTCTTTGTAGAATGTCAGGATGTCCATCATGTGTTCTTGATTTTGATATTATGTCATCAACATAGTCCTCAAAAATATCATGCATCATGTCATGGAAGATGACATTCCTCACATACTGATATGTGACTCTAACATTATTCAAGCCAAATGGCATGACTTGGTATTAAAATGTTCCCCATAAAGTGGTGAACACATTATTGTGTTTATTTTCTTGGGATACCTTAATCTGATTGTATCTAAAAAATCCATCTGTGGGGGACAATATCTCATCCACAATAATAGAATCAATGATCATGTCGCTGTTAGGTAGAGGAAAATCATTTTTTGGGCATGCTTTATTGATATCTCTGAAATATGTACAAAGGCGTATGCGTTATGGCTTCTTACTGACTAAAAATATGATAGATATCTATTTTGAATAGTCTAATTGTATAACTAATCTTTCTCCCAATAATTCCTCTGATTAGGCTTTTAAAAAGAGGACAATGCGTGGATACATCTTTTTTAATTTTTTCTTAACTAGTTTGGCATCTGAATGAACAACAAGGTAATGCACTACCAAGTGTGGTTCTAAGTCTAGCATGTTTGATTATGTCCATGCAAAAATATGTTTGAAATCCATAAAAATGGATATAATATGCTAAGGTTCTACTTCAATAAGGGAAGCTACAAGATAAACAATTTTGAGATCATTGTATGTTCCCAAATTTACTTCAACTATGTTCTCTACAAGCAATATGGATCCATCTTCAAGAATAGTATGAAAGGTGTGCTTATGATCATCTTCTTATACTATAGTTTCTTGATTTCCTCCCATAGATCTGAATAATGTGACGTATATAAATCTATCATCTCAATTAATGGCAAAGTATCAAAAACTATTGAAAACTCAAGAGTGAGATGCTCAAATAATTATTGTTTTTATAGATACATGTTTGTACTAGCTATGTAGTTGGGACTTGTTGAACCTTATACATCTTGAGGGGATGAGAAAACATTCTCACCTGAGAGAACCTAAAATAGGTTTTCACTCAAGGGCTTGTCTTTTTATTTACTTTTTCCTTGATCAATGTTCACCTCAAAGATGTTTTCACCCAAAGATATTGATGTTTTATCTTTATTATGACCAAGAAAGTTTGCCTATTCTCCAAATTAGGTAGAAGTATCTAATGAAAAATAAAATCCTTGCCTATGATTTCTAATGGATAATCCATCTCCTAGGCCTATGCATTCTACAATTGATTGTTCATTTTGAAACTCATCAAGGAATATGATCAAATTTTGTTGGTCCCAATTAATGATTTTGGGATGATAAAGGCATAGGGAATAATGAGATCCTACTTTAGTAAGGGAAGCTCCAATAGTGGAATGAGTTATTTCTTCAAGACAATAAGCTCTAATGGGATAAATATGTGTGATCATCATAATGGCATTTTAGTCAAATAAATTTGAGTCAATGAGCTCATCAAAAAGGCTATAATAGGATGCTACATTTTTAATAAGGGTATCATCACTAGTTAATTTAGAAGAATCAATATCTAAAGTCATGAGGTCACCCCTAGGTAGTATAAATCCAAGACCATGATTTAAATTAGGTACTCTAGCTGATAAGGGTTCTAGGATTCCTTGTGCTCATGGGCCAAGGCTACTTCCTATATAGTCAAGATGATCCATGATCTGATTAGGGATAGGATACTTTGGTTCTAAAAGAAATTAGTAAGGCCTTCAAAATATAACTAGTCTCCTTATGTAAAAGCCTCTCAATCCTTCTTTGGCAAAGTAGTAGGTACAAATACCATAGGCTTTCCATTGGTCTTTCTTTGATTATCAAATCAAGGTGGGTCTATTTAGGCTCTTGAATGGTTTAGGTTTACTAAATGTTTTTGGAGACTTTGGAAATCTTTCAACATGGAATGCATCCTTTAGATGGTATGTGGAAATGCTTGCATCTTTAATAACAACCTATTTTGAAAGAGTTATATAAAATGGATCAGCCAAAGTGGATGGAAGATCATTAGGGTTGATATTATTGGATGGAGGTGAATATGAAACACTCTCTTTTTTATTCTTTGCAATTAATTCAAAACTAGTACAATAGTTATAAATTTTATACTCATCCTCAAGATGTTTTCAGTACTAATAAGGTTGTTGATTAATGGGAAGAGTAACCTTGATCCCATCATGGGAAAACTTAAGGCACTGATGTAAGGTGGATGGAATGGCCTATACTTCATGGATCTAAATATGACCAAGAAGTATGTTATAAGTTAAATAAATGTCCATAATATGAAGAAATATGTGTTAGAAAATAGACCCAACAATGATTGGTAACTAAATATTACCAGAAGACTCCATCTGAGCATTATTGTAAACCTTTATTTTAATCATCTCTAGCTAGTGTCCTTTGTAGTGTAGCCTAATATCTATAGCAGTTATAGGGACATGATGTTTAGTCCCAAACTATTTTCTATAAGAACCCACTTGATCTTATGGTTTTCAATAATTACCTCAATGTATAATGGGTTGTTATGGCTTGGACCTAGGGTGGACATGTCTGTATGATGAAACGTAAGATGATGAAATAAAGACTAATGTCCAACTAATGTTTGGAACTATTTAGAATTTATATCTTTTGTAATAGTTGATTATTATAAAAGAATATTCAAAAAAAATCTACATACTTCATATGTATGAAAGAGATCCAAAATGGAAATTTGTGCAAGAGTTTTGATTAGTTGGTTTGATAGACTATAAGGTTTCTCAATATTTAGATGAGATGGCTTGGACTTGGCTGCATAGTATTAGGATTTAAAACCAAAGGAATGATGTTCATATTGTGTTATATGGAAGAAGGGGGTAAAGGACCTTAGATAATAACTTGTGAGCATCTAGTTATGACTATGCAACTTAGTGGTGCCAAGGAGCCAATATAATCAGAAGACAAAGGTGAAGGGCCTTAGAGGGTGACTCATGGGCATCTAGTTGTATTGATACAATTATGGGTCGATGAGGATCCATTATAATTAGAATGATGTGTCCAAAAATAGTAACACATGAAAATGGAGTCATAATAGAATTGTGCAAACTTGGCATGATATTACTAGAGGGAGAGGGTGTTGGTCTTATAAAAAAGGGTCCCATACTATGAGGAGTACGAGATGGTTCATGGGATTTAATAGTAATAGTGGAAATTCGGGTCACAAAAATGCATCCCATAGTATTTTTATAATCATAAGGCATGTTTTTGTAACCCAAATTGTTAGCATGGGTATTATGATCCTAATTATGATCATGTTAATTATGATTTTGACCTTGATTCTTATTATAATTTTTCCATTGATTTTTTCATTGGTTCTACTGATTATTCCTTGGTGGTGGTTGATTGTGTTAATGAAATGGATCTTGGTAGATTCCCATATCCTAATTAATTCCTTATGGGGCTAATTTGATCTTGACTTCACCAATCTAAATTAGTTATTCAATAAGGTGCCATAATTGGATACACCAATATGCACCCTATCCAACAACATGATGGAAGTTACACCATTCATTCTCCTTTTAAAAATTTGATTTTAGTTGATCTTGAATAAATGGCCTTGGTATTGGCCATATAATCAGGGTAGATGCTACAAGATTCTGAAACACTATCTCAATTGGTTCTCCCAATTTGTTGAAGACTCTGTATTGATTGTGGAATGTCTTTCATCAAGGTTTTATTTGTAAATTGGGTGGTGGATTAGGTGGAGTTAATTGTACATTTTGGCCTAGTGGCACCTACACCATTTATACATGTCGTTTTTTAGTCATACTATTTCCAATCATGTTTTTTTATTGTTGAAACCCTTAGATTTCTCTTGCAGAACTATTTGACTAGAAGATGGGATTTGATTTGATGTTTTACCCTATGCAAAAATTGTGACAAGGAATTTTACAATAAGTTCCTTCCCAATATATACACCCTTGTTTATGATCTCTTCAAAAGTGTTTGCACAAGCAATTCATAGATTGTGCACCAACTCAAGAAGTAGGTTTTGTGTAAATATGTTTTCCAACTATTTATTTGGTAAACTATGTTGAAAGTAACCTGCTAATTCTCTCCATCTCTATAGGTATGTAGTAAATATTTCTCCATAATGTTGTTTGGATTTGCACAAGTCAAGAATGGTCAATTCATGTTCGATGTTGTATGAGAAATGGTTGACAAATTTTTTAGATAAGTCATTCCAATATATAACCAATCTCTTGGGTAACTTGAGTAGCCAATCTAAATTTTATCCCATTAAACTTCACAAAAACAAGTGAAGTAAGAACATGCTACTATAAGCTACCTCTTGGCATAATACAAAAAATTCCTTTGATATGTTCATGTGGGTCACCTTTTCCTTTGTATTTATCAAATTTAGGTGCCTCAAAATGAGGCAAAAAAAGGAGTTGGAGAATAGTAAAATCAAATGGATGTGGACATATCTCATCAAATTTGTACTTTTTAATCATATTTCAAGTCTCTAAACATGACATAATCTCTTTCATAGAGTTTCACTCTTGCATGTTTGGTGTAGTTGTGGGTGTAAAATAATTTTGTTTGGGAGGAATGTGCCCCTATTGTTGTTGTTGGATTGGTATGTACCCCTATTGTTGTTATTGTTTTTGGGGTGGTATGTGCCCCTATTATTATTGTTGGGGTGGAATGTTCCCTTGTTTATTTTGGGGTAGAATGTGCCCTTGTTATTGCATGTATTTGGTAAGGATGTACATACCCTACAATTCTCAACTTGGTTTTGGTTCACTCTTTAAGTTGAGTAGATAAGCAGTCCATTCCTAGGAATTTATTGCCTCTAATTAACCATGTTATGTTGATTTTGGGGAGTTCTTTGTCTATTCACCATTGTATGTGTTGGTTGAAAGAAACTAGATAAATTATTTTGTATGATTTATTCAATGTGTACTAAATGTTTGGGTCTTTTACTCTACAAAGGAACAAGAGTTTCTTGGTGACTGAAAAATGTGTGCTCCATGTCTAGTGGAGCATGTTGTGGAACCTCTTGGGATTTGGGTTGTTCTATTGAGATATCTTGATCTATCATGGTTGTGTTCTCAACTAGATTTTGCATTGTGTCAATCACATTTCCCTATTCTTTTGAAGTGTCATTATAAATTATTGTATCTACTAAAGAGTCTATCAAGTCTATGATAAGTTGGTTTGCATATCACTAGCTTATCTTCTTAATCTTATTGACAAGATCTTGATACTTTGGTTTTGACTCTATAATTATTTCCTTACCTTTGTTAAAATAAGGGATGTTTATTTACATAATGTTTATGAAAACTTATTCTTGATGTTGTTCTCCTTCTCTAACTAAGGTGTGTAATTATTCCATGGGAAATTTTGAGGGTAGTCTTGCACCAAATTATATCAATCTTAGAAGGGAGTCATCTTTATCCTCTTTGGGTTGATATTATACATAATCTTCCTTAGATCCTACTATTGTTGGAATATCTTCAAAGACCACTAAATTATCTTGACCATCATAATAATGTTCCTCTTAATAGTTAGGGATGTAAGGCACCCCACTATGAGTGTACCTTTGAGTCATGTCTAAAAAAAAGTTTCTTTATATATTTGACTAGATTTGTAAATGTTTTTCAAATGTTTAAATAAAGTATGTTCTTTGATATTTTATAAAAAAGTATCTATGTACCAAAAATACTATAATAAGAAGGGTGGCATAGTACCACACACAATTAGAATAATGATGTTTATGAAATTTCTCAACCTTGGGTAATGTTGAAATCATATGAATTTGAAGAGGGTATGATAACTCAAAAATCGTAGAGTGTCACTAGTATAGTAAAACATAGACTTTTGAGATATGTCAATAATGTAAAAATTAGTTCAACTTCGATGAGTTTCTATTAGGAATCTAGAAGAAATCCCTCAAATTAGGAAGGAGACAATATGAACTAATAAATTCAAGATGTATAAACATGTAAGCATTCCTAAGTATAAAACTAAAACCAAATGGGCATCACAATGCCACCACATGGTAATAGGAATGGTAGTATAAAATATGTTCTATAACTTGGAGTGTGAGAAATACACTTGATGAACCAAGTTAACAATGGTGAGATAGATAATAAGTATAAAAATGGCCTTCAATCCAAATGAGAAAATGAACACAAGTTCCCTAAATTCAAGTGGACATGGAAAACCCAATTAACACATCAATATTATGAACTTTAGAAAGGTGAAATTTAAAATTTTAACTATCACTGAAGGACCTAAAGATAATTTAAGAATTGTTTTATACTCAAATGGGGAACATAACTATGCTAATTAGATGATATGACACAATTTTTAATATGACAAATTTGAACAAATAAAAGATTGATTTTCACTTGGATAGAGTAACGTCTCCTTGTTCAAGAAATTGTGGACAATGTGTTTGGTTATGATGTTTATTTACAAGTATGTTTTGACTCATATCATGGATCAATTAATCTAAGACCAAAAGACAAATTGCTAATGAGTAATCTTCTTAAGCCCTAAATTGACATGATTTCCTTTTTATTGTTAAATTTCATCTATATACGTACATTTGGAAGGAAATAAATTGTTCATCCAAAATAAAAGTGCATTAATTAGTAGGGTATTTTATAGCCCCTTTCTTCTAAGTGATAATATAATGACATGTACCTTTGGGCACACCTTGAATCAATAATAATTTTCAATAAGTGGGGTTTTCTAAAACTTACAAGTTATGACCATCTATATGGTCCAAAGTGTATACATCAAATTCCTAACACCATTTGTGTTGAAATTATTGATCTTACTTGAATTTCACTCAAATGCACATTTCAAGTCAAAATACATAAAATGCACTAAATGGTTCGAGCTTATCATTTACAAGTGATGATTAGGCTGATGTATCCCTAAATGGGGTAATGTATTTTATGGGATACCTAACTTTGATCAATTCATTTTGAGTCAAAATGATGATTTTTCATTTTTGTGCTTTGGATCACTCTTTTTTTCTAATTTGTTGGTAGACATCATGTACCTAACATCCTAAATGGTATAATAGTTCCAATGCATCTAACATCGATTTCCATTTCCAATCTAATCAAATTTTGAGCCAATAATATGAGATTTTGACCAATTTGATTAATTTGTGCACAAATTTCTAAGGTTTTGCATCAAAGTTGACTAACCATGTTTAAGGCTAATTAAACCAAATCAAGAGCTTAAGTTAATTTTTCATGAAAATTTTTGAATATTTATTTTTATAAATTGATTGTCATTAACTACATCATCAAATGACATCATCCTATGGGGTGGCATCCACAATCTATAAATGTCATAAATACCAAGATTATGGGTCTCCCATGCCTCATTAAGACCCTCTATGCTTCTGAAATGCCCCTCTATCCCAAATATGTATGAGGGATATTTATGGATTTTAATTAGATAATTGGATTAATCCTCAACCACACATCTCAATTTTGATATGGATAGTTCAGGTTGATCCTGATCAATCTCAAAAATCTATAAATAAAGAGGCTATGAACATCATTTTTAAACTTGATTTGTGCAAAGTTATTATGTTGAATTATCTCCATAATCCTTCATATATTATCATTGATTTTATATGCAAGATTCATTGATAGGCTAGTTTAGTGATTCTAAATCATAAGCTTAGGTTTTACAAGGGGTTCTTAATACATTGGAGGAGTTGGCCACCATTGTTGTTGAAGACAAGAGTTCTTGATCAAGGGAGAACATGTTTTTGAGCTACTCTTGGAAGATGGATTCACTTTGGAAGGTATACATTTCTTGCTTTATTTTATTTGTATTTCATTATCATTAGCAATTCCCACATGAATAGATAAGCTTAATTTGGTTTATTCTTTAGCATTTTTCATTTGAATTATTATACTAATGTTTGACTAATCATGTTATGTAATCCTCTCTAAATTCTAGCATGCACAGTGGGACCTAGCCTCACAAATTTGGTCAAATTAAACTTTAAAAAAACTACTAACCATTGTCATGTAGGATCTTGGAGTGTGAAAGTAAACAAGGTAAATATTTGAGCAAAAATCTATTTTTTTTATAAGCCATGGTTTTATTCTTAGGACTATGTAACCTAGCTCGATTGTGTGCCTAACTCATCCTGACTTGGCCCCAACTCACCTCAACTCATCTTGACTTAGCCCAACTCACCCCGACTAGGCCCAACTTAGCCCAACTCAACCCTGACTTGGGCCAAATCACCCCAAATCAACCCAACTCAGCCCAACTCAGCCTCAACTCAGCTCAACTCATCTCAACTCACCTTGACTCATCTTAACTCGCCTTAACTCACCCTAACTTTGCCTAACTCACTTCAACTCATCTCGAATCAGTCCAAATCACCTTGACTTAGCCCAACTTGGCCCAACTCAGCCCTAACTCATCTTGACTCAGTCTAACTCATCCCAACTCTACCCAACTCAACCCTAACACAACTCGACTCATCCTGACTCACCCTAACTCACCTTGACTTGACCCAACTCTACCCAATTTAGCCCTAACTTAGCTCTAACTCAGTTTGACTCATCTTGAATCACCTTGACTAACCCTAACTTATCCCAAATCAACCCCAACTTAGCTTGACTCATCCTAACTCACTTTAACTTAGACAGACTCACCTGTCAACTCAACTTGACTATCAACCTAAGAGCTAAATTCTTAATATTATTTTCTCAAACTCTTAAGTGCTTCAAAGTAGGCCCTTATAATTGTGTTCTTGTAGGTTGAGGAAATATTTTAGAAGTTGTTTTAAATTCTTTTGACTAACCAAACACACTTTCATTTGGGTTTAAAATGAACATGCTTGATTTCACACATTTGAATTAATGCTTAAAATTAACCTAAGATTTGGCTAAGTCTTAGGTACATTCATTTAGTGCTTAAAACACATCATAACTCATACAACATTTTTAATTTGGTGTTTTAATCATGAATCTAGGTTAAATTTTGAATCTTCAATTTAGGCTTAAAATAAACTTGGGTCTTTATTGCTTCATGTGGCCTTATTTGTGCAATCTTTTACCATTTTAGAAATTAAGGCAAAGGGCCAAAAATAACATCACCTAATCTCTTATTTGGTGCTTAAAATTGAACTCATTTGTCAAGTTTGTATGTAATAGGTGATTAATTAATTGATTGGTAAAAAGAGAGGCATTGCATGTATGCTCTTCCATCCATCCCCTTTAGGGAACTTTTAGAATCAAAAGTGTCATGCTTATTGCAAGCATGCCTAGTCCAAGGCATATAAATAATGTCACTTAAAGTGCTCCCTAAAAACTCACAATAGTATTGGGCGATCTTGAGGCAACCATAAAGTCTTTTTATTATGTCTTTTATTTTATGAAAACTTGGCTTCTGAGGGGGATTTCATCACCTCCCATGAGTTCTCCAGGGATAAAGCACTAGAACATATCTATATTTTAGACATTGCATTACACTAAGTAAGTAATGGATGTAGTGGTTACAAAAAGGGCTAGACCTTTTTGCAACAAGATAAGTGATATGGACACCTAATTAAAGTGTGTTTTCTATCATCATTTGGCATGAAAGTCATTATGTAATTGATCAATTTAGAATGATTAAAAACTTGCTAGTTTAGTTAACCCCACTTTTCCAAACCTTCTCAATTTAAACTTAAGATGATTTTTTTTTCATTAGCTTACTTGGTTTTGATTTGTGTCTAAAACTATTTGTTAATTCAACAAACTTAACCAAAACACAATGTCCTCAAATTTATTGATTAAGGGAGGCGTTACGCTGTCCAACTAAAAAATCTATCTTTTCCTTGTTCAAATTATTATCAAAAACATTATGTTGTGTCAATCACTTTGGTGTAGTCATGTTGCCCATTTGAGTTTAGACTTTTTATCAAATTTGTTTAAGTCCCTCATTTATAATTCACATTCAAAATTGAACCTTTCTAAGTTTTAAGGGTTGGTGTGTTAAATTCCATTTACACACTAAACTTGTTCTAACTTGGGTTCAATTTTCCATTTGGATTGAGGGTCATTTATTGGAGTTAAAATCACATTATCATCTTGGTAGACTCAATTCATCTTCCATATCACTTATGCTTTGAATCCTAGAACATATTTTATCCTAATAAAACCATGTGGCGATGTTGTGTTACCTCTACCTTTATACTTAGTGATTTGTGTATGTTTTTACATATTGATTTACTTAGTTCATATTGGCTTCTTTGTAATTTGGATAACTTTCCTCTAATATTCTAGGGTCAACTCATTAAATTTGAAACTAGATTTTATGGTATAGGTGTATCACAAAGATCTAGGCTTTGGTGTACTAGTTTTCACCTTGGATCTTTGAGTTACCTTACCCTCTTCCAATTTATAAAATTTTAGCTTTACCAAAAGTTGAGTAAATTCATGAACAAATCTTCTAATTGTGTGTGGTTCTAATCCACTCTCCTTTATATCCTCTTTGGTACCTTAGTCATTTATTTTGAAGAGAACTAAGCATACCTCATTTAAATGTTTGCAAAACATTGATCCAAATCTAGTCAAACATAGATAACAACTCTTTTTTTAGACATGAATCAAAGGTTAACTCATAGTGGGGCCTCTTATGTCCTTAGCTATGAGTATGAGTAATTTATGATGCTCAATATAACACCATTGTTTTTTATGACATCCCCGCAATAGTAGAATTCGATGATGGTTAGAATGAATCTCAACCCCAAGAAGATCAAGATGAAGAACTTCTTAGGTTGATAGAAATAGGTGATAGAATGCCTTTAGAATTTCCTATAGAATAATTATATACCTTAGTTAGAGAAGGAGAACAATTATGGTAAGAGCAAGATTTTGTAAAAATAGACATACATTATTCTAACAAAGGAAAAGAAATACAAACAAAGTCAAAACCCAAAAATATGGATCTTCTAGCTAAGATCAAGATAATAAGTCAATGATATGTAGATCAACATGTCACAGACTTAACTGACTCATTAGTTTCCACTTTAATTCACAATGAAGCTTTGAAAGAATAGGGAAATATGGCTGAAAGTATGCAACAAGCATTTGATGAGAGCATAACCATAGCAGATCAAAGTAACCTAAATAAATAGTCAAAGTCACAAGAGATCTTACAAAATATTCCATTTAACACAAATCATACATTCTTCAATCATCAATAAACTATTATTACTTTGCAAAATCAAATACCTAAAAATTTAGTTCAAATTGAGGAAATCCCTCAAGACAATTTGGCTAGTTCGTTCCAACCAACATAGAAATTGGTAAACAAACATAGAACTTCCCAAAATATGAAATTTTTACATTCCCTATAGATCCAAAAAAAACCAAGGGCACATTCCACCCCAAAAAAAACAAAACTAGGGGCACATTCCACCCCAATAGCAACAAAACCAGGGGCACATTCCACCCCAACAGCAACAAATCTAGTGTCACATTTCACTCCAACATCAACAAAACTAGGGGTACATTCCACCCTAACAATAATGAAACTAGGGGCACATTCCACCCCAATAACATATTATCTAATCCACAAATACACCAAACATGCAAGAGTGGAATTCTATGAAGGAAATTGTTTAGAGATTGGAGATGAATAATAGAGTTAAAAAGTACAAATTTGATGAGATATGTCCATATCCATTTGATTTATCTATTCTCCAAAACCCCTTTCCACCTCATTTTTAGGCACCCAAATTTTAAAAGTATAAAGAAAAGTGAGATCCATGTCATCACATACAAGCATTCTTTGTCTTATGTCAAGAGGTTGCGTATAGTAACGAGTACTTACTTCGATTGTTTCTGTGAAGTTTAGCAGGACAAGCTTTGGATTGGCTACTTAAACTACTGAAGGGATTAGTTGTAGATTATAATTACTTATCAAAGAAGTTTTTTAACTATTTATCATATAACATAGAACATGAGTTAACCATTTTTTACTTGTGCAAAGCCTAACAATGTGATGGTGAAAGTTTTACCACATATGTACAAAGGTGGAGAGCATTGGTGGGATAATTTCAACATAGCTTACCAAAAAAATATTTGGTTGATATATTTTCACAAAAATTATATTCTGAAGTCATGAATAATCTATGATTAGATTGTGCTAACTCATTTGAAGAAATTATTGACAAAGGAGTGCAGATTGAGAAGCTCATATTGCTAAAGGCCTTGTCAAGATTTTTGCACAAGGTCAAACATCTAATCAAACTCAGTCACTAGTTCAAATGGTTTTGAAGGACAAGCCTAAGGGATTTAACAAAAATAATAACATGGTTATAAATGGGGTGATTGAAAAAAGGCACATACAAATGGTATAGGCTATGCCTACCCCAAAAGTACAAATAAACATTTCATAACAATTTTATAGTCTCTAACAAGTTAGGAGAACCAATAAAAATAATGTTACAAAAGCTCATCACTGCTAATTTTATGTATGGCTAATATCAAGGCCATTTCCTCAAGATCAACCAAAACTAGATTGGCATAAGGATAACAAATGGTGTAACTTCCATAATGTTTTTGGTCACAGTGCATATCAATATATCTAATTACAACACATTATTGAAGACTTTATTAAAATTGGTGAATTGGAAATTAAGCTGGCCCCTAACTAGGACACAAATTAGGATATGGGTATCTACAAATACCTGATTGCTTGACATAATCCACCACCACCAAGAAATAGTCAAAACCAAGGTCAGAATCAAGGATAGACGCAGAATAAGAACCAACATCAGGGTCAAAATTATAATGAGCATAATCAGGATCATAAGGCCCATACTAATAATGTGGCTTATAAAAATGTGCCATATGACTATAATAATACAATGGGGCACATTTTTTCTACCCACATTTCCACTATTACTATGAAACCAAATGGATAATCTCATGTTCCTCATAGCACGTTCCCCATCATTATAGGGTCAACACCCTCTCCCCGTTGTAATACCACATTTAGCCTGCATAATCATGTTGTGAATCCATTTGTATGGGTTACTAGTTTTGAACAACAACACCCTTTGTCTAATTATAAAGGCTCCTCATCAACTCAAAATTGTAACAATATAGCTAGACGCCTGTGGGTCACCATCTAAGGCCTTTCACCTTCCTCTTCTAATTCTAATGACTCCTTCCTACCTCTAGGTTATGTAGTCACGACAAGATCCTTGTGAGTCACCATCTAGGGCCATTTGACCACTTATTCCATGAAACCCAATGAGAATATTGTGTTGATGGTTCCAAACCCAAATACTATGCCAACAAAGAATAAATTAGCTCAATCCACAATTAAAAAAATCCCTATAGTTTAGCTGACCAATTGAACAAAACCCCTATATATATTCCCATATTAGAACTCTTGCAGATATTTGATGTCTATAGAACTATCATGAACAAACTTTCAAAAGAATCTATTGTTCTTAATGATATAAAACCTGATCAGTTCTAGAACCTAGTTGGATATTTGTCTTCATTTTTGCAAATGACATTTGACCACAAAGACATGTCCACTCTTGGCCCAAACCATAATGACCCACTATACATTGAGATAAGTATTGTATATCATAAGATCAAGCAGGTTCTTATACATAATGGTTTAGGGCTGAACATCATGTCTCTCAAATTGGTATGATGATTGGGCCACATGGATAAAGACATTTAGCCATAAACTATTATAATCAAGGCTTACGACAACACTAAGAGGGAGTCTTCTAGTAAAATCTAGTTACCAATAATGGTTGGGTATATTTCTCATCACACATTACTTCATATTGTGGATATTGAACTTCCATATATATTACTTCTTGGTCATCCCTAGATCCATGAAGTATAGGTAGTGCCATCCACTCTTCAATAGTGTTGTAAGTTTCCCCATAATGAGATTGAGGTTACTATTCCCATTGATCAACAACCATATCGATATTGTAAACATCTTGAATTTGAGTTTCATAATTAAAATTATTTCCCAGGTTCTCAATTCATTATGAAGAAGAACAAATCCATCATTTCCCATCCATCTCCATCTAATTATATCAACCCTAGTGATCTATCTTCTACTTTGGTTGATCCATTTCCTGTAGCTCTCGCAAAAAAGGTTTTTATTAAAGAAGTGGGTATTTATACATACCATCTAAAGGATGTCCTCCATATTGAAAAATTACCTAAATCTTGTAAATTGGAAAGCCTAAACCATACAATAATTCTAATGGACCCAACCAAATTTGGTAGCCAAAGAAGAAACAACACAAACCACCTATGGTTTTTGTACCTACAATCATGCTAAAGAAAGATTGAGAGGCTTTTACTAAGGGATATAGGTTATATTTTGAAGGACTTATTGATTGATTTTATAATCTCAAGTATCCAATTCCTAAATAGATAATGGAAAATCTTGACTATACAAGGAAAGGCCTTGGCCCACAAGCATAAGGAATCTTAGAACCCTTATCAACTAGAGTTGTTATTTGGAATCATGGTCTTGTATTTAAACCACCAGAGGGTGACCTCATGAATTTTAATAGTTCCTATTTTGAAGTGACTAGAGATGAGACTCCTAACAACAACACAATGTCCCATTATAACCTTTTCAATGAGATTACTGACTTGAATCTATTTGATTCAAATTCCATATTAACCATAACACCTATTGGAGCTTCTCATCTTGAATTAAACCCTCATTATTTCCTATGCCTTTACCATCTTGAACTCGTAGATTGGGACCAGTAACATTTGGTCATATGCCTTAATGAGTTTCAAAATGAAAATAAATTTCCAAATACATGGGCCTAAGAGATGGATTGCCCATTAGCAATCACAAGTAGGGATTTGATTTTTCATTGGATATTTCTGCTTATTTTAGAGATCAGGTAAATTTTTTTGGTCATAATAAATAAAAAACATCAAGATATTTAGGTGAAAATCTCTTTGAGGTGCTTGTCAATTAGGGGAAATGTAAAGAAAAAGATAAGTCTTTGAGTGAAAACCTATTTTAGGTGCTCCTAGGCAAGAAAGTTTGCTCATCCCCTCAGGACATAAAAGGTCCATCTATCCCATCTTCCATAGCCAGTAAAAACATCTCTTCAAAACAACATCAAATATTTGAGCATCTTGCTCTTGAGTTTCCAAGGGTTTTTTCTACTGAGACTTTACTTGAGATGGTTGATTTTGATTCATCATACTATCCAAAACTTTGTGAGGACCAACAAGAAGATGTATTAGAAGAAGATGATCATGATAATGCCTTGCCCATAATTCTAGAAGATAAACCCACACTTCTTGTTTAGAACACGATAGAAGTGAACTTGGGAACCTATGAGGATCCCAAAATTGTTTATTTTGGATCTTCTCTTATTAAAGTAGAACGTGAGCATACTATATCCATTATTAAGGATTATATAGACATCTTTGCATGGGCATACTTCAACATGCTAGTCTTGGACCCTAATTTGGTTTTGCATCACCTTGTTGTCCATCTTGATGCTAAACTAGTGAAGCAAAAACTTTGAAAAATGCATCCATGCATCACCTTATTAGTTAAAGCTAAACTAGAAAATTTATTAGGAGTCAATTTTATTAGACCATTAGATTACTCTGAATGGGTTTCCAACAAAGTCCCAGTGAGTAAAAAGACCTTGGGTATACATCTTTGTATTGATTTTTGAGACATCAACAAAGCATGCCCTAAAGATGATTTTCCTCTACCTATCATTGATGTGATTGTCAACTCAACTGTTGGGTACAAGATGCTATCCTTAATGGATGGATGTTTTGGTTATAATCAGATGAATATAGCCCTTAAAGACTAGCACAAGATTGTGTTCACCACTCCGTAGGGGAAATTTTGTTACCAAGTCATGCCATTTGGCTTGAATAATATTGAAGCAACATATCAATGTGAAATGATTGTCATCTTCCATGACATGATGCAAGACATTGTAGAGGACTATGTTGATGATATACTCAAAAAATCATAAACAAGAGCTAGATATCTTGATGTTTTATGAAAAATATTTGAGAGGCTTCATAAATATAAAGTCCACTTGAATCCTAAGAAATATGTCTTTAAAGTCACATCAAGGAAATTGTTAGGGTTCATTGTGTCACAAAGAGGGATTGAAGTTGACCCTGCCAAGGTCAAGGCTATTTTGGAAATGCCTCCACCAAATAATCTTAAATAAATGTGAATCATACAAGTAAAGATCTAGTCTATGCACAGATTCACTACTCAATTGGCATATAAGTGCCACCCATTTACTCATATTTTGAATAAAGGGGTAAAATTATAATGGGATGAAGATTTTCAGATAGCATTTTCAAAGCTTAAGACATACTTAGCCAATCCACTAGTCTTAATACTTCCAACATAGGGAAAGCCACTACTTTATATATCAACCACAGAACATACATTGGGGGCACTTTTGACCCAACATGATAATCATGGTAAGGAACACATTGTTTATTATTTAATCCATACATTGGTGGATTATGAATGTAATTATACACTTATTGAGAAGACATGTTTAGGTATGGTGTTTTCTACTCATAATTTGTGACATTATATGCTAAATAACAAAACTAGTGTCATCACCAAGGTGGACCCTCTCAAGTTCCTCTTGTATAAAGAAGATATTCAAGGAGGTATGGCCAAATGGGTTATGCTCTTAATTTAGTTTGATATTGAGTACCAGATTAAAAGGCAATCAAAGGGTAGGAAATTTCTGACCAACTTGTAGAAGATCCTATTGAGGCCACTCAACCTCTCAAGTTTAACTTTCTAGATGATTCTATCATGGTGATAGAACAAGCATCATAGGAACTTAAATAGTGGAAAATTTATTTTGATGGATATTTCACATCTCATGGATCTAGAGATAGCATATTATTGATCACACCACAAGGGGCCTTGATTCCCAAAGCATTCCATATACAATTTCATTGTACAAATAATATGGCTGAGTATGAGGCATTGATTATAGGGCTCCACCTTTCTATACAGTGGGATATTCAAATCTTAATAGTTTATGGATATTCATAGTTGATCATTAGTCAGACCACTAATCAGTATGAAAAAAAATATGACAAGATTTTTCTTTACAAGAAAATTTTAGATAACCTCAAAACGCATTTTAAATCTCTACAATTTGAGAATGTTCTGAGAGTAAACAATAGATCTACCGATGCAATGGCAAAAATTTGTTCTATGATTCAAATATATGGTAGTGATAAAGAGTATCAGTTCCTAATTGAAAATCTTATTTACCCTATGCATATTATGCCAAATTTAGAGAGGGTATGCACCATTGCTAGTTTTAATCTCCCACTTGAAATATCATAATACCAAGATTTTTATAACTATTTCCATAGTCATGTCTTCCTTGCCAACCTTTCCAACAACCATTAAAAGCTCTTCCTTCATTACTTAACATGTTATAATCTCCTTGGAAACACACTTTATCATAAAGGATATGATGGAATGCTTCTTCATTATTTATCTCTGGGAGAATCTAAGCTGGAACTAAAGGAGGTTTATGAAGGAATGTGTGGGGCCCACACTAACGATGTAGATCTAGAAATGAAGCTCCTAAAAATAGGATATTATTGGCCTAAAATGGAGACTGATGCTTGTAAATATGTGAATAAGTGTGTTCCTTATCAATAATATGACAAATGGAAGCATGCACCTTCTTTACCACTATAACCAATCACAAAACTATGGTCGTTCTCAATATGGGGTTTCGATCTCATTGAGAAAATTAACCCTTTAGATGGCCATAAACACATTTTGACCATAATTTAGTACTTTACCAAGTGGATTGAGGCCATTCCTCTCACTTATGTTAGCAAAAATTAGATAGCCAAATTCATTCATTACCATATCATTTATTGATATGGCATCCCAGCTCGTATTATATTCAATAATGGTAGACATTTTATGAAACACGATGTAAAATATCTTTGCACAAAATTAAATATAAAGCATAAAAAATCAACTACATATAACCTACAAGTCAATGGACAAGCTGAGGCATAGAACAAAACCATTATAGCCATCTTAAAAAAGATTGTCAATGACATTGGTCGTAATTAACACTTGCAACTCTTTCCTACCCTTTGGGCTTAGAAAAAAAATCATTGAACCCTAATTGGAGCCACTCCATACTCCCTTATTTTTGGAACAAAGTATATAATCCTAATCGAGCTTGAGATACCATCATTACAAAGATCACTAGATCACATTGAAGATGATGAAGACTATAGAGACTCACAGTTGTAAGAACTCAAACTTATTGATGGTAACCATTTAGCTACCCTATAAAACTTATAGGCCTATTAGAATATATTGTGGAGACACCAAAACAATTGCATTCTACCTTAAGAGTTTGAGATTGGTGACTTAGTTTTGAAATAGAACCAAAATAACATGAAAGTTGAACATAAGAAGAAAGGTATGTTTTAGCCTAATTGGTTAGGACCATATGTTATCATGATGAACTATGGATTAGGAGAATATCAATGAACTAAACCTAATAGTTAATAACTCCCATATCCCATGAACATCATACACCTTAAGAGGTTCTATGCATGAATATCTTTGAACCATTATCTATAAGACCCCTGAATTTAGGGGTAACTTGTGCTCAAGTAATTTTATCCCACCAGTTTATTCTACCCTAAACACATTATATACTACTTTGTCCCACTCTTCATAACTTAGGATAGTGAAGGATTTAAATCATTAGCACTCTGAACACATTGTATCTTATCTTGGACCATTCTCTTTGAGAACCAAATTCTTTAACCCACTCTGGGCTATCCATCTATTGGACACTATTCTTAGGACTGTTCTCCCTAAGAACCATATTCTTTGTTATATCTTAGGCATGTTGTCATCTTGAACACATTTTATCCCTCAACTAATTGTGATGTTAATTATATCTCATGAACATTATGATCATCTTCAAGACCAGTTCTATAAAGAATTTTAGCCAAGATAGTATTTTACAACTTATTCTATAGATAAGTGAACACAAATAATTTTTCAAAGTTATTTCATGTTGCACACTATTCTATATTACATTTTCTACTCTTTGTAGGCATTTTTTTGTCTTATTAGGATCCTCACTCTCATCAATTTTTTAGCATGGGCTGTTGTAGCCAACTTAGTTATTTTATTGGAACCTCTACTCTCAGATGTGCATCTCCTTGCCTAGATGGTCTTTCCTTGTGCATACTTTATCCCAAAAATACCAAAAACATTAGAACATGATCCATAAAAGAACAAAAATATTATCTCACACTTTTTTACATTCCCATCCCACCATGTGATGCTCTTGCTATTTTTCAAGTAAAGAAACACTAGTTCATCTTGTCCCATGCACTTGCTATTTTGCAAGATCATTCTTTCTCATCCCATCAGTGTGTTGTTTTCAAGACCATTCTTATTTTTTTATTCACCATTTCTTCTATAAAATCAATCATACTAGTTTGATCATCATTTTTCTTCTATCATGTTTTGTGGGAAAACTACATTTGGCCTAAAGTTCATGTTGAAACATGCATCCATGGAACTATGTAGGCAACATCCACTTATCTTGTACATTTGGAGTTAGCTTAGCCAACCCATTCCTTTTCTTCTCTTTATCCATTTATTTTGTCATTGTTCCTCTTTAAACAAGGAAAATTTATTATGTCATTGTTCTTTGTTATGTTGTGGTGGAAAGTAACACCTCTACCGCATGTGCATGAACATTTGTCTTTAAACTTCACTCACTTGGTTTTTTGTTTGTGTTTGTTTATTTGTGTTTTCTTGGTGTTTTGTTGTGACTTCACACCTCTCCTTTTATTTCTTCTCTTTTTCTCTTTTAATTAATTCTTGTCTCATCTTGGTCTTGTGTTTTTATGTTTGATTTTTCTTCTCTTTTGTGTTCAAGAATGTCTTGATGGTCCACATGGATCTTGATTATTTATATCTTGGTCTCATGTCATTTAGCTATTCTTGCTTTTTATTTTTAAATTTTTTTGTTCATACTTAGGTCTTGATTGATCATATCTTGATTTTAATTTAGGTTCATTTATGTTTATCTTTTTCTTTGTCTTTGTTTTTTTGTTTAAATGTAAATAGTTGTAACTCTAGTTTTGGTCATTATTTTACCATTATCCTTAGTTATAGGTATTCACATTTGAACTGGCTCAATGTAATTAAAATATTATTTCATTATAATTTATTCATACTTATGATGCCTAATTTATTTTGCTATATCGAGACTTTGTGCTCAGGTTTCAATGTCTTAACATCAATATAGATCCGATGAATGATAATTAAGAATGCTTTACATAATCTAGACTCACGATATGTAATTAGGAATCTAGGTAACATGTATTTTAGCACTCAACTCTATGCTTGGATGTGCATCTCTTTGTATACAATGTGAGTCTAATCAATTATTGGTTAGTTTTCATCATTCCTAATTCCATTCTCTCCCAAACATTGGTGAACTACATTGGCCTGAAGTTCATGTTAGAACATGAGTCCATGGAACTATGTAGGTAGCATCCACTTGTATTATACATCTAGATTCAACTCAACCATCTCCATTCTTCTTTTCATCTCTTTCATCACTTTGTGCATTCTCGTATGCTAGGTTTTATATGGCTTTTTAAGCCAGTACACCATCACACATATGTTTGTTCTCACTCACTTTAACTTATTTGTTGGATTATATCTTTGAGATATTTTTATTGCCAATTACCCATGTTGGGGCACAACATCTGATCAATGTCATAATCAAATCAACTCTATAAGGGAAAACCATTATTTATTTTGTATTAGTTATCAAAATTAGCCCCATTAGGGAAAAACTATTTTATCACGATCACATCTATTCTATTGGGGTACTTCTTATTATCTTCTCTTTGGAAACCCTGCTCTAGTGGTGTTTCCCTTCCTAAAGAAGAACATTCTCTCTTTTCCTCTAATCCAAGCTCTCCACACTAATGCCCATGATGGAAATATTTAGTGTGTTACTTATCTTAGGATTGATCAATGTTGTAAGCAAACAACTTGCACTCTTAAATTGGGTACATTTAAAGTGTCTCCCTTATATTTATGAATTATATCTTTCTCATCCCCCCCATCTACTGGGGCCTATCATACCTCTAATTATATTTTTATCATTGATGGTAATGAGGTGTGCAAGCATTAGGTCATTTGGATGTGATCTACTCCATGGGTTAATCTCTCATTGTCCCTCTCTTTTTGAGAGTCCATTCTTCTCTTTAATGCTAGTATATCATCTCAAGGGGGAATTCTAGGTCATTTCCAATTTCTTCTTAACAACTATTTTATTTGAAAATATATTGCTTCATCTGAATGTCTCGCTATGCCTTCTCAAATAGGGAAAAAATGTAGACATCCAATTCCTAACACCATTTATGTTAAAATTATCGATCTTACTCAAATTTCACTCAAATGCACATTTTAGGTCAAAATCCATAAAACACGCTAAATGGTTTGAGCTTGTCTTTTACAAGTATTGATTTAGGATAACGTATCCCTAAATGGGGTAATGCATTTTATGGGATACCTAACTTTGATCAATTCAATGCAAATCAAAATGATGGTTTCACCTTTTTGTGCTTTGGATCACTCTTTTCTTCTAATTCATTGGTACACGTCATGTACCTTTGTTATTTTGTGTTGATAACATCTTAAATATGATAACAATTCCAACACATCTAAAATTGACTTTTAATTTTAATCCAGTCAAATTTTGAGCCAATAATATGACATTTTGACCAATTTGATTAATTTGTGCACAAATTGCCAAGGTTTTGCATCAAAGTTGACTAATCATGTTTAAGGCTAATTAAACCAAATCAAGAGCTTAAGTTAATTTTCCATAGAATTTTTTGAATATTTATTTTTATAAATTTATTTTCATTAACTATATCATCAAATGACATCATCCTATGGGGTGGCATCCACAAGCCATAAATGCTATAAATATCAAGATTATGGGTCTCCCATGCCTCATTAAGACCCTACATGCCTCTTAAATGCCCCTCTATCCAAAATATTTATTATATATATTTATGGATTTTAATTAGATAATTGGAATAATCCTTAGCCACACATCTCAATCTTGAGATGGATTGTTCAAGTTGATCCTAATCAATATCAAAAATATATAAATAGAAAGACGATGAGAATCATTTTTAAGCTTGATTTGTGAAAATTTATTATGTTGAATGGGCTCCAAAATCCTTCATATTTGATCATTGATTTTATATTCAAGCTTCATTGATAGGCTAGTTTAATGATTTCAAATCATAAGCCTAGGTTTTACAAGGAGTTTTTGAGATATTAGAGGAGTTGGCCACCATTATTGTTGAAAAAAAGAGCTCTTGATCAAGGGAGAACATGTTTCTAAGTTGATCTTGGAGGATAGATTCACTTGGTAAGGTATAGGTTTCTTTCTTTATTTCATTTATCTTTCATTGTCATTAGTAATTCTCACATGAATAGATAAGCTTAATTCAGTTTACTCTTATACATTTTTCCTTTGAATTATTGGGATAATATTTGACTAATCATGTTATGTAATCCTATCTACACAAAATATCGATAACATAAGGGATGAAACATGTCAATTGGATCCATGTCAAACATCTTGTTTTGAAAAGGTCTAGTCTTTTTCACAACCACTACATCCATAAATTGCTCAGTGTAGTATGATATCCTAAATGATCATACATTCTAGGTTGGCTTTCCATTATTAGATATGGTTAATCACTCATACCATCATCTCAGTGTGGTGATCCCAATTTGTATACCCCCCATGGATAGGGTTTGAAGACAATGTTGAGAGATGAAGCCCCAAGTCAAATTTTCCCTAAAGAACTCATCAGAGGTAATGACATCCCCCTCACAATCCAAGTTGCATGAAATAAAATCTAAGTAAAAAGGATTTAGGGTTGTTTTTATATCACCTAAGCCTTATGAGTTTTAGGGAGAGCCTATTCAAATTCCTTTTTACACCTTGTAAAAAGGTACAATTTGTAAGGAAAATGTTTTTTTAATCACCCAAGTTCCCTATAAGAGATGGGGGGAGAGAACACATGTGAAATTATTCTTGCTCAAAAAATTTAACAAAGCAAGTGATAATTGATAGTGGATGTTCGAGGCACATGATAAGAGACAAGATAAATTTCATAACCTTGAAGAAGATCAATGGTAGCACAGTAAAATTTGGAGATAATACTACTACTAGAATTGTTGGAAAAGGTACACTAAGATTGGATAATGGTAGAACTAAAACTGAAAATGTTTTATATGTAGATGGTCTTAATCATAATATTTTGAGTGTAAGTCAAATGTGTGATTAGGGGCACACACTAAAGTTTTATGTAGAAGGTTTTGAAATTAGAATAAAAGATTCAGATGTATTGGTATGCAAGACTTGATAAGTACCTGCAAGATCAAGGATTCAAGAGAGGATTTGTAGAGAGTAATATTTACATCAAAATAGAAGGTGATCATAAACTAATTATTGTGGTATATGTTGATGATATCATTTTTGGAGAAAATATTGAAAAGATAACAAAAGAATTTTTTGATAGAATGCCAAAAAAAAAAATTGAGATGTCTATGCTTGGAGAATTATCATTTTTCTTAAGATTCAAAATATTTCAATCAAATAAAGGAATTTTCATATCTCAAAGTAAATATGCCAAGGAAATGTTGAATAAATTTGGTTTTGAGGATTGTGCACCAGTTGACACACCTATGTGTATAAGAAATAAGGTGAGCAAGGATGAATATTCACCTATTACAAATCAATCTTTGTATAGATCTATGATTGGTAGTCTTTTATATTTGATAGCATCGAGGCTAGACATCATGCATGTAGTAGGTATGGTTGCAAGATATTAGTCATCTCCAAAATATAGTCATGTTTAGTTGGTGAAGATGATATTTAAATATATCAAGGAGACATTGGATTATGGATTATGGTTTCCCATAGGTAGAGATTTCACTTTGGTTGCTTATACAAATTTAGATTGGGTAGGGTGCTTGGATGATAGAAAGAGTAAAAGTGGATGAGATTTCTTCCTTGGTGATAGCTTAGTATCATGGCTAAATAAGAAGTAGAATCTAGTATCACTTTCTACAGATGAAACAAAATATATTGCAGCAATATTATGTTTTACTCAAGTGCTTTGGATGAAGAAAACCTTAAAAGATATCAAGGTAAAGTATGATGAACCTATTTATATTTTTTGTGATAACACAAGTGCTATAAATATTTCAAAGAATCTAGTG
This sequence comes from Torreya grandis, assembly GCA_037957365.1. Classification (NCBI taxonomy): domain Eukaryota; kingdom Viridiplantae; phylum Streptophyta; class Pinopsida; order Cupressales; family Taxaceae; genus Torreya; species Torreya grandis. Next base: position 4,103,338 of record JARHVA010000235.1, on the reverse strand, counting down.
ATGCATTCAAGAATAAAACATATTCCCATTCGATATCACTTCTTGAGAGAGTAGGTTATAGATCAACAAGTTAAGATGGAGTATATCAATACTACAGAGCAAATTGCAGATATTTTCACAAAAGCACTACCAAAAGACACATTTGAGTATCTACAAGAGATGCTGGGAGTAACTTATTTTACTTCCTACCATTGAGGTTCAACATCATTTGAGGAGGAGCTAAATGTTAGCTCTAGGTAGGCCCTTTGCCATTGATGTCAAAGGGGGAGAATAATAGGTATAGGTACAGGTGTAGAAATAGGTATAGGGAACATGTACAGGTTGCTACAATAAGGGAGAGTTACTATATGTTGTTCAAATGATAGTATGTGTAGGTTTCAAGATGTGGTAGTTTTAGGTTTGAGGTTGTCGTCAATGACAAAGGGGGAGATTGTTGGAAATATTGTCATTGATATTAAATGTCTATCATTATTGGTGATAAATGCCCCATTGCATTTAATGATGTTTGTAATAGTTATATCTTGGATAATGTGTGTTAATATTTATTTAATATTAACGAATATATTTTGGTTGCATATAAGTCAAAAGAGGGCCCATGGAGAAGTCAAAGAGTCATGGGGTAAAGACAAAAGAACAATGGGATGCATTTTCCCATGAAGAGTCATCTTGGAGAATTCCAAGAGTCACCAAGTGAAGACAAAAGAGGAAGGGTGCAATTTCTCATGAAGGGACACTTTGAGGAATACTAAAATTCACCAAGATAAAGACAAAAGAGGAAAGGATGCTTTTGCTTATGAAGGGTCACCATATGACTTTTTAAATGCAAGGATATGAAGGGTCATGAAAGTTTGGCACCATTTTCCATGAGGATTGAAGGGTCAAAAAGGGTGAAGGCCAAAGGTCATTTGGAAAGATATAAATAAAGGCTTGAGAAGCCATTTGTAATGTGAGAGAAAGTGTATGATTTGTAATTATTATATCTAGCTTAGAAGAGAAGAGGAAAGAGAGGAAAGAGATATTGTAGTGAAATATCATTTGTTGAGATAACAACATTGAAAGATAGTTGTGTGGTATACACAAATGGGGTTGGTGCTCATGAATAGTTGTTGTGTTGGTGCTCAGCAAAGGGGTTGTTGCTCCTGTGGGTTGGTTCTCAACAAAGGGGTTGGTGCTCATGAATAGTTGTTGTGTTGGTGCTCAGCAAAGGGGTTGGTGCTCCTACAAGTTGGTGCTTGTGAATATTATAGTTTGAGTTGGTGCTCATTCATATACTTGAGATTATTCTTTATGGTTTTTCCCACATTGGGTTTTTATGTTAAATTTGGTGTGTCTCTCTATCTTGTGTGGTGTTTATTATTTCATTTTTATTACATATCTGGAATGTATGGTTAAGTGGAATTTGATTAAGTGAAATTTTATAATATTTATGATATACTAATTCACCCTCCCCCTCTTAGTATATCCCATGCTTAACATGTAGGGATCAACATAATCTCCCAAATTTGGATGTTTAAGAAAAAAACATCTTCCTATACTTTACAACATCTTATTCAATAGTTCTTGGTATACTCCATTAGATCTACTAGGTAATAACTCTTAGATCTCATACTCTTCCCTACTCTATAAAGTTTAAATTATGTATTTTATCTTCCTCATCTTGTTCTATGCTTTGAACTTATGGTGGTTGTGTGTCTTACTCTAGTTTAAATAATCCATCTAAATCTATATCCACATCAGTGGATTCCATTAACTCACCTAAAATTTGATTGCAAGGTTTAAGGTGAGAATGTTCCTATTGAATAGCCTTATAATTTTTAATTTATAGATTCATATCACATGATGTTTGTTGTTACAAGGATGAGTTTGTCTCCACTCTTAGGTCTCTTTCCTAGCCATAAAATAAAATAAAATCCCTTTTTACAATGTGTTTTCCACTAATAGATTATCATATTCAAAGACAAAAGTATGGATAAAATTGTGTTGTACCTACACCCAATGTTTAGTCTCCCTCCTAGCTCCTAATGCACCTAGTATCTTGGTTCAACCCATTTCACATACCATATTCTTATATATTTATGCACATTTAGTTTGATACATTGGCCTTCTTGAAAAAATGACACTTTCATCTAACAACATTTGGTAGCTAAAATCATTCTCATAGGAATTCATATGTTGTGTCCCATTGTAACTCTGAGTTTTTATGCATTACCCACCATTTCATAGTAGTTCCATTCAACGCATAACAAAATGTGTTGACTCATTGACATATATTGTAAAAATGGTACTCTAATCTCAAAATAAATTGATTTAGATCTTTAGTTGCAAAAAACATATTGTAATTGATGTTTAGTAACAAATACCATTTCTAGAGGTCATACCTCATGATCTACTCTATTATCTACAACTGTATGTATTTCTTAAGATGTGGTCTAAAGAATTGATATTATATAGTTCAAAGAGAATTTTGATTTGTATCTAAACTGACAATAAACCAACTATTACATTTTTATACATAAGGGGACTCTGGTTATTGTGGAATAATATAGGGCTTATGCTCTGATTGATTCAGTGGGATAATAACTATCTTATCCTTAGGTTGTGCCTCTAATTGATTGCAAACCATGTTGATAGTCATTTGGCCATCATAAGCCCATTTATTACCAATCAAGGTAGGATAATAGGTCTCATCAACCTTCATATTGATGACCTCAAAGTATACTCAAAAATGCAACTTAGCAACTTTGATCTCCACGTCTTCTGAGTGACCAATTGGCTCTACTCTTCAATAGTCTACAAGATAAGATTAATATAGCTATAGCTTAAGGTTAATTTACCAAAATCCTCCCAAGTAGATCATAGAATCATATTTATATTACTTCTAAAATTAAATACTATGTTAGGGATCTCACTTTTTGCAAGTTTAATTTCCATATGAGAGTCAACATCCCAAGGCTTATTAGTTCTAATGTACCAAACAACCTTATCAATATGATGTTGTCCTCAATATGTGCACTCTATAAGATTATGAAAGAGTTTGGTAATGTTTTGTGATATGTAATCATTATGTATAGTACTATTTATCTTCAATAAATATGTCAAATTAGTTACAACTTCTTCATCCCTCATTATGTGCATAATCTACCCACACATCTATGCATAAATAGATGTAGTATATCCTTCTGAAGAGTTATGATGTTTTATATTTTGTATGACTTATGTTTATTAATACATTTAAATCATTTCTATTATAGAATCAATATACATATTTTCTTTAACATTTTTAATGCCTTGATTTGATGGCATTTCCAATAGTGGTAGTCCCTACTCTAAGCATTGTTTTCTAGTGACTGCTTGCATAAATAAATTTTACCTAGGTTGCACATTTATCATATTCAAATTACATGCATGATATTCCTTTCTTTGATTTTCCAATAAAAAATAATCTTTAGTCCGATGTTACCCTTTAGTTCTACAACAAGCACATTATATCTATCTTAGTGGATTAGTGGGGTAATTCCATATGTAGTGATTTTATTCACCACATAAATAACAATAGATGGGAAGGTGATCTTGAGATTTATCATTGTTATAGACTACATGATATCCATCTCTGTATCCTCCTCTATATCCACCTTTATTTTTTTGGAATCCCTATCATTATTTCTTTTGTCCATCAAATCCTTCTTTGCATGATTTATATGAATTATACCCACCATACTATTACTGAGGTGAGGTTGGATCCCGATTATATTATTAGGTTGAGGACTCACATTTTTTAGGAAGACTAATATTGGTATTTTGATGATGATAGTGTCCAACCAGCTAGACCTTGGGGCCAATATTGAGGTAATGAGGGCATCCACTAAGGATTACCTTATGTTTCACTAGTCATGTCCACATTTGGGTCTGGAATACCCTACTTTGAAGTTGGAAATTCATGAACAAAAAATATTAAGGTATTCTTAGTTATATCTTCTTTAAGTTCCTATAGATATCTATAGATCTTCTCATCATGATTATTTGGTTTTGAAAAAACTATAGTATAAAATCTAGGATTTTTTAATGTACTAATGTAAGAGATGACACTTTGAATTACCATGTCTGACTACTCTACATATTTCACAAAATTATATATTGAGATTTAGACAATCATTCTTATGGTTCCCTTTTTGAATGCACTCTATACACCATAAGCCCAATTTAGGTTTATCCCTCTCATGAATCTCATCAATTCTTATGATAAAATCATCTATTTTTGCCTCAAATTTGGAACCAGCTACTATAACATCACCATAATCCTTAATGTGTTCCATTCATAGAGAAATAACTCAGGCATCATCCTTAGTCAATAATTGTGACTATGTAATGGAAAATATAATTCATTAGCATAACCCTTTTACTAACAAAGTATCCTTGTCCTTGTCTTCCATGATAAAATCAATCTTTTTCATCACATTGGAAAATCTATAATCATAGTCCCAAACTAATTCTCCACTCCATTATCGAATCTCCTTCATATTTTAAATAGTATAGATAATGTATTTCTTCACCTTAGACAATAAAATTATATTCTCTTTAACTTATTGAATATAGAGGGAATTAAAATCCCTTTTATAAATAAACTCCAAAGATTTAACTATTAAAGATCTTATGATTTCACACTTCTTTACATCCTTAGATGTTACCCCCTTAACCTACCATTTAATGTTGTAGGTTGAAAAATATTGCTAAGTGTATGTAGACATATCATATTGGTTCAAATAAATAAACATTACTATATTCAATGTTATTTAAATTACTAGTACTAGATTTTGTACAGTAGTATCTATGATTACAGGTTTTTTTGCACTAGTAACTATGACTACAAGTTTTTGTGCACTAGTTTTTATTAGTGTCTTAAAAATGGGTTTGGAAAAGAATAAAAAATTATTCTAACCTCTTATTATCTATTTATTTATTACTTATTTCACTAAGTTTACCAAATTTATCTATAAATTATTGAAACCAACCTCTACCCTTCTCTTCTTCTACAATTTGCATTCTTCTAACTAATGACAAATTAGGCTTGAGGGATGTACTAATGAAATGAATGATATTTGTATTCAAATTATTATATCTATGATATTTAACCTATGATAATTATATTAATTTTCTTGAATTCTTCCCAAGAATATTCCTTCCTTAGTTCAAACAATACCTTTTCCTTTAAACTACATTCTACTCCTATCCTCTAACTATTCTACTACTATCCAACTTTCCTCTTCCTACTTACTCATATCCACATCCTCAATATTCCTAATTTCTCATATCCACATATTAAATTTCAATTTCCTATACTTATCTTTGTATCATTCACTTCTACATTAGACATATCTTCATAACACTCAAAGTGACTACTCCATGTTGGCAGGAGTAGGCACCATTGTATTTTACACAACAAATATATTGATAAATTTTAGTAATTAAAGAAAATTATAATGGATTAATCTGATAAACATGTAATAAATATCTTATAATTACAAATACCCTTACACAAAAAATCATTTAATAGAGCTATATATGGTAGTCTTAAACCAATAGTTGATTGTGTGGGTTCAAAAAGTATCTAGGTTTTGCAAGATATCTAAACTTTTTTTGAACAAGTTATTATTTACTGTAATTAAAAATACTAATATTTTGCAAGAATTATTTCCCTTAAAATAATCATTCAATTTCACTTATCATTTATGAAGCATTCATTCAATCACATACATCAACTAATGCATAAACAATCATCCATATAAGCATATAACCTATAAACACAAGAGATATGTGGGAAACCCTAAAGGAGGATAAAACCCCAATTAAAACCATCTTTTAATATATTCTTATAATAAATTAATAAATATTTATTGAGGTACCAACCCCATAAGGATCACCAACCCCTCACTAGTCAAGCACCAACTCAACTAGTCCTTTAATAAGCACCAACCTGCAAGGAGGCACCAACCCCCTAGGTAAATCAGCACCAAATCAAAAATATAGAACCTATGATCACCTATGGACACATTTTTATCACTAAAATGATGATTATCACATATTTTTCTCTTCACACTCTTTTATCTCTCTCAAACAGCCTATTAGGCCTCTTTACTCAACTAGCCCTCTTCTTGACAGATTTAGGTCACATGACCTTGCTCATCATCTATAGAACCACAATTATAACTTAATGACATATTAAAAATAACTATATGATTTTATTAAATCTTTATACTTATTTTCTAAACTTTTATTTCATTTTTTCACCACACCAATATTCTAACAAGTCAAATTGGGCCTATTAGACCTTCTTTTTATATTTGACTCTTGATTTCACCAAATTTGGTCAACTATAAACCTACAAATAATTTTATCACAATTTTAGTAAATCAATATATATATATATATATATATATATATATATATATATATTTATTTATTTATTATTATAAAAAACCACTACATAGGTCAATCACCACTCATAAGGACCAAAATCACTAGTAGACCTAAAGGAGACCTAATGCAATTAGGCCTTCTCAAAGCACACATTTCACCTTGACCACCTTGGAACATCTTGAGCCTCCATAAATTGATTAAACACTTAAAAAATTATTAAATTATATCCCTTATAATATCACCTTACGTCCCCAACATAATTTAGCTTATTTCACTCTGTAAACCACACCATTAGGCCTACTCACAATTAGGCCTTCTCACTGCCAGAAAGTTTGATTTGAATATCTATAGTATAAACTCAAATTTGACACATAAATATATAAAAATAATAATATTAATAGGACCTACATGACCTTAGGGTAATCACCATTTACATTAGACTTTAAGATATTAGATAAAAGACCTCAAACTGACCAATTTCATATGATCACTCACAACTACAAATAGGCTTCAAAACCCAATTAAGAACCTTTGAGTTTTCACACCTTCATTGGAAATTATCATGAATAAAAATTCATTCAAATTAACCTATGAGACCTCTATAATAGATTCATGTATGTTATATTTTTTAACTCTGAGAAAATCACCTCAAGAACATCAATCTTACTAACACATAAAAAATTTCCTGAATGCTCCAAAAACAATCATAGAAATAGCGACTTAGAACACTATTAGACTAAATTTAATTAAATTACAATGGGTTCATATTAGATGCAATACTAGTCTTACAGACCAGTCTCATGTCTTCATTGTATAAATACCTCACTATGTTAGACAAGTTAGATTGACATCAACTTTTTGCCATACACAAGTTTATTCAAAACTTCTGTTCATTAGGCATATGTGTTATAGGTATTGAAAAATGACCCATTTTAATTATATTTATCCCTAACCCATTAAAACACATACCTAATCTCATTCCCACTTTTGCCTATTTTTCTCATTGTCTTCCTCACTAAGCCTTTTTAGTGATAGGTCAACTTCCATGACCAGTTTAGCATATTTGAAGTCTATAACCTAATAAAAAACTTATATGGACAAAAAATACAAGTCTTAAACATCATATTCCAATAATTTTCATGCTTTGACGTGGTCAAACTTGACTGCTACATCAAAAATCTAAGAAATAAGTGGTTTCATGTATCTTCTACTCACTCTTTTGATAGACCAATGCCACCTATAGGTGCCTAAGAAAGACATCTACATGATTCAATCATCAAAATAGGTTTTCCAATTCATTATAATCCATTTATATCAATATGTTCCATATCAAGTCAATGTTAGGGTTTTAGAAAGGGTTAAGACCACCTTACAGTCTTAACAATCATTCATAAATATTGGGCCCTTAATATAGAAACTAATGCTAGGAATCTTGAGTTAGGATCCTTCCCCAACTTCCATGAACTTCTTAGGATCTCATGAAAAGTTTGAACGTACCAACAAGCATAATAAAATCCTTCTCAAGTATATAATACCTCATTCTATGCACACTAAAAACCTCAAAACCACATTTCATACTTTTTCATTCAGACATTAACTTAATACTTCATCAAAAAAATTGACACAACCTTTCATTAATCTAATAATGGTCTCATGATCTTTAAAACCTTATAAACTGAACTTGGCCCCTCATTAGTCCACACTAGTTCTCTTTGCACATTAGGCCTTAAACTGCCAATCACACTTTAAACCTTGAAAATAGCTTGAAACCACTTACAGTATCTCAAAACTTCATGATCATGTCATAAAACCTCATACCATGCTCACAAACTACCAATATTATTTTCTCAAGCCTTTGACTACTCACCTCATCATGCTACTAGGCCTATGCCTTCTTACTAAGTCTCTTCATGCAAATGAATAAGCCATAAAATGGCCTTCACATCCCATATAAAGTATTATATACCTTAAACACATGTTTACACAATATCAAAAATCTTCTTACATGTTCTACCTCTGATTTGTATCTTTCATAAGTCTTGAAAATATTTCATGGTACCTTGTTAGGTTAGGCAAGGTCTATGACAAGTTTGGTTGTATGCTTAGGATTAAGATCTTACCCATGTAGGTTTACCTTGAAAATTTCTTGAGTGTTCCCACACATCATATTCATGATTGGGAATCCTTAAACATCCACTCATACTTATGTGTATCCATCTTACTAGAACGCCATCTTGATATGCATGCTCATGATATGGCAATGTTCCTTAGGACTAGTGCTCAAAAGTATGCTTAACTTGTATCTTGATATTAACCTTGACATGTCAACAACCTTAGAATAATTACTAGGTTTCCTTCAAATTCTTTCTCAATAAAGAGATAATATGTTTCCTTTAAATTCCCTCTTTTTATAAGACTCCTTATCACATACCAATTCACCATGTATGATGCCAACTTTGAATTTGACATCCATCTTGAACTTTACATCAATGAAAACATTTATGCCATAACATCAAAAATAGGAACATACCTAAACAATATCCCCCTTTGTCCTTGATGGAAAAAACTTAAACACAGTTGATCATTCTCACCTCCGTAATCTAGATATCTTCAAACTGACCTTTCTCTCAAACTAAAACTTTTCCCCTTTGACATTAATGATAAAGGGTCATTTATTGACAACTATTTGATCCTTGGACCTAGAATAACACACCTTTTCTCTCTAAATAGGATCATCCTCTCTCTCTCTCTTTGTCAATAACTCAACACACACAAAAATGTTCCCCCTTTTTTCTTATACTTGATACCCTTATAAGAACACTCAAAAATTCCAATCCAATCTCACTATGTATAAAATAAACTCACATTCTTTCATAGTCAACCACCTTCAATAAGATCTTGAAACCAATTCCAAACCTCAACATAGATCAGGCTCACAAACAACTAACTTCATGAACACATTGATCTTGTAGACCAATCCATAACTCAAATTTCTTCATGACTGCTACATATCTTCTTTACAAACACACCTACTCTTGGAGAAAATTTGGCTCCCCTTATCTCCATGAGGTATTTAGACACTATCACGAATGTGATTTGGTTTAATCAAGTCATCATACAAATGCCTTGTAACCCATTTCTTGTAATCACACCTCCAATAGACTATTATTTGAAATTTGGATCAAAAACAAAGGATAAAAAACTCCCCCTAAGACCAAGCTTACTTCATTCTTTTACTCACTAGCTGAGTGCCTCCATAAAGCCTAATAGATTCACCTCTTTTCTAGGGTACTAAAACAACATAAAATCTGGAGATTCCTAGATTTCCATGTCTTCACTAGACTAAACTTTCTTCATGATCCTCTTAGGCTTAAATAGCCTCTTTGGTTTGACCTCATCAATTTTTGTTTGAACAAAATTATGACTTGGTCTACTTGCCTTGACTTCTTCATCCACAACCTGAGATAATAGGGAGAATACTTGGCACTGCTTTACATCTAAACAATACTCCACCATGGCAAATATTCCACTTGGACTTGCATACTAATCATCATTCACCTTAGATACCTTTGGTCTTCATTCATTATCTTATCTTCTTTCTTACACTCTAGGGGCCTCAATATTATTGTTTTGACTTGAGAATTCATGCTAATAAAACTTTGAAATATGACCAATCTTTTGAAAATTGAAACACATTATCCCTCTTGATGGAAATACACCATTACCCATACCTCTTGAATGATTATTCTCCTCATATTTATATGCATATATATTCTTAGAGTATATTCTATAATGTGTTGCTCTATGCCCAAATTGGTTACATGAATAACAATAGTCATTGAAAAGATTAACATACCTTATAATACTAAACTATCTGATAGGATTGGTTTTCATTTTGCTAGCACCATAATTACTTTATTGACCTTTGACCTTTAAGGTTTGATTATACTTGATCACATTAGTGTTCTTCTTTTGGTCTCCATTGAAACCAAGACCTATTTTATCATTATTAGTATTTTAACTACTCAGGATGTTGTCTAGATCATTGGTACTCTTTCCAAATTCATAAAGAAATTTATTTAATTGATGTTTGATCCAACTCAGCTCTCAAGGAATCCATTATAGGTACATACCTAACACATGTTTATTCTTTATCCTTTAGGCTTGCAGCCACAATCTCAATTTGAGTTTCCACCTGTTTGGCTATTTCTTATTATTCCTTGGAGTTGTTTCTCAATCTCATTTCAAACAAACCGATTTGTTCCTCATAATCTTTGAAAAGATATCTCATCACTTTATTCTTTTTCTTCACCATCTTCAATTCTTCTAGAGCATTATCAACTCAGCCTCAAAGTCCACCTCATCTTCTTATTCATCTAAATCATAAATAATACCTCCAAACCACATGGACTCTTCTTGATTTGATCAACTTGATTCCTCAGCCATGAAGAGAAATTCATTAACATCAGGACCATCAACTTTATGGTCATTCTCGGAATATATTTTCTCACTCTCATCAGATGAGGTACAATCTTCCTTAGTGTAAAAGCTTATTTTGTTCTTTAAATACTTCTTGTTGTCATACTTTTTGAAACATTTATTGCTCTAATCAGACCTATATGGCTTATTGTAATCATCATGACCTTCATCATGCTATTCATAAACCTTTGTCTTATGCTTATGAGGGTACTTTTTAGCAAATTTTCTAATTTCTCCATAATTAAAACACTTGAAGGGAAGCGTACCCTTGTATTTACCTAAACCAATTTTCAACTTTCTTGTAAACATAGATATCAACTCATCATCATCAATATTAGAATCATCATTATTTTTTACTTTATTACCTTGTGTCTTCTTCTCCTTTAACTTATTTTCTATCTTTAATGTAGCTTCCTTCTTTTCATGTCTTCCTTCACTTGTCCTCATCTTATAGGTTGTTAGCGTGCCATGAAGTCCATCCATATCTAGCTTATCTAGATCTTGCATATCTTCAAAAACATATACTTTAGAATCAAATTTAGGAGTTATATATCTCAATACATTTTTAATAACATTAGAATCTTTCGATTCTTCACCTAGGCCTCTTATGATGTTGACTACTTCATCAACACTCAATAGGTAGGCTGCAATGGTCTCATCTTCATTCATCCTTAGGATTTAAAACTATCTTTTATGGGTTTGAAATTTAAACAACTTGAACTTGGAGTCTCCCTCATGGATATTCTTTAACTTGGTCCACATATTTTTTGCAGACATACAGTGCATCAAGTTCACAATATCTACCTTTGATAGGCCATAAATAATATTATACATTGATTTTGAATTGTTGTCACTAGCCTTCTTACCTAATACATTTGTAGGGAAAATAGAGGGTGTAGTTTATCCATCCAAAATAGATTGGCATACACCATGACCTTGAGACATCAAATATGTTCTCATCTTAACACTGTAAAAATCATAATTAGATCCATTAAAAAATGGAGACTTTCTTGTATAGAAACCACCTTGTGCTTGAATAACCATATTCACTTGCTTAGGTTCTCCTTTAGGCTATTAGGCTTGCTTAAAAGGACCTAATCTAACCAAAAAAAATTAATTAAATATACTTATAGGGGTTTAATCAATTCCCTTAAAAAAATCATTCAATTTCACTTATCATTCATGAAGAATTCATTTAGACACATACATCAATGAATGCATAAACAAACATTCACATAAACATATAACCTATGAACACAAGAGATATGTAAGAAACATTAAATGGGGATAAAACCCATTTAAACATATATTTTAATATATTATTATAATCAATTAATCAATATTTAGTGAGGCACCAACCGCACAAGGATTACCAACCCCTCACTAGTCAAGAACCAACTCAACTATTTCCTTAGCAAGCATCAACTTATAAGGAGGCACCAACCCCCTAGGAAAATCAGCACCAAATCTGAAACCTAGAACCTCTTATCACCTTTTTACACATTTTTCTCACTCAATTGATTATTATCACCTTCTTTTTCTCTTCACACTCTTTTATCTCTCTCAAATAGCCTATTAGGCCTCTTGGCTCAACTAGCCCTCTTCTTGGTAGATTTAGGTCATATGACCTTGATCATCATATATATAATCACTATTATAACTTCATGACATACTAAAAATTCATATATTATGGTATTAAATCCCTCTACTTGGTTTCAAGACCTCTATTTCATTCATTCACCACACTAATATTCTAACTAGTCAAATTAGGCCTATTAGAGTTTCTTTTCATACTTGACTCTTGATTTCACCAACCTTTGTCAAGAAAAAAACCTATAAATAATTGGATAAATATTTGAATATATAAAAAAAATTCATAGGAGAAACCACCACTATATATAATGGTCACCACTCATAAGAACCAAAATCACCATTAGACCTAAAGGAGACCTAATGCAATTAGGCCTCCTCAAAGCACACATTTCACCTTGACCACCTTGAAACATATTGAGCCTCCATAAATGAATTAAAAAATTTTAAAAAAATTCAATTATACCCCTTTTAATCTAACCTTAGGTCCCCAACAACATTTAGCTCATTTCACTCCTTGAACCACATCATTAGGCCTACTCACAATTAGGCCTTCTCATTGCCAGAAAGTCTATTTTGAATATATGAAGTATAAAATAAAATTTTACACATATATATATATATATATATATATATATATATATATATATATATATATATATATATATTATATATATAATTCATATTAATATATCCTAAATTACCCTAGGGTAATAAACCATGCCCATTAGACTTCACCATACTGGACAAAACACCTCAAACTAACCACTTCCATATGCTCACTCAAAATTGCATACAAGCTTTAAAACCCAATCAAGAACCTTTGAATTTTCACACCTTCATAGGTAATTATCA